>CANSZD010001339.1:0-408512 GCA_947648045.1 Beta corolliflora
TTTTAAAAAAATCAAAATGTATTTCAATGTAGCCATATTATTTCGACGTGGTCAACATCCCTAATGCGTTAGCTTTTACCACTTAAAAAGAACGTAGATCTTACTCGACGTTCAGGGCATCATTATCACCAACTAATTAATTAGATATTAAAACATATTTAAATTGAAGAATAAATACATTGAGCATTATACTTATCCTGTTTAGGTGCTTTTATTTTAGGCTTCAGGGCTTTTTTTCAAAAAAAGTACCTTTAGCACAAGATTAGCCTTTTTTGCAACTATATTGTAGAATCGTATAACCTAAACTATCATGTTCTAGTCCTATATGATCCTAACCGACTTATGTGTGATCTGTAATGATCATGCCGATGGCCTCATTATGCACGCGATCTCGGATCGCTTCAGCCATATTTTGGATTGTATGATCGCATGATCCAAATTATGACCTAACAACTGTTATGTTCCTATCGTTTCATTGTAATAGTTACACCTGACTTTATGAGTACACAATGTTAATCGTTGATCACATTTCAATTATGTATTTGTAAAGATTACAAACAAAAGTCGAAGTTTCTTATTGAGACGAATCTACCATGCATGATTCTACGCGATTGTATGGTTCTTCAAGTATAAATCACAAAGTGATGGTCAAAGTGGAATATTAGATAAAAATCTTACCTTTTAAATGTCGTAGCTTTTGTGAGAAACTCGTATCAGAAGAGCGGAAAATGAAATTAACTAGGATTAAACGGTCACATAAGGTACATGTACAAGTTTACGCTAAAAATGGCGCTTATGACCAGAATTCCTCCGCAAGTTTTACCTGCAAAAATAAAATCATTAGTTGGTTTCATGCAATTTTTTAAAGGTGGTTTCTCTCTTAAAATGGCATTAAGTGGTTTCTAAATAAGTTTCCTATTATATATTGCCAAATTACAAAGTGTAGCTCTTTTAGTGAAACAAATGGAGTATTATCTTTAAGCCGAACTAACACGGAGGCATGTATGCTCGCTTAGTGAATACAAGTTTAATTTAGTAAATGTGTTCAATTCGATATAAGTTCCCTATATACGAGAGGAGACAAAGACAAAAATCTATGAATGTTGGTTCGCTTTGTAGAAGTTCTGGCTTAGTAAAAACAATTGACACCTAATATGACATCAATTCATACGGTCCAATAAGTTCATATAATAAATCCATAAAAAATAAGGTGGAAATATCAAGGCCTAAGTAGTACTCAAGAGGGAGCATTTACGACTTAATAAGTAAAAAATGAGAGGCAAAGAGTGGAGTATGATAATGGATGTTAGTTACGTAAAAATTTGATATGGCAAGCGAAAGTCCCATGTGCTATATATGTGACCAAGTCTTTGAAATTGGAAGTTAACTTTCCATTTATGAAATATTTATCCTGTACCTTTTAAGTAGGTTTATTAGCCTGGTTTATAGATTTAATTTTAAAAGGTTGGATTCAAAGTTAGACTTTATGTTAAGCACTTAGTATTAGATGTTTCATATACCTAATGAGTATAATCACTTTTGGATAGAAAGAAACGATTATTTTGAGGATTTATAAACGTTGGACTAAAACTAAAGAGACGTGAATCACAACATTCACAGGGTTTCTTGAAGTATCTGCCTAAGATCACTAAAGTCTTAATTAAATACTTCGCTTTACTTAGAAGTTTCTAATCAACAACTCTTAATTTTATTTATTAAAGATAAAGGTTAAATAACAACACATTGATTAGTTTAATTAAACATTTATAATGCTTATCAGTGTGATTAACATGACAGTATTCATAACTAAAGTAAAGCACTTAATGCACGCCAAACTAGGAAAATAAATTAGAATTTTAATCTTCTCCTAAGATATGCGAGCATGTTGGGCGCCTTTAATCCAACCATAACAAGCAAAGATAAACATCAATCAAACTCCCAAGTCATTAGGAAACTAATTATACACTAATCCAACTCTACAAGATAATGTACAATGACTCCTAAACAAACTCATACATTACAATATTAATTTTGAAAATGATAAACACCTAAAGTGCTTAAACCATGTAAAACCTATTCCATGTGGGAAAATCAGGTAAGCAAAACTATACCACAAGACTCCACTTGTATTAGAATCTCCTGAAAGCCAGCCACCTTCCAAGGATTAGAAGAAAGATGAATCCATGCTTGATCCACATTAGTTTTAGTAACCCATGCACCAAATGAATAAAAAAATGCACATATTTTATGTGAAGTAAATGAAGCTTTTTTCCACTACGATTTGGAAGTTCGTCCACAAGAAACACAACGTTCTTTTCTTGATACCGCCAAAGTTACCTATAAAATAACGTTTTGGCGCAAGATTTAAGGCAAGAAAAGTGGTAAGAAATTCTAGTTGTGGGGAAGAGTCTAACTCTAAAGATAAAGTCAGAGGAGAAAATATTTACCAAAAATAGTATGTAGCAAGTAACCCGAAACACTTATAAAATGAATATGTGGCATAAAGTATCATTGGAAAATGTAGGTATATCCTCTAATTACAACTCAACTCGTTCACTAAACACGTTAGCAACTCCAACCCTAACTTCGAGATAACTTGATTTGTTTATCAAACACGTTTATCGAAAACACACAAATATAAAATAAAGAACAAATTGCATGGTATTATAATTAACATGCTATCCGATTACGTACGTAACAACAACAAGATTATAAACCCAGATGAATGAAAAGTTAAATCATACAAATCCTACTAATAGTGTTGGTAGTTGATAAGTATGATAATACTTAAGAAGAAAAACACGTCATTCTTTGCTGCTTGCCTATGTTTTCAAGTTTTATCCTAATTTAAGTCGTACAACAACTAGGTCGTGGTGCCAAATAAGTCCACTTATTAAGAGTTTATTCATTTCATCTTAATAGCCTAATAAAAAACATAAGTCCAAACAAGCGAGAGCATACCCAATAGTGCTCATATGTTTAATAAGCTTCCAATAAAGCTTAATCTAAACATTAATCAAAATCCAAGAAAAAGTTCTTACAAATTCTAACCCAAAAATTACTATCAAAATCGAGCTCGTTTCAAGTTTATATCGAGCGCATTAGTCGCAACCAATGCTACAATTTTCTTACTCTATTGGTAAACGTTGCAAAGAATCACAAAGGACATAACTCACACAAGTGTAGGGGTTGCAATAAGTAAAATGAGCTTTTTCACCGGAAGTTTAAACAAAGTTCAAGGGTTTTCATTCTAATACTCAACACTCTCTAGTTTCTAGTCTTCTTCCCTCCCAAAACCCTCTGTTTCTCCTTCCTCTTGCATCTTTTCTCTCTCTTCGAAAATTCACATCAGTATTCTCCAATCATGCACGCTCCAGTCCTCGTTCTCAGTAAGCACTCTTCTTTCTCTCTCATCCTTCCATTTCTATACTGTTTTATATATTTATATATTTATATATTTTTAATTTTAGTATTAAATTTCTCCTTTCGAAACCTAATTTGTTGAGTTGTTCGTTTTGTATTTGTGTGTGTGTTTTAGAGAGTGACGGAAGAGATTGTTGTTGCTGAAAATGCTATTTTCTGAAATCTGTTTCAGATTAGGGTTTTTACGTTTTTTTTTTTTGCAATGTGGAAGAATGAATTTTGTGTCGTTAGTAAATAAGGCGGTAATATCTAAGGGTGTTTATTGCGAGATCTGATCTTTTGATTTTGTTTAAAATAATTCTTTTTTTGGCTGTAGGAAGAGGAATTAGTATGCTGCTAAGTATTTTATTGTTGATGATTAAAATGTGGTTAATTGTTGAGATTCTGCTTGAAAGAGTTGATGAAATGTGAGAGTTTTCAAGTGAGTTAGAAGATTACTGGAGATCTTTCTAGGTTTTTACTCTACTTTACAGTGAAATGTGAAATTTGGTTTTTGTTGATTAATACTCCTATGTTGCTCTTTTGTCTCGCTAATCTGGTAATCTGTTTCCAATCTAATATCATGATTTGACGGGGTTCATCAGCGGAAGTTTTAGAATGGATTCGGGGTGAAGAAGCTGCTTTCTAGTTTTACAGTCTGGAATTAGGGTTTGAGTCATTTTAATTGTTATTTCAAGCTCAAAGGTACTTCATTTGCTAAGAATGTTCCAGGCCTATCTTCAGGTATAGCCTACCAGAGTCTTTATGGTTAGATGTATGCGTGGCAATTTAGGGATGATTTTGTTAGCCCTGATAACATCGAGCTTGAAAGATGTCGAAAGATGAGCTCCCTCCCAAGTAGAGTGAAAATGATTTTGATTTTATCTGTAGACCATCACCGAAGAGGTGTGAAAGAAAAGAGAATAAATAGTTATTTGATTGTTAAGTTTTAGTGTTATTGATCTCTGGTTATCTACTTGGCTCTATATTGGGGGTCTACTTTTAACATCCTTTTGTTGATTTCATTTTTTGGGTCTGAAATTGCAGATGATTCTACAAAAACGTGAATCTTGGGAGCAAGGTCCATCATGCTAACATCCGTGCAGCAAAAAGGTGAGAATCAATTTCCTTATTGATTGTGGAGGTTTAAGGATGTTGGAGTAGCTGAGATTGTGTTACAACTTACAAATGGATTCTCTTCTGTTGCTCCATCAGCAAGTTCCTAGAAAGAGAAAATTGTTTTATGTTAATTTTAACAGAAGTTTCTCTCACCTCTGTTTTCTTCTCTTGTTTCTTTGATCTTTTTTATGTTTAAATAAAGTCTAGGCCTAAACCTCTGAATCTTCCCGAGTTGTCTGATAGTATACCATAAACCTTTAGTGACCTTTATATGTCGTAAGTGAAACTTACACCAAACTTCCTGAAAGCCTTTTGGTATCGGTGACTAAATAATAAAATTACCAACAGTGTAGCACTTGGCCATCCTGTTTCAGATCAGTGATACAAGGGACGCTGGACGGAGGCACGCTTTTCCGATCTGGGTCGTTCGTCTCGACGTGAACAAACGCGACCCGCATCGCCTCCGTCAGCAACCAGATCGCCTAAGGGGCGACGTCCCTGATTTCAGCACCGGAAAATTAGCTTAAATCCGTGAGTTTGTCGAAAATTTGTGGTAGCTTCCCATTGTTTCCGATGAGAACTTGCAGCTGCAATGATAGAAAATAGAAAGAGAAAGGAGAAGGTAGATAGAAAGAGAAATAAGGAAAATAGAAAGAGAAAGAGGATGACCGTATGTGAGGGAGTGTGGGACAGTCTCCTCTTATGAGGTTCTATTCAAAAAATTAAAGGGGGTGTGGGGCAGGCCTGGTGGACAGCTGGTGGACAGCTTTAAGCCTTTGACTTTATTTTTTTATTTTGGACTTTGACACCACTAGAGTATGTTTATTTTTTGAAGTTGTATGTTTATTCTCTCACTTACTAGAGTATGTAATTTCTTCATACAGTATATACATTACTTTTTATTAATTTTCTATTATTATTCACAAATATTATTATTATTATTATTCACAAATATTATTATTATCATTATTATTCAAAAAATCTATTTAAAATAATATTTCTTTATTGCTCTAAAAACAAAATTAATACCGCTGATGACCCAACGTTCCCGATTCACCCAAGGTAGCGTTTCCCGTTCCCGTTTCCGTACCACGTTTCGCATCGACTCTCGTTCCTTGTATCATTGTTCAGGATAACAATTTTTCCCCTGACTTGTGAAATTTTGGGTTATGGTGCTGTTGTCAATCATTTTCCTCAGCAATGTGGCTCCTTTTGTGCTTCTCAAGTTTAGATTTGTGTATTTTGGAGTGTTATATTATATATGACATGCATGTTATCAATACCTCTGCTGTCTGTGCCAATATAGGAAAATTTCCCTGACTACTTAAACTCATGTCAAGTAAATTTCATAAGCTATATGATATCCTCTTTGGTTTGTCAAGATCCATAAATCGTGTATCCTGCCCATGCTTGACAGGCTGTTGCTGAAGTGATTCGAACGACACTTGGTCCACGTTCAATGTTAAAGATGCTCCTTGATGCTTCTGGAGGTGATATACATATTGCTGCCTTTGTCTGGGAAGAAAAGTAGAATTGTTTATGTAAATTAAATTGCTGTCATAGTTATGTGATTCAGAATATTGTTCCTTTCTATGATTATTGTTTTCTTTTTAATCAGACTTTGAACTATGTTTACAGAGGTAAGGAGTGAATTGTAAAATATTAAAAATTTATAAAAAGTTTATCTGGGTGCATAATTTGTAAGTTCTAGATGAACATTGTTTAAACTTTTACGGTAGAGGGGATGAAAGGAGGAATGAGCATTTTTTGTATTTGGCCTCTGCAATCATTTATATTCTTCTGTTTTGTATCTTATTGGTTATTCAGGTGATAGTAAAGTTGATAAGTTAAATCACTTGAATCATAGAAATAACTTACTTATTTACAAAGTCGACTTCTATGTGTTTGGAACGACTAAGCCCTTCCGTATGCAATACCCTAGTTATATACAAGTTTCTGTTTCATGTTATCTATATTATGTTGAAAAAAATGTTACGATAAGAACCGGGATCACTTTTTAGTTTGCTTCCCCCTTTTTTTTCCTTTTTTTTTTTTTTGGGAAAAGGGAGATAACAGAGAAATTGTAGCCTATAGTTCGTTGCATTATATGGCGGCATCTTTTTTCTCTGCTGAATCTTCTAGATGGTGAAGGCCTTGTAGTTGATATACTCGTTTATTGGTCTTTGCACCTTTATTTAACTTCCATGCTATGTTGGTTATTGCAGGCATAGTCGTGACAAATGATGGTAATGCCATTTTGCGTGAATTAGATCTTGCACATCCAGCTGCTAAGGCATGTTCTTTGTCTCTCTGATCTCTATCCCCTCTACTCGTCCAGAAAAAACTGAAGGAAAAAAGTTTTGGGAAAAAAACAAGGTCCAACAGACACATTCACATGTGCTCTCTTCTATGTGGCTGTGTGACTCTGTGTTAGTTGGGGCTCTAGGGCATTGCCATATATGGAGTAGCTTATTTGAGGAGTTGCTCTTAATTAGCTGGGCATTCTTAATTTTTTGTTACTTTTGTGAAACCTTTGAACAAGCTCCAAATTGTTCTTCCCTCACTAATATGCATTTTACATTGATATAATAGTCAATGATCGAGCTTAGCCGGACACAAGATGAAGAGGTTGGAGACGGAACAACCTCTGTTATTGTTCTTGGTAAGATAATATCACTGCTCTCTTTGATTCGTTGAGTTCTGTTTTATAACCTAGCTGATATAAGTAGAAGTTTCTTATTTTCCTTGCTGGTTTAAGAATTAGCAGTGGTCCAGAAATATTTGGTTGTGTACTGTAAAGCAAGCAGAAGCATTGAAGATTTGAGTTTTAATGTGCTGTATGCCTGTATTCACTGATGTTTATTTTTCTTGAGATCAGGGTGCAACCTTTTCTTTCTCCCTTTTAGTCCTGATATTTTCCCTCGTAATTCCTACAAATGTGGAAAAGATATTAATTTCTGGATTACTGCTGTGCTGCAGCTGGAGAGATGCTCCATGTGGCTGAAGAATTTATCGATAAGAGCTATCATCCTACTGTTATTTGCCGAGGTAAGTTAGAGTTGGTCTTCAAATGTGCATTTTCTGATACAAATTTGGTGGAGAACTGTACTTACAGCTAAATCTGTATGTTTCTTAGCGTATACCAAAGCTCTGGAAGATGCACTTGCTGTTCTTGACAAAATCGCAATGTCCATTGATGTGGAGGATCGTAGGTTCCTGTACCTTATCGTGATTCTGCGTCATTTATTTTTATGTTGTGTACCTTTTCAAATGTTTATTGTGCATTTATGTTAGCTACAAATTTGGAATTTCTGCAGGTGCTACTATGCTGGGATTGGTCAAGAGCTGTATTGGCACAAAGTTTACCAGTCAGTTTGGTGATCTGATTGCTGTGAGTTTTCATCCTTCCCTTTCCTTATCATGTTTCTTTCTAATACCTTTTTTCCTGGATTGTGGCCTAAAACTAATTTGTCTTAGCTGTTGCACACGAAGTAACTTTAGTAGATGGGTGTTTTTCCAACTACATATCTCATTTTGTAATTATTGTGAGGGAAATGGAGCTTATCTGCTTCAACATTATCTTAATTTAGTTTGGTGTAGTAACAGTTCACTTTTTTCTCCCCGGGATCTGGAATGATATGCACTCTCTGATATTCATCTTAACAGAAAAAAAAGTGTGGTTTCTGTTTGTTTGGAGTCTACGGTCGAGAATGTGATTTCTTGTTAGTTTGAAAGTAGAGGCTAGATTTGAACTCCTATGGAGTATGGACCGTCTCTCCCCACCCCACCCCACCCCAGCTCCCCGTTTTCTAAAATGGACTGAAATTTATAGTGGGAAATGGACTAAGCAACTTCGGCCTTAGTTTTGCTGATGGTTATTCATTTTTGTATTATACTGATTGCCTTTACAGCATATTTTGACTGAATGTAGTTATCAGTTATTGATAGAATTCTCAGTTTCTCACTGGTTAGTATATAGATATTTCCAATTAAGGACTTTAACTCTATAATCTAGGATGTGATACTCCATAGTGAAAACCTTTATTGCTTGTTGTGGACTTGACCTGAGTTGCATGAGCTGGTTGTTTCCAAGGACAATGTATAAAGGGAAGGCTCGTGTATGTGGAGTATCTTTTGGCCCAGGGAGCGGTAAGTATCTTTGGTCATACAATATTTGAGGCATCACATGTCCCGGTGTAATACTATTAATTGACAGTTTTCACTGACAACTGTGGCTTGTTATATGGGTGGTTGAGATGCACTCTCTTTCTGTGAACTCCACTCCAATTGATGGTCAGATTTTCTTTTATGTAGGTTTGATTGGTCCTAGAAATTCTATGGATGTATAAATGAGGGTCAGTATAAGGTTTTATTTATTGAATGATCAGATATAGTACTGGCAAAGAAAAAAATCCAGAACCTACTTTCTTAAAACTTGCCTCTTCTCCGCTGCTCTCTTTTACACTACCTGCGTAGTTGCCTTGCAGCCAAGCAATTTGTCTGGGAATCACTCTCTTCTTACTACTGGTCCATACTTATTTAATAAAACTTGCACCCTGTTTTCCCTTAGGATAGTTTTTCATGATCCTGCGTTGGTATACTCAACCTTTCTCTTTCTCTTTCTCTTTCTCTCTATCTTACATAATCAAACTTTTTCTCAGTAAGGCTAAAAACCTTTACCTTTAGATTTTGGGTGAATCAGAGATTAAAATTCTGCCATTTCAACATAATTTTCGGCTATCCAGCTTTAGGTTTAACAGTAACTCTGGATTTTAGATAGAGTGGGGGAAGATTATGTAGAGGAATGCAGCCATAATAAGGGATTGGATAGAAAATAGGCAGTGGTGGAGCATAAATATCAGACATCGGTAGCAGTTGTATACATTTATATTTTATATATAGCCATATAGGGATGTTTTATTCAACTTTTTGTTTTGCTTATGTGAACTTATTAGACCTTATTTTATCTCAACTGAACTTATTGAAACTTAATAGACCTTATTAGTCCTTATCTGAACTTACTAGACTTTATTAGTCATTCTTTGAACTTATTAGACCTTATTAGTCCTTATCTTATCTGAATTTATCTAAACTTATTTTTTTCGATAAGGACTGAAAATAAGGTGAACACAACATGCCCATAGAGAGTTGTAGAACCTAGTGTAACTACAATGTTTACTTCAGGTCCTTTTTGTTACTCTTGCAAAATGGCATTATTTGGCCTTTGAAGAGCATAAAATATATCAGTATCTGCCTGCCTTCTTTAGTGGTTGACCAATCCAAAGATTTGATTTTTTAAAAATATTTCTCCATTGTAGTGTTCTTACATGCTCTTAAACAATAATCCATGTCTTTTCTTAATGTCGTTTTGACTCTTAAGTCATAACAAACTTTGCTTGTGTTGAGAATGTAGTCATTTCCAGATTTAGAAATACATTAGTGTACGATTTATCTTGGAGTACATATTGAGAAATTCTAATTCCCTTTTTATTTCTGATTAGAGTCTTAATGGAAGGCATTATAATCTAACCTTTCCCTCAAAGAAGCGAGTGGTAGAGAGAGAGCTTGGGAAGAAATCAATTAATTTTGTTAGGCTTGATAGACGAAAGTAACCATCTGAAGTAGTTTGTAGTGATCTGTGTATGTATGCATATTTGTGGTCCTTTTGACACTATTTATTTGGCCTGAAAATTTCTACACCATGTGCGACAAAGATGGAGACTTTATTTAACCACAATTAACCTTTCACCTTTGTAATTTGTGTTTTTTTTTTCCTGATTGTGATAGCTAAAATGCATGGGTTGACCACAGACTTGATCATCCTCATGAGGAATGTCTGTTTCTAACCCTCTTTATAAAGAAATGAAGATAAACTTTATGATATCTAAGTGTCTGAGTGAATATTGAGTATGTGCCGCATGTCTTGTAGGATTTAGCTATTGATGCCACTGCAATGGTTGGTGTGGACCTTGGCCAAGGGTTGCGGGAGGTGGACATTAAGAAGTACATTAAAGTTGAAAAGGTACCTGGTGGCCAGTTAGAAGATTCCCAGGTGCTTAAAGGGGTAATGATCAATAAGGATGTGGTTGCCCCTGGAAAGATGAGGCGGAAGATTGCCAACCCACGCATTATGCTTCTTGATTGCCCTCTTGAATACAAAAAAGGGGAAAATCAAACAAATGCTGAGATACTGAAAGATGAAGACTGGGAAGTCTTGCTACGAATGGAGGAAGAGTTCATTGAGAATATGTGCGCACAGATTCTGAAATTTAAGCCCGATTTAGTGATCACTGAAAAAGGACTAAGTGACTTGGCATGTCATTATTTGAGCAAGGCTGGTGTTACTGCAATTCGGAGAGTGAGGAAGACGGATAATAACAGAATTGCTAAGGCATGTGGGGCTGTCATTGTAAATAGGCCAGATGAACTGCAGGAATCAGATGTAGGTACTGGTGCTGGGTTGTTTGAGGTCAAGAAAATCGGTGATGAGTTTTTTGCATTTATTGTTGATTGCAAAGAGCCAAAAGCATGTACTGTGCTATTAAGAGGTGCTAGCAAGGATCTCTTAAACGAGGTGGAAAGAAATCTTCAGGTAAGGCTACTAAGTGCTTGAATTTCGCACAAATCAGGCTATGATGATAATTGACGTCTTTTCTTTTCACAGGATGCAATGTGTGTGGCAAGAAATATTATAAAAAAGTCCAAAACTTGTTCCTGGAGGGGGCGGTACAGAGCTGACTGTATCAGCAACGTTGAAGCAAAAGAGCTCATCTATTGAAGGCATAGAAAAGGTTGATCTTCTCTTCCTCACCCTCCACCTCTCCCTTCTCTGTAAAGAGCATATATTTGTAACCCTAACTTCCTCCCTCAGCATGCTTTAAGTTATTTAGGTTTTGATCTGGTGGTATGTTTTGCGTTCATGTGGCAGCATATGTAATGTTTATGTTTCCTGATTGTGCAACAGTGGCCATATGAAGCAGCTGCTTTAGCCTTTGAGGCTATTCCGCGGACATTGGCCCAGAACTGTGGTGTAAATGTTATTAGGACTATGACTGCCTTGCGTGGAAAGGTCAGTATCGAAGCTACTTTTTTTACATTGAAAATTAAATCTATAAGCCTTTTTTTGTGTGTAAATGGTTTAGCTGTATACAATTATATAATCAATTTGGTCTTCAAATGGGCAGCATGCAAATGGTGAAAATGCTTGGACCGGCATAGATGGTAACACTGGTGAAATTGCAGATATGAAAGAAAAGAAGGTATATGTGCCAGTTTCTTTTTTTCCCCTTTGTATATGTTGTGGTGTAGCCTTGTAGCTGTTTTCCCTTCCAATTAGGACAAGTTAGACTCACGTGGGCGCTTAATGGTCGAGCTCCCACCTCATAACCACGGGGTTGGAATCTCATTGCTCCTTACCCTGAAGGTTGGGTGTATGTGGCTGTGAATTTCCTTCGTTGTTGGATGCTCAGTTAGTAGTCTAAATCTCTGGGTTTCCTAGTTGGATGATATCTGGTATTCCCCAGCTCACTGGGACTATGGGACTATGCCTTCTTAAGGCCTCCTAATAAAAAGAAGGATGATGAGTACTGTTCACAGCCGTCATACATGCATTATTATTCATTTTATGCATTTATCACGTGCAAACACCATGTATTGCCCATCTTATATTTCAAGGTATGACTGCAGATCTGTCACGGTCTTGCTACTTTTTCTCTCAGCCTTTCTTTTCTGCCTGTTACTATATTCAAAAGAAAGACCGCATAGCTGGTGCCTTTTCTGAAGCATTGGTTTTGATGTTCTATTGATGTATCCCTCTTTTTTTTTCTTTTTTCTTTATCTCTTGCTTCGATTGCTTTACCCTTCTCCTTTTCTTTTGTGTTTAATTTTTGACATGTGCATATCTACACGATACTGGACTTGTACTGCAGCTTTGTTTGCCATTCTTATCTGTTATTTGTTGGAAATTTAAACATAAAACATTGGTAGAGTAGCGGGGGATAGTTATCTATTTTGCAAAGAAGTTGAGTTTGGAAATACTTGTTTTTCCGTTCCCTGAAAGATGCACGCTGTAAGCCTTAGGTGGAGCTGTAGTCACATTTTTGCTAAGGCAATCAAAACTTGCCTGACATTAGATATTGCTTGATTTGCAGCTGAATTTAGCAACAAATTTACGTCATTCTGATTCATGTTTGTTCAAATGTTTTAATTTTATCAGATTTGGGACTCATACGCAGTAAAGGCTCAGACTTTCAAGACTGCAATAGAAGCAGCTTGCATGCTTCTAAGGATAGATGATATTGTAAGTGGCATAAAAAAGAAGCAGGCTCCTGGAGCACAAGCTCCCTCAAAACCTTCGGTTGAGCAGGCCGATGATGCTGATAATGAACAAATGATTCCAGAGTGATAAATTTGGGAGCCTAGTGCCTAACAAAACATCAGTTTTATCATCACTTCGCATCTTGAATCATGTCAACCTGAGTATGGGCTTTCTGAAGCATATAATTTTGGTACAACACTCTCTGGAAGATCTCTTTAACCTTGCGGTGTTGACTTGTCTTCCCCCCCTGTTTTTCTTCCATTTTCCCCTTTCGTTTTGCCTGGGCACTCTTATTTTCGACGTGTAACTTAGTGGTAGCTCTTTTGTTAACTACTGTAATTTTTGTAGTGATTTTTGTTTTCAGAATGTGTCTCTGCAAATCTTTTGTAGATGAGGTCTCATATATGGCTACCATATTTGTATCTGTATGCTTACTGGACGAGGCTTTTAGTAGTAGGATTGATTTTTATGAGTTGTGTGGCTGGTAGCCATCTTATATTCTGACATGGTTCACCTTTCTCTCTAATCGGAAATATAATCTGCTATTGTTTGAGATTCGATCGTTCTGCATTTGCAAAGTTTGGTTTTTAGATGTGGATCACCTTAATAATATGTAACCTGCTATTGTTCTCACCCGTCCTGACTCAAGCCAATAACCAAGTCTAATTATATGTATGAGTTCATTTCCTTGATATGATTTTATCAGGCACTATTCATCCAGATGCTTAGTTCATTTGATATCTTTTGTGCGTCTTTAGAGACTTGATTCCCGATAATTGAGTGGTTTGGACTTGTTTGATAATAAAATATTGGCTGATATACTTTAGCTTATTTGATAAAGATGTTGGTAGAATGATTAGTGATTGTTAATTGTTTGAACGCGATACATGTAGCATGAAAAATGTTAGCGAAATTTGTCAGAACCAACCTTTTAAAAACCATTTTTTGCGAGAAACAACCTTTTAAAAATATTCTGGCAACTTAAGACCTTAAACATAATTTTTTTTGTTGGAACCAACCTTACTCCACTTTCCGACGTTGACCAGCCGGATTCCGGTGTTGACTCATTTAAGTGAGACATGTGCGCAGCACGTGGTCGTTTTTTTTTCTCTATTTTCTTCCCTTTCCCTCCAATTTCACCTAAAATCTTTCTCTTTCCTCTCTCACTCCTCCTACCCAGTTAACTCCTTCCTCTTCTCTCTTCAATTGGAGCTCTCCACTGTGATTTAGGGAAAACAGTGCGTCGCCGGAGCTTGGTGGCTGCAGCGCGGCACTTGGTGGGGCTCGAGGTGGCGAAGGTGGTTGGTTCGTGGTGGAGGTTCGACGCAGGTGAGTCGACGAGAGAGAGATGTGCAACGAGAAAATAGGCGTAGCGAGAGGGGACGGAGTTCGAGCGCGGGGTGGAAAGGTGAGTGGGCTGGTGGGGGTCCGTGGGTGCTTGGTGACTGGCTGGGTAACGTCCTGCTGTGGTGCACGACGACAATGTAGGTGGTGGTGGCGTCGTGGTGGTGCGGGTAGCTCGCCCAAAACAGAGGAGGAAGAAGGTAAAATGGAGGAGAGAGAAAGTAGAAATTCTTGGCTAATTGCTAAGTAATTGTTCGATTTTTGCTTGTGGATAGATGATGGACAATCACCTGGTATGTATAGAACTTGTTGGTAGCGATTATTGCACTGTAGCTCAGTTTATAAATCGAAAAATGTAAACTTTGGTCAAGGTACATTAATGGAGGAAGATATGGTGATCTTCATTTTAGATAAACTGTCATTTTCAAGGTATTAGAAGTGATTTAAGAGAGAAGAGGAAGGAGAGAGAAAGATTTTAGGGGAAATTGGAGGGAAAGGGAAGAAAATAGGAAAAAACTGACAGTCAACGCCGGAATCCGGTGGTCAACGTCGGAAAGTGGAGTAAGGTTGGTTCCAACAAAAAAATTATGTTTAAGGTCTTAGGATTCTTGGAAAATTTTTAAAAGCGTTGTTTTCGGAAAAAGTGGTTTTTAAAAGGTTGGTTCTGACAAATTTCGTAAAATGTTATTTGGATAGTTTTTTTTTTTCTCTCACCCTGCAAAGAATAAAGCATAGGTATTTACTCTTATCCGGCATAATATTGTACGTTTGAAACAATTTGGCATCACTGCCTTTTAAGTTTTAAAACCACTGAGCATTGCTAGATTTTTTTCATAACTTCAAGATGTGTTGGAGTAGTCTGACAGCGAAATCAATTTATTGCCATTTGAGGTCGCAAACTTGAGATCATTAGATTAGTACTTTTGAGAACTTGCAGACATTGTCGGGTTTGATTGGAGATGACATATTACAACTTACAAGTGGATGATGAGTTAATCTGCCAGCATTTGCTTTGCATGGTAGAGCCCCAAGTACAGAAAGAACCTCTAATAAAAATCGAAATTCTTCACAAAATTGGACCGATTTAAGTAACATATCACATGCAATAACAATAGTGGGTCACGTTATAATTTAAGTTAGTTATGAAAAATAAATACTAGAATAGTTTCCATGAGTGATTAGTTTAGTATTTTTTTCCCCTACGAAAAATTCCGTTGATAGATGTAGATAACTTCTACCATAAATTCAAATAAGGAAATTTCATTTGGTACCATCGTACTTTAGGTTTTCCATTTGGTACCCAATTGTTTTTTGGATTCTACATGGTACCACTATAGTTTGGATTTATTCTCTACGGTAACATTCCTTTAAATAAAACATTAGTTTTGGGTTAAATATGGTCAGTAGTTTGCCTCGTTTACGTGTCTTGTGCATCAAGAATTGTTCAGCTAAGGTTTGGGAGGCATTTCGGCTCTTATGGGCCAAAATTGAAGTCGAAATTGGAGAAAAACGATTAGAACCTCGTTTAACGTGTTAGGAAATGGCTACTTGTTTTTTTTTATATCAAATTGGACCTTATATTGGTCGTTAAGGACAAAAATGACTCTCAAAACCTTAATTATGCAAAATTAGACAAACCCCTAATCCTATTTTACCCCCAAACTAACGTTTTGTTTAACATAATGTTACGGTAGAGAATAAGTCTAAACTACACTGGGACCCTATAAAATCCAAAAAAAAATTGGGTACCAGATGGAAAAGCCCAAAGTATAGTGGTACCAAGTGGAATTTCCCATTTAAATATAGACATTTAAAAGCAATTTATTTGGTTTTGTCATTTTTGTATAGAGAGTAATTAAGGACAGTAATGAGCAATCTCAAATTTTGTGTACTGAATAATGAATATTATCTTCACAATATTTTAGAGCTAAGCTATTAGCTAGAGGTGATCAAATGGCATGCGGGGCCAGGTTTGGGCAGGGTCGTGCCTAACAAAATTTGCACATTAGTCGGGTCGGGCCAAAAACACAACAATCTTTCGGACCAAAATCACTTTTAGGTTACCTAAAACCCGTCCCAAACCCCAAAGAAATTCGACTCGGTCCGAATTCAAGCCCAAAAAATCATCCCAAGCCCGGAAATTTTTCGGGCCCAGTCGAGGTATACTACTAGATGACATTTTAATGAGAGCTAGTGAGCTACAAATAGAGCCATGACTTGTGTAACGATCTGGCATGAGCTCTTTTAATACACCGCCTTCGCTTGATTATTCAATGGATGAATGTAATGATTGCATTGTTGATAAACGAGCATAGCGGACGGGGGCATCCTGATCCGCTTTCGACTTTCCCCACATGTTTCCGCGCACGAATTCTTTCACTTTTCATCTTTTCGGCTCTGTCCGGATTCCTTTTGCTTTTGTACGTGCCGATGCTTTCGGCCTTACTAATAGGGGATAGAGCCAATTGACACAATTTTTTTCTCTAATCCATGCTCCTATTTTTGGTACGAGTTAACTTCTACCATAACCGAAACAAAGTTGAATAAACATATATAAAATTGTAATAATATCATGTACCTCAGAAAATTTTCAACTACATCTTGAACCTTTAAATATATCCTTTCTTCATTTCAAAATATAAGGTACGTAAACTTTGCGAAATTTTGCTTTGACCACACATATTTCTTATGATATGACAAAAATAATATTCGGTTTTTTCACCATATACCCCCGACAAATTGAAAAATTCACCATATATCCTCAATGTTTCAGATATGCACCATATACCCCTGAGTTTTCGAAAACGTTCACCATATACCCTTTTCCTAACTGCCGTTAACTCACCGTTAGCTGTATTTACGATTTTGCCACCATTAACCCCTAACCCCTAATTCTAACCCTAACTCCCTCCCCCCTCCCCTCCTCCACCCCCCCCTCCCCTCCTCCGCCCCCCTCCCCACCCTCCCCCTCTACTCCACCACCGCCGCCCCCCACCCCACCCACATCCCCTTCCCCGTCGCTGCCCCCATCCCCACCCCTCCCCCTTCCCCGTCGCCGCTCCCCCACCTCCATCCCCTTCCCCGTCGCCGCTCCCCACCCCCTCCCCTTCCCCGTCCCCCGTCGCCGCTCCCCCACCCCCTCCCCCACCCCCTCCCCTACCCCGTCGCCGCTCCCCGTCGAAGAAATCAAACATCTTCATCAACATCGTTCGCTAAATCAAAAACCCTAAATCGAAAATTCAATGGCGGAAAATTCGGGGACGAAATCCATGCATCTTTCTCTCTCCTCTTCCTGCAACTTGAGTGAAATTCAGCGACGGGGAAGGGGAGGGGAGCAACGACGGGGAAAGGGAGGAAAATTCAGTTCTAATGGCGGAAAATTCGGGGACGAAACACTAGTGGAAAAAAATGCGAGGCGGCGGTGGTAAGGGCTGCGTTTTTTAAACGCGGCCCTTAATAGTGAAGGGTCGCGGTTAGCCTAAACACCGCACCCTTCGTAAACGAAGGGCTGCGGTTTTTTTAAATACGCAGCCCTTTAAGTGAAGGGCAGCGTTTTTGGGCTAACCGCAGCCCTTAATCCACCCGCGAAAAGATTATTTCAGTGGGCTTTTAAATATTTTGGAAGGAATTCTGGCGGGCTTTTAAAATATCCCTAAATTAAACCCTAGCGCTCCTTTACTCTCCCTCATTCTCTCTCCTCCTCCGCCGCTCTCTCCTCTCTCACAATCTCCTTCCCCGCTCTCTCTCTTCGACCTCGGCTAGAGTTCGCCGCCAAAGCACGCCAACAAGCGGCGACGCAACACAACAATCCTTCCCTGCCTTTCTCTCTTCGACCTCGGCTAGAGTTCGCCGCCAAAGCACGCCAACAGCAGCGACGCAACACAACAAAATCTTCGTCGACCTCCGTTCCTCCGCCTACGAAATCTTCGTCGCCGCTTGCCGCACTTTCTCCCAAGCAAATCTCTCTCACCCTCCTCCCTTCTCTCACACCAACAAACCACAACAACACAACAATTTCGCTTATCATCCCTTCTTCGACGACTCCATTGCCGAATTTCCGCCGGAATTCTCCCGGTGTTTCTCTCTCTTAATTAGGGTTTTCGTCACTTCGAAATTGAAATAATAAAAAATTAGGTTGAATCGAACAATTCGTTTCCTGTTGTCATCTTTTGCTACGAAATGTCAAAATCTAATATTTATGATGCTAATTGTTTGTTCATCAAAATTTATCTGTTTGAAGGACATATTTGATCTTCTTAATTTTGAATCAATTGTCATTCTCTAGTAATTTTTGGAGTTTAATTCTCTTCACGTGGCATTTAATTTCTCTCTCTCTCAGCGACGCAACAACAGCAACACCACGCAGCCACTCCTCGCGCGCACCAACAACGAACACCATCACACCACTCGCCGTCTCGTCGCCTTCGTGGTCGCTGCTTCGTGGTCGACATTTAGTTTCTCTCGTCGCTGAAGTTTTTTTTTTAGTTCAAGTTCAACTTTGTCTTCGATTAGATGTTAGGTAGCAGTTGCTCTCAATCTTTTGTTTTTCTTGAAATTATGTTGTATTGTAGGTTTTTAATGGTGATAATAAGATTTAAATTATGATTATGCTTAGATACTTGCTAATTAGGTGTTAGGTGTTTAGCATTTGCGTAGCTTTTTAATATTACAGTTTATGGTGTAAATTTCTTGATATATTTAGAAGTAAAAAAATGCAAAAAAAAATTTTTTTTTTATATTTTTTTTGGTCAAAAGGGCTGCGGTTATGGTCAAAACCGCATCCCTTTGTACAAAGAAGGGCTGCGGTTTAGGCCCAAAAACGCAGCCCTTCCAATATGGAAGGGCTGCGTTTTTGGGCCTAAACCGCACCCTTGGTAGTGAAGGGTCATGGTCAAAACCGCAACCCTTCATTATTGCCGAAGGGTCTGCTACGAAAAAGGCCGGCAGCCAAAACGCAGCCCCTTCCTTATTTTTCCACTAGTGAAATCTATGCTTTCTTCTCTCCTCTTCCCGCAACTTGAGTGAAATTCAACGACGGGGAAGGAGAAGTGGAGCAACGACGGGGAAGGGAAGGAGGGAGGGGAAGGGGAGGGTAGTAGCAGCGACGGGGGAAGGTGAGGGGGGGGGTGGGGAGCAACGACGGGAAGGGAACGGGGGTGGGGTGGGGGGGGCGGTGGTGGAGTAGAGGGAGAGGGGGGGGAGGGGGGGGGCATGGAGTTGAGGGGAGGGGGGGGTTAGGGGTTAGATTAGGGTTTGATTAGGATTAAGGTTAGGGTTAGATTAGGGTTAGGGTTAGATTAGAATTAGGGTTTAGGCTTAATAATGGCAAAATAAGTAAATAAAGCCTAATCTGGTGAGTTAACGACGCTACCAAAAAAAGCATTTGGTGAACAGTTTTGAAATGTCAAGGGTATATGGTGAACGTTTTCGAAAACTCAGGGGTATATGGTGCATATCTGGAACATTGAGGGTATATGGTGAATTTTCCAATTTGTCAGGGGTATATGGTGAAAAAACCGAATAATATTCCATGTACCATAAGATATGTCTTGATTATTATAACAATATCATATGCTTATAATTTTTCATCAACCTGAATTGACAGAGTAATTTAACGGTTAAAATTTAACCTCAAATATTATACGTGCCTTATATTTTCAAATAGAGGGTGTAAATTACTAAATTACACTTACATTAAACTATTTTCAAGCTCACTTTTTCCAGATGAGCATTTTGACTCGGTGGTTCAGAATTCTGAGTCTGCCAAGTTTGTGCACAATTATTTTTGGGCCATACAGCATGGGCCACAACCCCACGAGCACAATATGACATCTCTCATAGTCTCATTGAATGAAGGGGTAAAAGAAATAAAAAAAAATAAAGGGGGTCCTATGGGTCCTGATTGAAAATCCATCAAGGCATCAACCATCAATATCCCCACCTATTTAAATTTGATCCACGTTTCTTAAAGTGACTAAAGTCAATTTTGTGTTTTACCAAGAATATAAAAAGACAATTTGTGTTTTGTGCTACGTCTTCCCTGGAAGATAACAGCGAAATCATTCAAAACTTAAAATCTTTTGATTCTATCTATTTGTTTTCTTTGGTGCAATGATTCTTTCTATTTGTTTACGTCTCAGGTGGACTTATTGAAAAGCCTATGTGTGTGCTAGGGAGTCTTTAATCAATAATGTGAAAATGATGCACATTTAGTTTGCACACTAATTTTTCAAGGTTGAGCTAAATGTTAGCCAACTGCATTGATGTAACAAGAGATTTTAAGAAGTTTAAATTCACTATACATACTCCTTTATTTTTTACGAGTTAGCCTATTTAGAAAACAACTCTCTATAACATATAAAGAGAGGAGTGATTCGGTGATGTTTATATTGCGTTAGTCCTCACTATCTTCCTCATATAATCTTCTATATTCCGTACTACATGTCTGCCATAAACAACTTTTTGTGTACATATTGCTTCATCTTTTTTTGTGTGCATATTACTTGTATTATGGTAATGTGGCACAATAGTTTAGAAGACGAGAGAGATGGAGGCAAATAAAAAAAAAGTGCCTCATGACAGAGGAGAGAAAAGAGAATATATTACCATAAATGCCATTATGTCAATGTTGTAATATTATGCAACTTACTAAAATGGAAACATCAAAGTAAAAAAAAGGACGAAGTATATGTATATATATATATATACGTACTAATATGGTTGATTTTTTTTAGGAAGTTTAAGTAATAGAGATTTGCCAAAAATGGAAAATAATTCAATAAAAATGGAGGAAGTATTAGTTATTAGTCAGTGTAGTTACTAGAGGTTTTACACAGTGCGATCTCTCCCCTCCTCCAAGAACCCCACCTATAAAGTTGAATTGAATCTACCTACAAAAGGTTTTCAAACCAATGAAGTCTCCTACATGTATACAGTGGCGAAGCCACTAAGTCACAAGGGGTAGCAGATGCTACCCCTGTTTTCTTAAAAAAAAAATTGAGTTTTGTTTAAAAACACAGATAGAGAAAGAGCAAAGAAAAATAAATTTTGTTGTTTCTTCAATTCTCCAAAGTAATAAAATCTTCTTCTTCTTCTTCTTTCCTTCTTCTTGGATTCATTGTTTTCTTCACCAAAATTATAATTGTGAATTTAAAGATTTGTGAATAGTAATTAGTGAGATCTAAACTTTGGGTTTTTTATTTTTTTGTGGACTAATAGACAAATTGTAATGTTGTGAATTGTGAATGTAAATGTGTGAGATTGATTTTTTTGACAAATTGCTAGAGCATCTCAGGTCACCATAGTCGGAGTAATGAAAGTGGAGAAGACGATGGTGTAGAGTCAACGCTACAATAAAAGGCAGTGGGAGGTGGGAGTCAACGCCAGAGGAAGGAACTAAAAAGAAAGACTTGTGTGGAGTAATTAAACTAAATGATAAGACTTTTGGGAAGAAAATTAAAATAAGCTGCCGAAAGTGGTGTGATTATTGATCGAAGGAAATTTTCTAGAACTACAAAAACTAAGCTTAGATATCATTTTATAATGTAAACTCCTCAATCTTGGAGTGTTGTATACTGATCATATATATAGGTTACACAAGTGTCAGTCCTAATTATGTTAGGAAACCTGATAAGATAAGGATAATATAAACTTAATTAAAATATATCTCTAAATATGTGGATATATTATCTATTAGTTACTTTTCTAATGTTGAATTACAATGGCAGTAACAAAATTCTAGTTGAAATTTACTAAAGAGTTATTTTATATATGTTATGTGAATAATCAGTATATTTTAGATTTACGATGAGATTACAAGAGAACTATTTCATAAATAACACAAAATGAAAGTGGACATAATTTTAATCCAAATTTTCCTCAACCTCAATCGAACCAACAAACTTTTTTCTCGTCAAGTAGTATTCCTCCTCAAAATCAAGAAGGTGAATTAGAATTTGGAAAACTCAACATGAACACCTACTTTTAAGTTGTGTTTGAATTTTATAACTTTCCAAATGCAATATAGTTTATGAAGATTTTTTTTTCTTATGTTTAATACATAGTTATTAATATTACGCTACCCCTCACTTCAAATCCTGAATCCGCCCCCGCATGTATACTATAGACTATAGTATCCATCTTTAATTTGAGGGGTTGTATCCAACTTGTTCTGATTTTGGTATAAGTTAATTGAATTCTGTTAATTCACTTATCACCTTATTATGTCTTTTTTTCAGTGATTAGAAAGTTTAGGGCCGTTTATTTGAATTTTGAGTAGTCTTCATGCCACAGATACAAATAATTTGTGCCAAATTTAAATCAATGGATTCTCTCATAGTTACTTATTTGATAATCTTGAATAAGCTATTTATTTTTAAAAATTTGCTTCAAAAATGGAAATTGAGTCAAAACTTCACTTTACAAAAAGCAGAGTTTGGTTGAATCACGTTTATTCTGTTCTCCTACATCACAATTAACATCAACGGACGATAGATTAGGTGAAAAAAGGAGTTTGCTTGGCCAAAGATCTCATACAGATTGTTTGAGAATGACAAGTACCCTAAAGAGATTGCTTTTCCTTAATTTTTCTCGTTTTACTAAACAACTAGGTTTTGGACCCGTGCATAATGCACGGGAACTATTAAGTTTAATAAGAATGTTTGTATATCAGCTACATTGAAAACATATAAACGATTCTTTACGTCTACTCGATCAAATTCTTTTTTGTATGATAAAAAGGCGCCTTTATATTAATTATAAAGTTGTTTAGCAGATATATAACTCATATGTTTTTGAAGATTTCTTTATATGCTACATTAATCGTAGTATTAGACATCTCATGTTCTTCCTCATAAATTAGTACTATTAGACATTTTTTACTTGTGACTCTAGAAATGGCTACGTAAAATTGGCCATGGCTGCAAACTGGTCTCGGGAAACCCACCATGCGATTAAGATTGTCCTTGATTTTTAATACTGCCAAAGGAAACTGCTTTTTTTTGAAACATCATAGGAAACTTTGTTTCATCTGACGGAATATCATACGGGGTATAAATACCTTATTCCCCGTTGCCACCTAAAATGACCACAACTTGGATGATTCAGTTTTTTACATGCTTGATTACCAACCTAGTATTGTTACATAAACCGGATGTTGGCGGGTCAATATTCCTCGAGTAGCATCACCGGTGTACCAACCTTCGGCCTTATACGGTGATTCAATAGACCCGAACATCTAATGGTATTTAGGAATTGCATTTTTCCTTAGAAATTGCATTTTTAAACTTAAATATATTCTAGTAATTCCCCGGGTAATTCGGAAAATACATGATCATTCACCATCTCCACTATCTTATGAGTCGAAGCAAGAATATCCATCATTTGAAAATACTTAGCTAGGTTCCTCTAAATGATCCTTTAGGTGGCCGAATATATGTTTTCCACTATAGCTGATATAAGCTCATTTCCACCGTTTTGATTAGCTGATATAAGATCGTTCCTCTAATTAGTCAGTACACCGTTTTTTATTTTTATGTTATATTGTAAACCCTTAAAAGGTTATTGTTGTGTATGAATTTCAATCTTTCTTTATTATTTAGTGTTATGCTCCCATTTGTATCTTCATTTACTATAAAAGTTTGATATATTTATACTGTTGAAATGCATAATGGATCAGAGTGATTAAAAAATTGATGAATATAATTTTTCCATTGTTGGTTTTTGTTCCTCGTAATTTCTTTTATGGGTGTGACATTTTCGTACTTCCCACTATACTTTTCGCCACCCAAAAATTACACTAAATGACTCCAGTGGCCCACCGTTAACCCTTACTCCTTTATTTCTTCACAAAAGCAATCCGAAAGAACAGAAAAATATGAAAGTAGAATTTAAAAATATATCAAGCCAACACCAATTTTGATATTAATTAAACTAATTTAGAACATATAAATACGTAATAGCGTATTATATATGTGTGTTTTGTAGGTTCTCCATATGATTTACATTTTCTGGTTGTCCTTTTATATAAGAAAAAGTAAAAACAAAAGTACATAGACAAAATAACAACTTTACCAATTTAATAACTTTATCCAATCCTTTCAAAATAGTTTTACTCTCTTTCTTTGTGAACATCCCAAAAAACATATTCGTTTTTTCAATTCATCTTTCTCTCTAGAAAACCAAAAAGTGAGAAAACAACCAAACTTAGTGTTCATTTATTGGGAGTAAAACCAACTAATTTTGAATACTTACAATCCCTCTTTTGACATATAATGCTAGACAATTAGCTAATTTTAATTTATTGATAAAACTATATCGAACAATATCCCTCTTTCTAGCTAGTCTAATACCCATGCGATGTATGGTTACAAATAGTTTTATTACTTTGTAGAAAATTATAAGATAAACAGTTAACTTCTTTCCAATAACAAATTAATTTTAAGAACAAAATTATTACTTTGTAAATTTTAGAATACTAATTAATATACTTGGAACTCTATGGAAAAAAAGAACACAAAATGAAATGAACCACAAATGAAGAAAAATAATAACGTCACACTTATTATTAGCATAGTAAATTGTAGTTGTTGCATTGACAACTGCACTATTACATGTTTTTTAGTCACACGAATATTGCCCCCTAAAAAGATAATTAAGAACAAAAATATTTGAACCATGAACAAAACTATCCAACACCATCAAATTCATAGTTTTTTCATCATATCCTGTATTTTATCTCGAGTTTTCTTGACTTCCACTACAAATTTGCACTGGCAAAATTTGTTTTATTTTTTTCGTTCTTAAGTCTGCAAGGAAAGCCTTGTTATATGATGGGGAAGAGAGACATGATCAGTAACATGGCTTCAATTATTGGTTGTTTTGGAAAATTGCAAGGAAATGAAAATAAGAGGGAGAAACTCAAAAAAAAAAAAGGAACTCGTCTTTGTTTTTTTAATTAGATAGTCGACAATACACAAAAACATATCTATTAAAAATCATATATATTCCTTTCGTCTTTTTTACTTCTACATTCTTCATAAATGAAAGTCTCTTTTTACTTGCTATAATTCTTTATTTGATAACTATGATCTACAAAAAAATACCAATATTTTACTCTCTTCTTTGTCATTTTCCTACCTATAATTCTCAAATATTTTTTCTATTTTCCCATAAAATTATAGTCCTCAATACCGCCGCAAAGCCTAAATACTTGTTCACGAATAATATATCGTAAATAAATCAAAAGCTACCATTTTCTTTAATTTTATTTTTTCATTTTAATTTTCTAAATTATTAATGAGCTTATGTTAATTAGCGAGGAGTTAACAATTGCAACTCAATTTTGACCGACTTAATTGAAAATTTTTATATGGGTATAATTTAAATCCTAATATTAGTGTTACTAATATCTAACTTATCTGAACTTAACTGTACAACTTAACTGAACATATTAATCATTATCAGACTTTAAATAAACTTATTAGAACTTATCTGAATATATTAGACATTTGCAATCTTTTAAATCAAATCCAGTGACGCGTGGCAAGTGAATGAGAGGCTTGGAAAAACCGAGAAGCAATGAGAGGGGAGAAACAATATGGGGCTGCCACATAGGACGAAAGTTTTCTTGCTTTAATATTATATATGATGATTGATACACACACCTGACTAAAAACATATACTTCATGCGTTAGTGTTGCACTTATCACTTTAGGCCGTTTTCAAATATAAGTCTTTGTTATTACTTTATTTGTCATTGAATTCTCTCTATCTCCCTGTTCATCATGAGCTCCTTCCTTTTCTTTATCAGTATCTCTGTCCTATATGTTGTTAAAACTTATGCAAAATAAATAGTTGAGAATATTTTTAAAATAATTAATTATACGATAAGACCTGTAATGATTTCACCGACAATAATATATAAAGAATGATGTTAATTATATAAGGAATAATATCTCTCTCCTAAACTTTGAAATTTATTGTTTCACATTTATCATTTTGGCATAGAAGATGAAAACATATAAGAAATTATGGTAATTATAAGATATATATATTATTGTACTATTCGATATTATTGTCAATTAAATATAAATAAATCTTAAGATTGAAATAATTAACTGCATTGATTGTAAAAACAGACCTACAAAATCATGATATATTGTTGAATTAGAAAAATATAACCCACGTAGATCATATATCTCTTTAAAATAAAAGTGTGGATTAAAACGTTTACCATTTTGATCATTGTTAATGGTCAAACCTCTTGCGAAAAGTGTGATGTGTTGTGAGACAATATCCCAACTATTGTTTTGTACAATTCCATGAATGAAATTGCTCAAAAGGCACAATATAGTTGCAGTACAACTAATCATATTAAGAAAATAAGTAAATTAGAACAAAAAGGATATATATGGTATCATGGTCAACATATAAAAGGTGATGACAAAAAAACTTTAAATTTACCTTTTATTTATAATGATAATTTGTTGCTTATTGATGTTCTGAGTAGTATCTAATTCCACGGCACCTAAATATATAACCATTGCTAATACACCTACAAAAACAATGGGTTGAATAATCAAGTTGTGTGATTTAAAAAAACTAATATATATTGTATTGGACCATGTCAATAAATACCTATTTCAATGTTGTCAGTTGCTTGAAGTATTTGGAGTTTGCCTAGCTTTGTGAATTTGATAGTTGCATCCATAGTGAACGTGTATATTATTAAGTAATGAGATGATTTATGTATTGTATTGTAGGTATTTATTGACATGGTCCAATACAATATATCTAGGTATAAACACGACAATTATTTGCATATCTACCTAATATATAGAAGGAAGTAATACACTTAAGCATCAATTGCGATAATCACGGCCAAGATTGTGGCAATTTATCACCCGTAGAAAGCCATCCAGTGACACATGACAATAATGTTGGGAGAAGGACACATGGCAACTGGCTGCGTTGCTTCAATTCAATTGCGTGCATTTTCGTGCTTTCTTTCTTGGTTGCATGCCACGTGGGCTGATTTTTTTCTGCTTTAATAGTATATATGATATGGTGACTTTGGTGGAGTCCTCAACCACTCATCAAAGAAGCTCAAATTGAAAACTGAAGAGAGCATGTCAGTATTTTCCAAATAGTAACTACGTTATTTTATAATTGTAATATTTTGACTTTTACTATTTATATATTTATAATTTTACATTGACCTTTTGTATTGCTACTCATGAACGAAGTTCAAATTGAACAATCCTGAGAGCATGTTAGTGTTTTCCAAATACTTCCTACATTATGTTATAATTGCAACATTTTGACTTTTACACTATTTTTTTTTTGGGGGGAAAGAGAAGTGCATTAATCAAGGGACAAAGTGTCCATAAGTACATAGGGAGCTACCTCTCTGGGAACATGACACTCCCAACATTGTTCAACTCCAAAAGGCACAACTCTAGCAAGATTATGGGCAACAGTATTCCCATCTCTCTTAACATGATTAAAACTAATAGAAGGAAAAAACTGACACAATAACAAAACATCACCAAGAATAGAGTCCAAATCTGAGAAAAAAAGTGCAGCTTTTGTCAATCTTGTAGTCACCACTTGAGCATTGACTTTTACACTATTTGTATACTTACATTGATCCTTTTTTTTATCGCTACTATATATAAAATGAATATCATTATGTAGTATATTTATGGATTAGCATCACTGTATATTTTAAAAAAATCAACTTTTCACAAATATTAATATTCAAATATTAGAGATATTAATGATTAAAATAATATATTGGTAGACATGAAAATCAAAAAATTGCAATTATAAAAGAATGAATAGGGGCATACTAATGGTATTGAGATAGTACTAATTAAACATTTGATTGTACCACATCTGGAAAGTTCACAGTAGTTTAAGAATTAAGATTTTAGTAAAATACTAGTACCAAAAGCCTTAACAATAGTACCAAATTAAAGAACATGAGGGACCTTTTTTTTAAAAGATAATGTTACTTTCGGAACAATTGTCATTGCCATTACCACCGTAAATATTATTGAACTACTTTCTCTGATCAGTAGAACACTTTCTTGTACGAACATAACCTTTATGTAAAAAACAGAGTAATTTTTTCCAACCTTTCTTAGTATTAGATTATTTTTTGTAAATCTTTTTTTCAAAAATTTGGAAAATATTAATTTATTACATATTAGTGTCCAAAAAGGACTCTAGTTGTTATTAGTAGCACTTCCTCATAATAATTATAACGTGGTTTTTATTAAAAAAAACTAGTTGTTGGGCTCGTGGGATGCACTGGGTAATTCAATTGGATAAAAGATCGAGGATGTACAAATTCAGATTGACTTATTGTCACAAACACAAGTTATAGTTTAGTGGTAAGATCATGATATTACAAAGTAAGAGGTCATGGGTTCAAGACCTCTTATGCAATTTTTTTTAATTATGTTTTAAGTGTATGTCATTTTGGAGTATAAGCAGCTCCACATTAGCGTTAATCGTATGAGGTGGGGTGACACGTAGCAACATGCAATACTTGCCACACATTTTAATAATATATATTTATATATAGATATCGATATGGAGGCAAAGATACACAAGAAAGAGAAACCTTCTCTACACTAAATTCTCACTTATCCATGCAATGTCAATAAACAAGTCAACAGGTGCACTTGGGTATTATGATGACTGAAAGAAGATTTTGTCAGCTGCTATAGGTTTGCTTCTCAATAACTATTACTCTATTAGTTGTTGAAATTGAAGTGAATATTAAGAAGAGCTTAAATGTTGTCCATGAACATGTGGATCTTCCTAATAAAACATTGTTCTTATCCAGCAAAAATACTAATGAGAATATAATAATTGAGTAAGCTTGTCTCCTTCATTAGATATATCTTAATTAATCAATTGTTAAGAAAAACAAAAAGTACCGTTACAAAGGGACAGGGTTTTAACTACTACTACCGTACTACGTACTAGGAGGACAAAGCTTTGTACATTAAGGTCACATCCTCGTCTCCTGGGACCCTCCACCACCTTCCTCCTTCAACCTCAACGGGTCAGTCACAAGTAAGTCAGCAGCAGTCGGAGTTATAATCCGGAACCATTCCGGTACTTGCATTCAAGCCTACGCCTACAACTTGGGTCTTGGGGTACACGCAGGTCTTCATTGCCGAAGCAACGACTCTCCATCGAGGTATCCTCCTGGCTATACAAAATGATATTCAACACCTACTAATAGAAGGAGATAACTTGCTAGTCATCAATGCAGTAAAGGGTATCTGGTCCCCTCCATGGCAAATATCAAATATTATCTTAGACATACAACACCTCCTTGGTCACTTTCAATCATGGTCCATCAAGCATATTTATCGCGAAGCCAACAAAGCAGCAGATTGGATAGCTAGCGTAGGACATTTAGTTACTTCCTCCTTTTATATTGATGTTTGTAATGCTTCAAATCTTCATAATATCCTTGTAAACGATCAATTAGGATTTAGGAGTTCCCCTCGTACGGAGGGTCTCCTAATGCTTTTTTTTCTTACCTTTATATAAAAAAATAGATGCATAATTACCCCTATAGTATTGAATAAATACTCCTGCAACAACGAAGTGACTTTTTTAAAAAATAAAAACAATTAAGAATGCTCGGATGAAGCATCAATAACGATTTGATGGTGGGGATATAATATGTAAAAGTCTTAGTAGTTGAATAATATTTTTTTGCATAAATTAGTGAAAAGATAAGACACAGGATAGAAGTAATAACTTTTATATTTTTATTTTTTGATAGGTAAATCAAAAGTCCTTGCAAGGAGGGCGAGAATGCGGGATTGGAAATCTCTCTCTTAAGATAAGACTTAATTCCAAGACCTTTAGCCTTTAGGCTATCACTTATTGCTCATGAAGTAACAACTAATGTAGGATAATACTACCTCTGTTTTTTATTAGTTGCAACAAATGTCTTTTTGCACAAATATTAAGGAAAAAGGAGATAGAGTAAAATTTAATTCAATTGCCCATACTTTTTGCATGTGAGGTAGTTAGAGTGAGAATAAAATGATCAAATTTCTCCAAAACCTTTACCAAGAAAGGAAATGTTGCATCTAAATAAAAACACTTATAAATAAAAATTGTTGCAACTAAAAAACAGAGGAAGTATTTAACACCTTTTAAGTACGGAGCATGTAAGTTATATGCATGATTGCATGTGTTTAATGTATCAAATTGAATCATAGGATTATTCATAATGTGATCAGCACATGTTTAGACCAAATGTATGTTTGCTGGTCAGTGATCTGCTGGTACCCGGTGGAGTATGAAATGTATGATTGATATCGTGTTACAGTTAATTTGGATAAGTAATAGTACTAGTAAATAGTAATAGTACTATAATAGGGTGGCAACTTGGCATTGTCTCAAATTGACTACACCCTCATTCAGCTGATCACGTGCCTTCACGTCATTTGCTCCTAATTCTGTAACCGCAAAGTCTTATAAAAGACGGTCTCACGTTAACACTAACGTGAGACCGCCCAAGTCCAACATTAAGCTGGGGGAAAGAGATGGAGGCGCACGCCGAGGTGGGGGAAAGAGATGGAGGCGCGGCTCAAGGGGTTGTCGGTTGGCGGTGAAGTTACACCGGTGATGTCGGCGTCGGCGAGTAGGCGCTGAGTCGACCCGGTCCTGTTGGTGGAGGAGAGTGAGCCGAAAGAGTGGGTTGCTCCACCTGAACCATTCATGAAAAAGCTGCTTTCAGTTGGTTCAAAGTTAGAGCCTGATCTTCATCTTCTCAATAATTTTCTTCCATTTTTTCTCTGCAAAATTGTAAACTTTTGTTTTGATCCGAAAGAGTGGGTTGCTCAGGTGGAGCCTGGAGTTTTGATCACTTTTGTTTCTTTGCCACGTGGCGGCAATGATCTCAAGCGCATTCGGTTTAAGTGAGTTTTCATCTGTTTTTTTTTTTTACTTTTTACTGCTTTGATTTTGTTTGTTCTTTCTAATTGGTTTTGATGGTTAAATTTCATTATATTTGCATCTTTTAGAAACTTTAGTTGGATAAATCCTTTTTTTTGGGTAAAGTTTATATTCCTACTCCTAGTATATTGTAATCATGTTAAAGGTTATTTCATGTTGTTTTTGCATTTTGTAGATGTTAGCTTCTACTTTTCTTTGTTCTTCTTCCATTTTCTTCTATTCTTGCTTCGTTTCTTCTTCTTTTATTTTCAGGTTTTATAGTTCCCCTCACTCTCTCTCCTCATTTCTCACCTAATCTGAGTTATAATTTTCCAATTAGTTAAGGAATTTTAATAATTAGTTACATATTTTTGGCTCTTAGTTATGGTTTTCTGTTTCATAGTTAGCTTTTGCTTAATAGTTATGAAATTCGGATATATAGTTATGATTTTTAGGTTATTAGTTATTAATTGTGTAATAATTATGGTTTTATGGTTGATAGTTGTGATTCTGGCTATTAGTTATTGTATTCTGATAAATAGTTATGATATTTGAGTATTTAGTTATTATATTATTTTTTACATTAGTTATGACTTTTTGTTTTTTAGTTCCGGTTTTATGGCTAATAGTTTTAGTCTAGAAAATAACTGAAAGATTATAATTATAGCATATGAATAATTATTTATTAATTTCATGAGTAACAATGATGCATGGTTTTATGGTTATAGTTTTGATATTTGGTTAACAATTATACTTTGAGGGTTGATAGTATGGGCGGTCAATAGTTTTATATATTGTATGTATTAGTAAATATTGTTTTTGCATTGGTTATTTGAGGTTGGCATAACTAATGTAAAAATGTGATAGTAATTTAAGAAAGAGAGAAATTATGGCCAATAAAATGCATTATAACCTAATTTTTATGATATAACTAATATACTGCAGCGCTTAACTAATATACTTCAGCGTTTAACTAATATACTTCAGCGCTTAACTAATTCACCCAGAAGCAATTTAAGGCAAGCATAACTAATAGGTGTAAGCGCTTAACTAATTCTACTGTTGGTTTGATGCACGCGCGTGATGTCAGCATGACATCAGCGGTCTCACTTTAACACTAATGTCAGACCGTCTCTCCCAAAACGGACTCTTCTGTAAACAAGGTTAGTATGAATATATAGTTTTGAATAAGATAAACTAGGAATCGAGTAAAACGATAAGAATGAGACAAATTCACGGTTTCACGTGGAGTATAGCTTAATTTGAATTATATATTCATTTACAAAGTTTATACGTTTTTCTTCTTAAATCTATGGACAAAAGCACAAGTTTGACAAATAAAATTAACTTGATTAAACAAAGTTACTTCATCTATATTAGAATATTTGCAATAGTTTAATGTTTATATTTGGTAATGCATAACTTTATTCACTTATAACTTTAATTATCTATATAAGTAAAAATTATAAATAGTTGAAAATTTAAAATACACATTGATAGAATATATGCACATATATTCTTGATCCTATTTTAGTTAAGTAAATATTCTTCCCTTTGTATTTAGAAAGTGTATAAACTGTTACCATAATCTTAGCCTTAGTTTATGTAAACATATGATGTATATAACTAAGCTTTTGGGTAATGAAATATTCAAGGAATTACATTACTTTCATGGTATCAGATTCTAGGTGCATATTCTTGCTTCCGCGCCGCGCCTAGCTGCTCCGCCATTCTCTTCCCCTCTTATCTTCTTCTTCAACCACCTCTAGTCAGTCATGCCTGATTCAAAAAATTCCTTCCACCCCGCTCTTGCGGTCTCAAATATCAAAACCCACGTCTCTATTACTCTTGAGATGGAGAATGTCCATTATGCGACATGGGCGGAGCTCTTCAAAATCCATTGTCGTTCTCACATGTTTTATTTGATGAGCAACATTTCCCATTTGCCTCACAAAATAATCGTGTGCCCTAATCATATGATTTTCTTACTGATGACATATCCCCCTACTTAGTCCACCATTTGATCTCACCTAGCCCCCAAACACAAAATACTTCTCCTCCTGGGCCCCTCCCATCCCATGGCCCAAATCTCCTATTAACTAACCCAACAGCCCCCTCTGGCTCTCTCCCCTCTCCAGCGCACAATCCCATCTCATTGGGTTATGGGCCTCCTGCCACGGACCCAGCGCCCCTTTCCCCTCAAACACATTAAATCAATTTTTCGTTGGTTTATTTTAGTTATTTATTCATCATCATTCAAATATAATATTGAGAGAAGAAAATATAAAGCAGAAGAAAACTTGTGCTCAAATAAAGTGGAAGAATTTGTGTATTAGGTTCAATCGTTGAATATTAATAAAGTGGAAGAGTTTGATTTATATAATTGAAATTACCGAATAATACTCAACATTTAGGTTTTGAAATATTATCACTATAATTATTAATATGAAATTCAAGTTTTTATTTTTTCTTCTGATTGTGTCAATCAAGTTATATTGTCAATTTAATTTTTTTATCCGAGTTTTTCACACATATTTAAGAAGAGGATATCACTCTCCTTAATTTATTATTTAATCAATTTCAAATTCAATTTCATTGTTAACTTGTTTAATATATATGGCAAATAGGAAGAAGAAAAGATTATTTAATATATATTTACAATTTAAATTTATTAAGGGTATATCAGACTTTTTGTAAGGGGGACACCATTTTCCTCCCCCTTTCACTTATATAATAAAGATTAGTATTTGGATAAGTGAGAGGGATAATGATACTCCCTCCGTCCCAGAATAGTCTGAACACTTTCCTTTTATATTTGTCCCAAATTAGTTTGAACACTTCCAATTTTGGCATGGTCCCACTATTAATATATTATTTCTTTTACACTCGTTTGGCCCACACTCTACCTTTTATCAATAAAAAGTTATCCAACTTTATCTCTCCTCTAACAAAAAAATAACCCACAAACTCCTATCACATATACTTTTTAAATAAAATAACATTTGATAACCACACTATAACTTATCACATTAAAATACGTGTCCCAACAAGTGTTCATATCATTCTGGGACGGAGGGAGTAGAACATATTGGGAATGTAGTTCTATAGTCCAATTCCACCATAAAAAGACTGAGGTTAGATGAAAGACAATTCACCAATACCTATTCTCTTTCTTGTTAACGATGAACAATAAAAAATGTTTAATTCTCACTTAATTTTTAATTTTGGAAAAGGATATATGCAACTCTTAGCATATAAGAATAAGAAGTTAAAATAAGGGTGACATATAAGAAGTTAAAAACGAAAATATTAAGCAATAAATATATATTAATTATATTAGTTGGCGTATGATTATGACATAAATTCCTAATTAAACTATTCTAGGCAATATATGCAATGCTTATCAGTTGGTCATTAAAACTATTATAGGCAATATATGCAATGCTTATCAGTTGGGGCCTGTTCTCTACGGCATAAAACAACTGAACTAAACGGTGCAGAATCGATTCGAAGCGGCAACTGCAGAATCGAATCGAATTAAATTATAACTAATAGTAATGATAATAATTTAGGAATCGAAGCGAAGCGAAATGAATTGAACCGAACCGAATCGATTGATTGAATCGAAGCGAACCGAACTAAATTGATTGCAACTGACACTAGTACAGAATTGTCAATTTACGTCGGACCTGGGACCCCCATTTGCGTCGGACATAGGTCCGCCGGCACAGGTCTCGTCGCAGATGATGGATTCAGGATCTGCGTCGGATAAGACACGACGCAGTTGACTTACTATTTGCGTCGGACCAAGCCCAACGTGCGACGCAGATGACCCATCCCCCTACATGCGCGTTGTCCATCTGCGTCGCATGCTGAGCTATATGCGACGCAGATGATACATGATTTGCGTCACATGTAACAGAAAGTTCGACGCAAATTAACCATTTTAAAAAAAAAAAAAAAATCTATTTGCGTCGGACTTTGTCTTACATCCGACGCAAATTGATAATTTTTGTTTAAAAAAAAATCAGGTGATATCCAGGAATACACTTCTAACATACAAATCTGAACCGAACTAACATACAAATTCAAGTATCCAGAAATAAAAAAAAAAAATGAAATCTGAATCGAACTATACAAATCTGAATTGAACCTAAAAAAATTGAACTATCTATATAAAATTAAAAAACGAAATTAGATGGAACTAACATACAAAAAATTGAACCTAATTCTTCTAACATAAAAAAGAGAATCAGATCTAATTACAAAAAATTGAACCTAATTCTTCTTCCTCATTCATTTTCCTCCTGCGAATCAGATCGGACTTCAATCGGATATTTATTCAGCTACATTTACATAAAACAAGAGAAAAATGATATTAATTCGTTGCATATCAATCAAATTCCACGAAAAGATACAGTTTCATCTTCCACGAACAATTATGTAGATCGAAAATCAGATCCAAAAAAAAAGAGGAGAGAGAAAATACAAACATCGAACTTCATTTTCGAGGCGAGAGATTGTTGTTCTGATTTATTTTGAATTTTTGTGATACAATCTTTGCCGAGGAAATTGTCAGCGAAGAGGTCATCAATGACGCCAGACCTAGCACCGACAGCAATGTTCATATTATCAGCGAAGAGATAATCATTCCCCTTTGCATCCTTGGCTTCCCACGACGATTGCTCCGATAATCGCTTCTTTCTTTGAGGAATTGAAGGACTTTCTGAACTATTGTTGGAGTTGTTGCCTTCATTTTCGTTTCCCTTGTTTAATTCGTGAAAGATGGTGAAATTTTTAAAAGACACACGAAATCGAACGGGTTTTCGGGTTGATTGAGAGAGTTTTTGGGGGAAGGAGCTGAGGAATGAAAGAGATTGGAGATTGAAGAGAGAGAGGGGGGGTAGGGGAGAGAGTGAAAACGGCTGCAGAGAAGAAATGAAAGAGAGAGAGAGAAAACCTAGAACTAGAATCTGGGTTTGAAAATTAAAAGGGGACGCACGGACCATGTGCGTCGCACGGACCAACGGGTCCGACGCAAATTAGACACGTATGGCTAGGCCCTCAAATCATCTGCGTCGGATGGGCTTTTAGATCTGACGCAAATAGTTGGATACAACTATTTGCATCGCATTTAACTTACCTTCGACGCAAATTGGCTTTCATGATTTGCGTCAGACATAGACTGGGGTCCGACGCACATAAATCTTTTGCGTCGAATGTGTGATACATCCGACGCATATAAAGCCTGATTTGCGTCGGACGCCGGGTATGTCCGACGCAAATGACCCTTCTGCGTCGATTCACCTATTGTACGACGCAATTGAGGAGACGCAAATCAATATTTTTCTACTAGTGTGAACTGAACTGAATTGAATTGAATTGAATTGAACTGAAAATAAGTTGGGGAGAACAGGCCCTTGGTCTTGTAAGAGACCACCTGCTTCTAAATTAAAAATCAGGCAACCGACCAATCTCAATTTTAAAAAAAGAATGGACCACCTTTCTGAACATAGTGACTAGTTTAATCTACTTAGTGACCATTTTAATCCATTCAGTTCTCAAATTCTTTAATCCATCTGGTGAATAGTTTAATACGTTTAGTGACTAGTTTAATCCATTCAATAAGAATGTCGATTTATTTTTCAAATTGTTTGTTATAGTTCGAGATTCGAAGGGAAACACAGGAAGGAGAAGATAAGGGACGATTAGGTTGGTGCGAGATGTCTAGGGATAATGTTGGTTAGAATTAGATGGAATGGGTTTGTTAGGATAGTGTAGGCTTGGGTTTGTTTAATTTTATGTTAAAATTAAACCGCCTATTCTAATTATTTTTGAGTGCTTATACACAACCTAAGGAATGAGAACGACATATATCAAAATTAAAGTCAAAACACTTTAAATGTTTAAAAAAAAATCTATGTCACTTTCGTTGAACATCGAGTTAGAAAGCCACCCAACTGTCTTTAGCAAACAAATATGTAATTCAAATTCCGAAAAAGGATTAAGATTATTAATCACAAATTTACAACTTACGTCAAGATTCTAAATTAAGATATCGCAGCCAAACAATAGGGAGCAAAATAATTGTTTAATTATTAATCATTAATTGTTGATGGAATGATGAGTGTTGCCTCTACGCTTCTCTAACTGAGAGGTTTGCCACTTCGCGGCCTGCATATACAGGAGACTTATCTTCTAGGCTCCAGTTGTTCTTTTCATAATCGTCATTACTTAAAATTCTAGATACTAAGTAACCTTTTTTAAAATTTTATTCCGCATCATCTTTAACTTAATATGCACTACAAATTAATAACTATCAATTTTGAGTAACAATTCTTTTTTATATGTTACATTATGTCATTCAATAATTTTCCCTTTGTACTACATCTATATCTATATACTAATATATTAAAAAGTGTTCTTAACCAAGGAACGGCGCCACGTCGTGCTTTTCCTTAGGTTGTTTTACTACTCGTGATCCATATACAACAAAAAAATTGTAAATGCATTATATAGGATTTGATCCCATGACTTAAAGTTTATATACTAAAGTCTTAACCAATATTCCAAATAATATTTGGTGATATCATTTTAAAGTAAATTAAATATGAATAATGAAAGCTATAAGTACTTTTAAATATATAAGTTAACCCTAGAATAAGATGATTTGTTGAAATCAGTACCAAATTTCACCAATATGAATTAGGAAATGATGTAAAGCAATATTGATATTTGAGTACTATTTGTGAACATTGATAAAATCTACATTATATGAGGGCCATATGAACTACCACCAAATTTTCAATTGCTATGCAAGTTTAACTAAATTTAACTAAGTTCTCAATGTGTGTATATTTGTTGTTGTAATTTATATTATAGAATTTGTTGATGTAATTTATATTATAGATTAAACGGAGTTGAATGTGTAATTAAATTTTTTTCCGTGTACACACACACACACACACACACACACACACACACACACACACACACATATATATATATATATATATATATATATATATATATATATGTTCCCTAAGATATATGCATGCTTGCCAAGCTTCTTTCTAGCCATGTTGTAGTGGTTCTTTTAATCCTTTCACCACTCTTATCTCTAGAAACCTAATTTACCCCTTCAAAAAAAACCTAATTTACAAAATTTGAATTTAAGTTGACTTGTAACCTGGGTTGAAGGGATATGTTCTTAGACATTCTGACAATTACTAAATATAAATAGGAATTAAATTATGAAGAAAATAAAGTTAATTATTTTAGTAATAGTATTTTGTTGCTAGAGAATAAATATGATTAGTAGGACAATATTGATTGGGCCTACAACTAAAATACATTAATCCTATTGAGGTGTCATATCAGAAGACAAGTTGATGACAAAGAACCCAAGTCCATTTAAAATTGGGTTGGCCGCCATAAGGGGAATAGGAGGACAATTATTTATCCTAACTTGCCTAGGATTCTTCTATTATATATAGCATATAATATTAGGGTTTAGGCATCACTTCATTAAGCAATTTCTTTTCACAAGAGAGAGAGCGCGCGCAAGTGAAACTCTAAACACTTTCCCTAGTGACCGGCGCCTATACCACCTATAAGCAAGAGGGTTTTTCTCTTCCGTTCTAACAGACGTTGGTGTGAAAACTGGGCCTCAAATCTTCGAAACTTGCATACAACAGGGAAATCACGCTACAAAGGTTGTACATCTAATCCCTATTGATTGATTCATGTGTTTGATTATGTTTGCGATCCTATGATAGATGTTAGGAAATTGTATCCTGAAATTCCGCTATATATACATCTATATTCTTCTACATAGGTGAGATCAGGTGAAATTTGATCATTCAATTTATTTTGGAATTGCGCACGTAGAACTACAAATTTGAATCATTACAGCAAAAATTATGGGGTGGGATTCTTCATCTTCACAAAATATAGTGGCACACTGGCACATGAACATGGTCGTAAGATATCATCCGATCCACAAACGAAACATATAATAGTTTCCAGCTTTGTAGCATATGTTCCTATCTCCTTGCAATCAACTTTTATATTATGATAGAAGTATATTTGTGCGACGGTCAACTTTCAATTTTTCAGACCGTCTTCCCGTCAAAATAAAATAAATTTATCTCTGTCCAAACCGTCTAAATACTACAAGTAGTAATTTAAGACCGTCCAAAATATACTATAGTAGTAATGAAATCTTATGAGAAAAGTCTAACTGTACTGAAAAATATGTGAGTTGAAAAAAAATGTAAAATTGTTAGGATAATTATTAGGAAAGATAATATTTAGATTATTTAGATATCTCTAAATATTATCTTCCCTAATATTTATCCTTAAAAAAATTATAAACTTTTCGGATCCTTTGTAATTTACTGAGGATAAAAATATTAACACATGTGAAGTCAACATTTTATTTTAAAAATAGCATCTAATCTCCAAGCCAAAGTAATTAAGTAAATGATATTACAATTTACACATATGAAGTATATATGCCTCCTTTCTCCAAATAAAGTTAGGGTAGAGCAAAATCACCTCCAACATGTGAGGCTAAGAAGGAAGAAAAGACAAACAAAAACCAAGGACAGAATACTATCCAACCTCAAGGACGACTTTTTTCCTTCTTTTTTGTATAAATTTTCCAAGTAGTTTCTCAATGACGTTTGAGATACATGTTAGGAGTAAAATTACTTAATTTGAAAACTAGTTAGTTCTGTTTACTAGGATTTTTTTTTCAGGGATTTAAATATATCCAACTATTTTATCATCACTACAACTAGGGCAAGAGTATAAGTTAACAGTTTGTCTAATAAGGAAATAGAACACTAAACTTACTACCTCTTGCAGTCTTGCTCAAAGAAAACAACTCATCTTTCGTGTAACATATTATATGTCAATATATATGATAGTGTGACATTACAAGTAACCCAATATTTGTATTATAAGTAACTAGAATTGTGCTTGTCAGTACTCCATATATACATTAACAAAGATCCATTACAATCTTAATACTCCTCCGGTCCGAAAGATTCTTTTGTTATCAATTACTACGTATACTAAGGAGGATCAATTTGTGTGGGGTTGGGGTGGGTAAAGTAGAAGAGAGAAAGGAGGTTAAGGAAAATAAACAAATAAAAAGGGATAAAGTAGGAGAGAGAAAGGGAGTAAAATTGAATTAATAGTGTAATGGTGGACCATATGATAGGGACATGGGAGAGTAAAAAGGGTTTAAAAAATTTTGCCAAAGGAATAAAGTAAAAGAGGGAGGATCTTTTGGAAACGCACTCAAACCGAAGCGGAAAGAGGGAGATCTTTGGGAACCTGGATGGAGTAGTTTATCAGTGTCGTTATACATATTATACAATATATAATCATTCATTTGTATTTATATCGATATGTAACTATCAACTAATGAGTTACCCGCGCATAGAATAATTTGTAAAAGCAGAAAAAGTTACTAAGTGCACCTAGCTACCTGCCGGCCAACATGGATCACATGAGCATTGATAAAGACTTGCATACCACACTTCCACCTCTTCTTCGTTCTTCTCTATCTCTTTTTTTTTTGGTGTGTGAATCCGCTCACGTTATTACTTATTACTTATTACTTATTACTTATTACTTATTACTTATTAGTCACTCCATGAACAGAAATGACCATTACTATTATATTGCTGGCAATGCAAGCTAGCTATTACAAAGATATATTAGTGCATAATTTCCAGAAAAATATATACTTCTCCGTAACATAATAACTGCAACAAATGGATATTATTTATACGGTGTAAAATATTTATTTGTTGTAATTATTATGTTACAGAGAAAGTACTTTATTTTAATTTAGCTAGTACCCATTTAAATCCAATGCCAACCAACTAACTGTCTATTAAATTATTTGTTCGGATATTCATAACTATCAATACTTCATATATAAGTCCTATCCCAAAAAAATAAAATAAATATTCAGTACTTCATAAATATATTTGCTCGTACAATGTTGAGAAGGCCTCATATCTCAGTAGGAATGTAGGCTATGTAGTGCTGTTAGTAGTGCTAAGTAATGTAGCTAGGGTGTTAGTCTTTGGCCCATGTAAAAGGTTCTGCTGTCTGTTGTCTGTTAGTGGGAACATGTGTCCTTTGCTAAGTGGTCAGGTGTTAAATGACCTAGGGATTCTCACCTCAGCCGTCACATAAATAGTGACTGCATTACATTGTAGAGAGGGCAGAAAAGAATGAAAGGAAGACAACAACTTGAGAGAGAAATATTCTTGCATCAATGGTTGATTGAGTATCATGCGACGAAGTATCATTGTCATCATGGTATCGAGCAAGGTTAGTATATAGTCCTTCACTCACTCAATCATACAAAGAAAATTTATTATAAGTAATCGTACCCGCTTGGTGCGTTTTTTTTAACTATTAAAGTTTGAGTCTTTAGTGCTTAAAGTTTGTGTCTTAGTATTAAAAATAGTATCTTTGCTTCCTTAAAACACCCGGAGTACAAAGAAAAAAAATCACCTAGTATTATAAGGATGGTTCCGGGATAGATTCAAGCGATCCTTTATATCTTCACCCTTCGATGGAAGCAACTCGTAAGTGTGGAAAAGCTAGAAGGAGCTTCCAACTACGGATCCCGGGAAGAGATCTTTAGAGATAGGTCTAGCTTCTAAGAGAAAGTTGGGGTTTGGACTGGAGTAGTTAAAAGAGATGCCTCGGATGCAGGTGAAACAGAGGCTTGGGACACCAGTAACAACATGGTGATATCATGGATATTGGGGAGTGTAAGTGAGTCCATTAAAAAGTCTATAATGTTCCTGAATACTGCTTCCCTTATATGGAGTCAGCTAGAACAAAGGTTTACAGTTGCAAATGGGTCTAGAAAATACAAACTTAATAAAGATTTGTATGAAAAGAAGCAAGAAGGAAGGAGCATCACAGACTATTACACAGATATGAATGGGTTGTGGGAAGAGTTAGAGAATTTGAAGGAACTCCCTCCCATAACCACTGTGAATAGTGAGATAAGTGCATTTCTCAAAGCTCTTAATGACCGGCGGAGAGGAACCGAAGCTTTTCCAGTTCCTTAATGGTCTTGATGAAGGGTATGCAAGAGTAGAAGTCACTTGCTCATGATGAATCCACTTCTAACATTGCACACGCTTGCGTTACTTACATCAGGAAGAGAGTCAGAGAGATGTTCTCACACCTGTCAAGGAAGAGATGGAATCAGCAGCTATGATGAGCAAAGGAAGTGATGTGACATGTGCTGAGTGTGGAAAATTTGGACACATCAAAGAAAAGTGCTGGAGAATAGTTGGATATCCACCTAGACATCCAAAGGCTCAGAGAGACCAGAGGGAGAAGTTTAGAAAGAGTGGAAACAACAATAGAGGAGGAAGGTGGAATAGAGAGGTGGCGTAAACAAGCAGAGGTGGGAGAACAAAGTCGCAAATGTGAGAAGTAGTGGTGAAAATAGTAGTGCAAGTGGAACTACTTTCAATGCTCAACAGACTAGAACAGATTGATGAAAATGCTACCTACTCCTTCCAAGGCCGCAACATCCGATACGTAAGATGAAATGGAGTACGGCTATCTTGGCATGGTGAGCCGTAATTTTGCCGACACGTAGGGAAATGAGTGGATAATAGACTCGGGAGCATCGATCATATGACCGGATGCATGGAAGTGATGGTTTATGTTGTTGAGTGCACCAGTGGAACAAAAGATAAACCGCCTCTTACCGGTGATACCTCACTCATTTCACATAGTGGAAATGTGAAGCTGGGAAATGGAATTCTTCTGAAAAATGTCTTGTATATTCCTAGTTTCAAACACAATCTTCTCTCAGTTCAAAAACTCTCTAAGGATCACAATATAAAAATTGAGTTTCACTCTGAGTTCTGTGTTTTGCAAGAGAAGAAAACAGAAAAATTTATGGTGTTGGCAAGAGCATTACATGGTCTCAGATTACTTGATAAATCTACCAAATGAGCAAGGTGATAAATGAATGGAGAAGAATGAGCAAAATGGACGGAATAAAGACATGGGGGAGATGAGAAAAGATGACAGCAATGAATGTGAATGCAGAATTTGAGCTTCCAGCAACTCTGAGCAATGTCCCAAGTGTCAAGACAACTACTCTATGGCACTGGAGGCTTGGACATGCTCCTTTGAAGAAAATTGGCAAGATCAAGAACTTGAAAGGGTATAAGGGTGAAAATGATGATGTGTGCATCACCTGTCCCCTTGCAAAGTTCACAAGACTGCCATTCAATGTGAGTGAATCTAGGGTGGCTAAGACATTTGATATGATTCACATGGACATCTGGGGACCCTACAGGGTGGCCACCAGGATGAATCATAGGTTTTTTCTCACATTGGTAGATGATCACAGCAGGGTGACTTGGATACACCTGCTCAAACACAAGTCAGATGCTTTCAGTGCTATTGAAAACTTTGTAAACATGAGCAGAACTCAGTTTGGAAGACAGGTGAAAGTGTTTAGATCAGATAATGCACTAGAGTTTGATGACAAGCAATGTAGGCCATTTTTCAGCAAGCTTGGGATTGCTCATCAAACATCATGTGTAGATAGACCTGAGCAAAATGGGAGAGCAGAGAGGAAGCACAGGAACATACTGGAAATGGCTAGAGCTCTCAGGTTCCAGAGTGGTTTGCCTCTTCAATATTGGGGTGATTGTGTTATGTGTGCTGTGCATATAACAAACAGACTGCCTAGCAAGGTCTTGGGTGACAAAACTCCATATGAGGTACTTTATCAAACTCCCCCTCTTTACACTCACTTAAAGACATTTGGTTGTTTAGCACTTGCTAGTAATCCTAGTAGAAAAAAGGACAAATTCACTGCAAGGGGTGTACCATGTGTCTTCTTAGGGTACCCTCGCCTCAAAAGGGGTATAAACTCCTTAATCTCACTAACAATGTGATCTTTGTTAGTAGAGATGTAAAATTCTATGAGACTATCTTCCCATATAAGATATTTCACAACAATAAAACAAGAGAAACTGTGAGTGATGTGAGTGTGAACACTACTTGTGATGATGAGGAGGTGAGTGAAGAGACTGGTGAAGAGAATGCTGAACCTGAAAATGAATCTTTACCTGCACCTCAGACTGAAGTGAGAAGATCCAGTAGAGCCCACAGAGCACCAGGATGGCATCAAGACTACATAACTGCCAATGCTACCTCCCTTTCAAACACAAAATCAACATCTGACATCACTTCTCTTGTAAACACAAAATCCACTCTAGTTCACAACACAATTCAAACCAATACCAGCCCCACATTCTCCTGTTTCTTCTCTCAAACCAGCCATCATGATGAACCTAGGAACTACAACCAAGCCATCACTGATGCCAAGTGGGTGCAGGCCATGAATGAAGAGCTGAGTGCCCTGGAGGAGAATGATACATGGAGCATCACTACTTTGCCCCCTGGAAAGCAAGTCATAGCTTGCAAATGGCTATATAAAATAAAGTACAATAGTGATGGGAGTGTGAATAGATACAAAGCAAGATTAGTCATCATGGGAAATAGACAAAAGTATGGAATAGACTATGAGCAAACCTTTGCTCCAGTAGCTAAAATGGCTACTGTGAGGTCTTTGCTTGCTGTAGCTTCTATTCAGAGTTGGCACCTACATCAAATGGATGTTAAAAATGCCTTCTTACATGGTGATTTGCAGGAAAATGTGTACATGAAGTTCCCCCCAGGATATCATGGTGCAGGACATAGGCTTAAAGTGAACTTAACTGGTGACAGCAAGCTTACAGGCATGAGTGACAAAGTGTGCAAGCTCAACAAATCACTGTATGGGCTCAAGCAAGCACCCAGACAGTGGTTTGCTAAGCTTAGCAATACACTTAAGAGTCACAAGTTCATTCAGTCAAAGTCAGATTACTCTATGTTTGTTAAAGGCAGTGAAGCAGATCTTCTTGTGGTGCTGGTGTATGTGGATGATTTAATCCTGGCTGGTCCTAATTTTCAAGCTATTCAAGATACTAAAGCTCTTCTAAGTAGCCACTTTCACATGAAAGACATGGGAGTGCTTAGATACTTCCTTGGGATAGAAGTTGACCAATGTAGGGATGGCATTTTCTTGTCTCAAAGGAAGTACATCATGGATTTGTTAAAAGAATATGGCATGATGCAAAGGTGTGCCTCTTAAACTTCCAATGGATTCTCATGTGAAGCTCAAAGAATGGGGACAGTGAAGCTATGGCTCATGCCGAACCATATCGAAGTCGGTAGGGAAGTTAATCTACTTAACTCTCACTAGGCCCGATATAGCCTTTACGATTCATGTTCTCAAGCAAGTTTATGCACCATCCTACAAGCATTCATATGCAAGCCGCAAAAAGGGTCCTTAGATACCTAGCGAGGAGCCCTAGACAAGATATTCTTCTAGCAAACAACTCAAGTGCTCAGCTTCAAGCATACTGTGACAGTGACTGGGGAGGTTGTGCTTCCACAAGAAGGTCCACCTCAGGTTTTTGCATTCTTCTTGGGAGGTCTCCTATCTCTTGGAAAGCAAAAAGACAGACTGTGGTGGCTAGGAAGCAAGGCAGAGACCGAACTACAGTCAATGGCCCTTGCCATTTGTGAAGTCATGTGGTCAAGCAACTCCTAAAAGACTTAGGCCTCAAGTCCATTGGTACAACTCCCCGTACACCGTGACAATCAAGTCGCTCCGGCACTGCAGCCAATCCCGTACATCATGAGAGAACAAAGCATGTTGATATTGACTGTCACTTTATCAGAGACAAGACAGAAGATGGTGTGATTAAACCAACCTACATCTCATCTCAACAGCAGCTGGCAGATGTGTTTACCAAGCTCCTTCCAACTCAGCAACATCACTACCTCCTTAACAAGCTGGGAGTTCAGAATACTCCTCACTCTCAGCTTGAGGGGGGGGTGTTGAGAAGGCCTGATATCTCAGTAGGAATGTAGGCTATGTAGTGCTGTTAGTAGTGCTAAGTAATGTAGCTAGGGTGTTTTGGCCCATGTAAAAGGTTCTACTGTCTGTTGTCTGTTAGTGGGAACATGTGTCCTTTGCTAAGTGGTCAGGTGTTAAATGACCTAGGGATTCTCACCTCAGCCATCACATATATAGTGACTGCATTACATTGTAGAGAGGCAGAAAAGAATGAAAGGAAGACAACAACTTGAGAAATAAATATTCTTGCATCAATGGTTGATTGAGTATCATGACAGAAGTATCATTGTCATCATACAACAATCCATGTGAAGTGAAAGAGCCTATCATAATGCACATGCATCTAATAAAATGGTAGGTCTAATAAAACTTATCCAAATCTGATTACTCAATTCAAATAACCCGAGTTGTACACAAAGTTGGTAGCCTTCCAAAAAAAGGCTGTATACAAAATTGAATGAATAAGGCAAAAATCTGATAATTATAAGCCCCTCATTTTATGTTGTCATATTTATTATTGAAAGTAACTGAAACTACTGATTGAGTCATTTAAGGTGTAAGGAACTTGAAAATTTTAATTAAGCTATAGAAGTATAACCTTAGCTTATTATTCTTCAATAATCCCAATTTAATTTTTCCCATGATTTTTTTTGTTGATAAGCTCATAAATTATATTCCATCCGTTTCTTTAATATCTTCCTACTTTTTGTTTAAGTCCGGTTTTAAGATTTTTTTCTACTTTTAATTACTTGATTCCCTATTTGGTAAATATTTGCTCATTTTCCACATACCTTAACCTACTTGTTGGACTTGGACCCCCAAAATTTCACACTTTCACACAACTACATTTTCTCATATTTCACAAAAAAAACCACTTTCACACTCTCTTACTTCCTTGCCTTGGTATTTGTTGTTGCGGTAAATAGAAATATCTTTATAGAAAACGGGGGGAGTACATTGTCAAATAATATTTTTTATTAATAATTTTTATAAGTAAGGAGGATTACATACAAGAGACACTCCTTCCGAGAGGTAATCCTAAACTATCTAGATAAAGAATGGAAAGAAGTTTAGACCCAGATTGGAAACTATATCTAATATAGTGATGGTAAGATGACCACAATTTGCATTGCAATCTAGTCGTCAAATAAAAGAATTAATGAAATATATATAGTGACCTTTTTTTGATAGGTAAGATTATAAGGGCCTTGTCGTCTTGTCGAGGTGGAACCTCTCACAGCTCAATCCGACTCGAGTTAGCAGGTTAGACAATTTGAGAGTGAGATTAAAAGGTACAATTAATCCTTATCGCTAGGCTAAATTTAGCTTGAATTGGAAAGGGCGTAAGTTATAAATAGTTACAAAAATGACAAAGAGAATAAATTCTATTAGTGAGTTATAAGTATGCATATCTTATGGAGTTACTATAATGTTTTAAAATCTAAATTTCTTGAATAAGTTAAAACCTATACTTCCTCCATTTTCTTTTACTTGCAACATTTTCCATTTTATAAAGTCGCATATTACTTATATGACATTTTTAGCAATATATATATTTTGTTTTCCTCTCTTAGCACATAATGGTACCTTTTTATCTCTCTATATCTCTCTTGTATTTTAAATTCTTGTATCATGCTTCAATATTGTAAACTAAAAAAACAAAAAATATTATACAAGGAGGCATACACTTGTCTAAAGCTCATGTACCAAAAAAAAATACACTTGTCTAACGACAATAAGCAAAACAAGATGGTACCAAGTCTTCTCCTGATAATTTATAATAGGGTTTAAAAAATTAGCCCCAACTCGTCAATGTAAACCTGCAACCGACCAAGAAAACAAACATATCATGTATCCCACAAAGATTTAAAAAAAAAATCTGCTATCCAAAGTATTCTTGAACTATTTTTATGCTCTTAGACTTTTGTTGTCTTCACTTGAATTTAACAGACTTTGAAATTATTTTACTAATTAAACTAGTATGTGACCAGATATAGATTTATCGGATAGAATTCTCAGTGATGATTTTGCCAGTAAAAGGAGAACATTAGAAATGAGAATACTTGTTAAGTTGTTGTTTTTGGGGCCCACTGGGAACCCCTTGGTAACTGGTAAGAAGAAGGATCCTACCTGGCGCGCACTCACTGTCGCCGTCACCGCCACACACAAGGCCAACGCTTGAGAGTAGAGGGCTATAAAGAAATCCCTACTCCCAAGCATAAGTAGATAGTGGGGTTTGAACTTCATGATCTGTGCTATACGCGAATTCTCCACCACTTCCACCAAACAAGCTTAGTCGTAATACTTGTTAATAACTATGAGGTGATCTCTATAACAACCAATTTTGAAGACTATGTTTATACTTCATAGTACAGAATCTCGTCATGGAGAGTACTATTTGTCCAAGTTCGATGGAAATAGTGTATATTGGGATTACTTGTTGCATTTGCATTGCACCTAAACTCCTCCAATATTCCTACTAGATATTTCATCTTCATATTCCATAATCAGTAACTTGTTAATCAAGGAAGCATAATAAGACTTACAGTTCAACGGTACTGTAAGTCTGTACTACTAAATACTTTTCCTTTACGGAAAGAGGCTATATTTAGCTTATATTTGTTCTTTTAAGTTACACTAATTTACTTATGGATCGTTTGTCCTTTGTTTAATGAACTAGCTTTTCTTCAAAAAAAAAAAAACTTACACTCATTTACTATTTGTTTAGTCATTTTAAAAACTTTGAGCATATTATTCAATTTTTATATAAGGAAGAATGTTATTATGTACTTAAGGTAATATTTATTTTGGGGTGTAATTTCAAAATAACAATCTGTCGAGATTTTGAGCATAGGGGATGATGATGATAGCTATCTTTTTCCCATACTTTGAATTTTCTAAATCATTTGTTTTTCCAGTGTTATTGAGCGTATAATTGTAAATGTGTCAGTGTAAGATAATAGTATCTTAAGGTTTTGAAGGTGGTCTAAATTCTAATTAATGTCCAATTCTCGAATGGATCTTAACCTTTTGCCCACAAACTAGTGAAGTTTAGTATCACTATACCATCGAGATGATTGATGATGTAAACAAAAACATTTTTTTTTTTAATTTTTAATTTTTTGGTGCAAATGAGCCACAAAGGCGGGGATGAGAATCGATCCTAGGATCACCTAGAATCGAGAGGGAGAGGGAAGCTCTAACCAACTGAGTTATCCCACACTCTCACATTATTTTGTTTATTGATTGTAGTTACACATGATCTTGAAAAAAAAAAGATCCATTAATGAATTAACCTTCACCAATATGCTATACGCTTCTATGTGTACCATATAAATACCCTTCTTATATTCTTGCTCATTGTAACTTTGTAAGCTGATCAATTTCATCAAATAAAAAGAAAGCCACAATCCATGTGTCACGCTCTCATTCATCAAAACACCGAAATGGGTGACAAGAAGCGAGAGAAGCAAAATTAAGTCTATACAACTGGGAGTAATTTTAAAAATTTGGTAAGATAAATTACATTAACGCTCTCTCACAGGGCACCTAAATACAACCTACCTGAAAGCCCCCCACACCCCCCTGATGAGAATCGAACCCACAACATGTGGGTGGAAGATGAAAGGGTTTACCACCCTTCCACTTCCTCATTCTCTACAACTGGGAGTAATTGGTAGCTCGCCAAAATTGAGATTTATGATATCCATTTTCCTTTAATTCATCTAAACTTTATTATCCTAACCTATCAAAATTAGACTAACAATCTCTCTAAATGTGGATGTCAACTAATTTAGTTGGTTAAAATCTTAAGAGGTAGCGCCAAATACATGTGATCAAATTCCGTCTACATCAATCGGGTAACTCTCTCTACATCTAAAAAGAAAAAAAAAATCTCATTCTAACTAAAAAATTAAAAAGTAACATTAAGATAATGTGAAAGAGTCGGCTATCAAGCCACCTCTTACTACTAACTAATAAATTTTCCTAATCCCCATTTAACCGGTTCTCCAAATCCAAACAATATTTGGGTTCCTCAAATTTTCTCCCCCCACCTTTTCCTTATTTTTCTGCAGAATCAAAAAACACTGCCTCAGCTATTTAAGATTTACGCTCTTCTCAATTTTCTCTCTCCAATCTCAAATTGCCAGCTTATCTCTCAGTCCATAATTGATCTCAATCACTACATCATCTCCCTTTTTTATGATTCAGTTGATTTTTCTGCTAGTATTTTTTCAAATCAGCCCCACTTGGTTAGAATAATCTATAATCCTATAAAATTTCCTAATTTCTCTTTCCTAAATCGTTTTGATTTGCTTGATTCTCACTTGGGTTTCATATAAAACCACTGAAACTTTCTTTGTGTTCTGTATATAGCTTTGTGATCAAAGGGTAAGTGTCAGTTTGAGTTGCCATTTTTTTTCTCTCTAAAAATTCAATCTTTTTTGCTTTTCTGTTTATGGGTTTTCAGTAGAATTAGAAGAATTTTTGTGGGTTTTTTCTGTTTTTCATGTTTATCTCTTTATTCGTTATTTGTTGATTAATCTTATATAGTTATCTTTATTGATTTATTAGTTTGTTAATAAATTTCATTTTGTTAGGTAACATCTTCTTTGTACTATTAGAAGTTGTGGATTTCATTATGTTATATTGTTATAGTTAATTAAGCAATTAGAGTTGACTTGTGATTGTCATGAAAAACTTTTATTCATTTTGGTATGTTTTTGGTTGGGTGTTGTTTATATATTAATTTGGATTTTGATGATGAAAAAGCTCTTGTACTTTATGCAAGTGCCATATGATTGATTAGTCCTTTGCTCTGTTCTCCTGTTAGAACTTTTTAGAGCATTCTTTATTTGCTTTCAAAGTTGATTAATTTCTGTCTCTTTTGTCTTAGATTTGGAGCCCATATCCCTATTTTAGTGAATTTGATGATCAACTGTCAACCTTTTTGTTTTGTATGTCCTTGATATTTTATAATTTATATAGGATTTTGCTATATCAGTCTTATGTAATCAGGAGTTTGAAGTTGATGGGTAGTCTTTTTTCATGGTTTACTTTTGTAATTTGCATATTCTGAGGAGGAGATCCTTTGAATATGCATTGGTTTCTGGTTGTGTTGTATTGCAATCTGCATCACTTAGACTAACTGTGCATTGCAATTTGCATTTATGTGCTGTGTCTGACGCACAAGTTGCATTCGTATTTCTTTGGATTTCGGTTGTCTTGTCATTAATTAGGCCCTCAATCTGATGTCTATTTGCAGGGGACTCTCATTTATAGGAGCCGAGTTGTGGTCGGAGGGTGATCCTATACATCCATAGTCACAAGAGTATGGATCCACCTAATGATGTGGGCCACAAGGATAATGAAGAGAATGATGTGGAATTCCTTGGAGAATTGGATGGCAAGGAGGAAGAGAGACTATGGTCTTCCATGTCGGAGAGAAACATGTCGATGAGGATGCCGCTTTTGAGAAAAAGGACAAATACTACCTCGCAGATTGCTGTTATTGGTGCTAATTCCTGCCCCATTGAAAGCCTTGACTATGAGTAAGGAGTTCTTTTCTGGCTACCCAGTTTCTACTCCAAATTTTCCTTATCTGTAAATCATACTACTTTGAAGGAGGGAGGAAATAATGTATAATTACAAAGAAACTAGAACTGGCATTGTCATACTTGTGGCTTAAGACACACAGTAGAGCCCATAGTAATGAACATTCACTGATGTTTTTGCTATTAACTATCAAGTCAACATTTTTTTTGGCGGTTAATAAAATGTATTGCGTGCTTCCCCTCCGCTTATCTCTTCCCTTGGTAACCCATGGATCGTCTTTCTTGGCATGCATGATGAATTATGAATTGGTAAAGCCGAGTTTCTGAGGATATTTACAATGTATAGCAGTCACCTGAATATTCATTCTTCTTTGCCATGCTATGTGGGCAAGGATCTGGCATATATATGAGTCGAATTACAGATTCATCTTCTTTTAGGGAAATATGTCTGTCTAATTTGAAGAATCCTGATGTCATTTTTAGTCCAGAATTCTGATTGTTGGGTCTTGGGTGCCAGATTCTTTAGATTGTCTATTTGAAGTTCAATTAAAATAGCTTGCCCTAAGAATATGTGGTTGTACATTATGTGAGTGACGTTTATAGCCTGGTTAATGGACTACTTGCCTTGTGTAAATGCCACCGCCGTGGGAGATAAATTCTGTGTTTGATATTCATCGGACTTCAAGGGCTTTATTAGTTGTTGCTTTATTAAACTGTCCAAGTCTCGACTTAGCATTTGCTTCAATATAAGTAACATGATTATCCATTTTTGTTTGCTATTACAGGATAAATGAAAATGAATTGTTTAAGCAAGATTGGAGGTCAAGGAAAAAGGTTCAAATATTTCAGTATGTGTTCCTGAAGTGGGCATTAGCACTCCTGATAGGATTAAGTACTGGACTTGTTGGCTTCTTTAGTAATATCGCAGTTGAGAATATAGCTGGTTTCAAATTGTTACTCACTAACAAACTGATGCTCGAGGGAAGGTAAGTCGCACCATATACATACATATATTATGTGTTCGTGCATGCGTTTGTTGCTTGTGTTTATTAAATAATATAGTTAAATATGCATCAATACCACATCTTTCTTACGATGTCATTGTGCCTGCTTTTAAAAATGCTAAATTAGTTTTAAGATAAAACATTGTGCACTCGTTTGTCTCGTAAAAATGAATTAAGTGTATTTCCTCTATGCATTATGTTCCAGTACAGTTACTTCAAGGCTTTCCTTGCATTTGCTGGTTGCAACATCGCGTTCGCCACTCTTGCTGGAACACTTTGTGCCTTTGTGGCTCCTGCTGCTGCGGGATCTGGCATCCCCGAGGTCAAATCTTATCTTAACGGTGTTGATGCTCCCTCGATATTGGCTCCAAGCACACTCTTTGTAAAGGTAAGCATTTGGCTTAAATTTTGTTGTCTTTTGGATATAGATGGACCTCAAGAGCAGACATGAAAGGAGCAGAAAGATAACGTCGATCTAATGGATGTGGGCATAGCCAGTGGGGATATTCCTTTTGCTCTTCAAACATGCTGATACTTTGCATGATAATTTCTGATGAACCATGTTTTAGAATGAACAAGATTTGCTTATAATGGGGATGTATGTTACTTCAACATGTACATCTGCATGTCCTGCCTCTAAAGAAGGGATCCTTATTTTGATAACATTCTTAAATTTCACCACTATATTTCTTTATTATATCTCATATCAGAATCCTCAATCTTCATCCAGACTTGAGTGGATAGGTTTTTATTATATGCTTATGTGCAAAAGTAATTGCCTCCTGGATTATGATCCTCGGTTTAGGAAGTTTATGCTTGTTATTATTCATGTAGTCGTTTCTTCATGCCTTAGCTTAAAATGTATTTATACCTTCTTTCAAAATTAAATTTGTTGCTGCCAACAATTGTGCATTTTCTGCAGAAGTTTTTCTGGGAGTTCTCTTACCAAATAATGACATGAAGAATGCCAAAACAGTTGGCCAGTTAGTTTTGCATGAAGACTAATATTTATAATGCTTTATTAACATAAGTTTCATGATCAGATATTTGGTTCTATTTTCGGTGTATCCGCTGGGTTTGTGGTTGGTAAGGAGGGACCTATGGTGCATACTGGTGCTTGCATCGCCAATCTACTTGGTCAGGAGGCTCTCGCAAGTACAGGTTGACCTGGCCTTGGCTCAGATATTTCAAGAATGATAGAGATCGGAGAGATTTGATCACCTGTGGTGCTGCAGCTGGTGTGGCTGCTGCTTTTCGTGCTCCCGTTGGTGGTGTCCTCTTTGCCCTTGAAGAAGCAGCTTCCTGGTATGCCTATCTATGCTTTCTAGTTCATGCAACAATTTGGTGGAGAAAACTCAAATCATGAATTCAATTTATCATACATGGTTTCATGCATGATTATAACTTAATAAGGAATTTTGTCAAAGATAAAAAGTAGATCTTTTAGCATTTTAGTTTAAGGATGTGACATGTGAAGTTTTTATATATTATGACATAATTCAGGTGGAGGAGCGCTCTTCTTTGGAGGACATTTTTCACCACAGCTATGGTTGCCATGGTTTTGAGAAGCTTAATTCAATATTGCTGGTCTGGGAAATGTGGATTGTTTGGTAAGGGTGGGTTGATAATGTATGATGTTAGTGAAGAGGTAGCAAGTTATGGTGGTTATGATATTCTGGCGGTCATGTTTCTTGGAGTTGTCGGAGGTGTTCTGGGAAGCTTTTATAACTATCTTGTCGACAAGGTCCTCCGTACTTACAGCATCATTAATGAGTATGTTAATTTGACTTCTTATATTACATCCGGCTTTTAAATTAAAAATCATTTTTTGGTACTTGATAATGATAATAAACAATGTAATGTTCAAGTAAAGAACAGATCAGAAACCTTTAACCTTGTGCCTCTTGTCTTGCAGAAAAGGTCCTTCCTTCAGAGTTGTACTTGTTATCGTAATATCTTTCCTGACAACATGCTGTGCGTTCGGCCTTCCATGGTTTGCAAAGTGCACTCCCTGTCCTACAGATTCAATAGCTAAGTGCCCAACTATTGGTGAAATCGGGCACTACAAGAACTTTCAATGTCCACCTGGCCATTACAATGATCTTGCTTCCCTCTTCCTCACCACAAATGATGATGCTATTCGTAATCTATTCAGCACGACCATCATTAGAGAATTTCAGATCCCTTCACTCTTCATTTTCTTCTTCACAATCTATTTCCTTGGGATCATCACTTATGGAATTGCAGTACCTGCAGGACTATTCATTCCCGTAATTTTAGCCGGGGGTGTTTATGGTCGTCTAGTGGGTAGACTCTTTCACTCTGTGTCAGTGCTTGACACGGGTCTTTTCTCTCTTCTAGGAGCTGCCTCATTCCTTGGGGGAACAATGAGAATGACAGTTTCTCTGTGCGTGATCCTGCTTGAGCTTACCAATAATTTATTATTGCTCCCTCTTGTCATGATAGTTCTCCTCATATCGAAAACCGTGGCAGATTGCTTCAACCATGGTGTATATGAGCAAATAGTGAAACTAAAAGGGTTACCATATTTGGAAGCTCATGCAGAGCCTTACATGAAACACTTGATGGCTGGGGATGCTGTTTCTGGTCCATTGGTCACTTTTTCGGGTGTGGAGAAGGTGGAGTCTATTCTACATGCTTTGCAAAGTACCGGACATAACGGATTTCCTGTAATTGATGAACCACCTTTCTCAGATTCACCTGAGTTATGTGGGTTGGTTCTAAGGTCACATCTGCTTGTCTTGCTCAAGGCAAAGTATTTCACCCGGGAGAGGAGGCTGTCCGGTAGAGATATTCTTAAGAAGTTCTCTCCATTTGACTTTGCTAAGCCTGGGACGGGGAAAGGGCTCAGATTGGAGGACATAACTATTACAGAGGAAGAGATGGAAATGTATATTGATCTCCATCCAATAACTAATGCGTCCCCATATACCGTGCTCGAGACCATGTCATTAGCCAAAGCCAAAGTTCTTTTCAGGCAAATTGGACTAAGACACATGTGCGTGGTACCAAAGAGTCAAGGGGTAAGCTCATGCTTTTATCTTTCACGCTTTCACTTCTGAAAATTCTAGACCCCCCCCTCTTGAAAAAGGAAACCTTTATATGCTGGGGTCCTAGGGTTGCATGTATTTGGCCTTTTCTTTACATAACGGAAGGTTTGTTCCTAATACTCGCTTTGTTTCTTAAAAAAATTACTCATCTTTTCACTAAAACCAAAGAGGTCATCGAGAAGTTGATGGAAGAAGACAAAATGTGGATAGAATAAGGAAAAAAAGGTAAGAAATGGGAGAAGTGGTGGGTTCCATTTCCCAAATTGTTTAAAACTAAAGTAATGCTTGTGAAGCCCCCCAAACTTGTGAATTTCTTCATAAAATTACATTACCATCCATTATCACTTCAGAGGTGGTATTGAGGGAATGAAATTTGTGAAGAAAATCACATGATACTAACTAAGAGATTCCCCTTGCAAATTACATATGATTTCCTTACCAAATTGTTTCTGGTACTGCTTTCAATGAGTCAGTTGCATGTCCTTTCTTTCGCTCAAGTATACCTTATCTTACCTTACATACCAACTTTGGGAGATGAACTGTCGAAACCTAAGTTTACCTGGACTGTAAAAAGTTGAGCAGAATATACAATCACTGATGACGACTCTTCCTTCATGCAGAGATCTCCAATCGTTGGACTCTTAACACGACATGACTTCATGCCGGAGCACATACTCGGACTCTACCCTCATATGAAGCAGCATAAGTAGATTAAGCTATGAATAGCTCTATGTTGGGTGAATATTTTCATTTCTCATTTATACAACTATTCATTTTCCCCTTCTTTTCTATTTGCCGAAGCAAGTTACCAGTTTTGGAGTTGGTATGAAGGCAGAGAAATTCCTTGTTCATAACATTCTTTCTTTTATTGTATATTCAACAATTAATGTTGCATATTGAATAAGAAATGTTATTGAAAACCAAAGTGTGGCCATCATTTATTAGCGATGGTGATTTTTTGGTTTCAATATAGAACATTTGTAATTCAATATATAATATTTGCTACTGAATATACATTTAAAAGAAATAATGTCCGTATCAGTTATGAGAATCTGGTAACCGTCCGGCAAGAGATTGAATTTGGAAGAAGGATTACATATTCATGCAAGGATTGTGGTATTGGCGTCTCATATTCCTCCATATCATGTGATTATGTGAATATTCATTCATAAGTTTCTATTATTACAAGTTAGAGTTATGGCTTTGTTATCAGACTGATATATTCTCTATATCGATCTTTTTACATCATTTTTGTATTAAAAGTTACTGGGTTAGGGATGACAAGAGTTTCGTCCAATATTCATAGAATCTGGACATGAGATATCTCCTGCTAGACATATATATATGTATTTATAAATGTAAATTTCCAGACAGACAATATTGTTGAATAATTTCTGGTATATTAATATACCAGTTTTCCATGAAAATGGAACAACTCAGGCTGCCAAAAACTCATCTAGGAGAATGCTTCATTGCTTTGCAACCTGATGGTGATCTTTTTTTATGCACGTTTACACAGGCAAATTGGCTATGTAGATTTGAGGACACGAGAGTGTCATTAGTGGTTCTATTACTGAGGCTTGGGCTATTTAGTTAGTACGTGCTGAAATAGAGGGCGGCCATTAGATAAATTAGGTCGTCTGCGTTTGATTCTAACAGCCTGTGATGATTTATGATTAATTTAACTCCACATTATTGAGGCTTGAGGGTGTGTTAGGTCGGGAGAAAAATGTTTTTCAGGAAAATTATTTTCCTTACTTTCCTCTATTTGATTTGGACCAGATCAAGGAAGGCAAAATATGAGTTGAATTTCATTTTCTAAGAGTGGAAAAAAACTTTTCCTAGGAAGTCAAGGAAAGCCACACTTTCCCGGTTTTCCCCACTTCATCAAACAATACAACACAAAGGAAAATGGGTACAAAGGAGAGTTAATTTCCTTGCAACTTAATAAGGGAAAATCAATTTAGAATTGAGTTTTCCCCTGGAAAATGGTTTTCATGGAAAACCACATTCCGTTGGAAATGTTTTCCGTCCAACCAAATACATCTTAAGTGATGGGGCAAAGATCAAGTAACCCAATTATAATAGAGGAAGTCATTTGTAGAATCGTGTCATTTCTGGAAATAGCAGCCAACCAAATTAGGAAGAATTACTCATATTATAAATAATACATACTTTACAGCTTTTCCTATTTCCAGCATCTCGGAAAATACAAATAAATGAATTTAATTAAGCATCAATATAGAAACTTTCAGGCTGCTTTATCCTATCTAAAATTACAAGTATTGTACAAACATTGGTGAGTAGTCATGAGTGATTCCAAGAATGGAGTTGCTTCAAGGAACAATGCAATAATTCAAGGGGGCTGTAACAAAATAAAAAGATCCATCAGTGCAAGTCTTAACTTGGACGGAACTTAGGTCGAACCATAATTACCCCTGGCCTCGCTTCATCAAACCAATACCTGCAATACCGATACAAGAATTAGCAAACTGAGAACTGATTCAATGAGCTGCAACACAAGCACTCACCCGTTGTCAGCAAGGAAGGTCTTCACGGCGGTTGGAAGTGCAGCCCCTCCACGGCTATGATTCCCTATGCCTGCCAAAGGAGAAGATCAACTAAAATAAAGCAAAAGCATTGAATGAATTTGAATTTAAAATTAGTAGATTCATAATGATAATATTATTTGGGTCACTAACTACAATTTACTAAATTGCTCAGCAGTTCAATCATATGCATAAAATATGATGGAAAAAAGCTATGGACGTTAAATACAGTACATAGCGTGAAGTAAAGAATCCAATTAGCCATGGTTCAAGATTCAAATATGCAGATACTGTCCTAAATTTTCATGCTGGTATGGGATTCTGAATTTGGTGATACTATTTCATCAAGAATAATCTAAAGTAAGAACATGAAACTAAATTTGCCATGCATGTAATATCAGCCCAATAACTTGCTTCAATATCAGCTCAATTATTTTGAGCCTTTCAGATCCAGTTATACATAAACTACTCAAGTTCCCAGTTCCCTAAAGTTGTACCGATTATAATTGCCTCCACAATTGAGCAATTCCATTTTTTATAAGTAGATCAATATTCTACTTTTCCCCCAAAACAAAGATTACTACTCTAAGCCTCCTCTCTGCCCTCTCAAGCCACTCTCCATCTTTATTTGTATCAAGTCTACGATCACAAGGGGAAGTGACAGAGACGGATCTCATAACCATATCCTAATCTGTCATATCGACACAGATGTTGACAAAAATGCAAAGTTAAGAGTAACATGGATCCTAAATATTTAACCTCCACTAGCAAGCACAAGATCCTACATAAAATTTCTACCCCTAGTGAACATTAATGCAGGCAAGTCATTCAGCACTCAAATCTCTGCACATGCAGATATGCTTCTCCCTAATATCGTCACCGACCCCAGGACTCAGGATTCAGGAAGAAAGGGAACACCTATAAGGTATCCAAACACACCAAGATAGAGGAGTGTAACTGTGTAACCCCCTTAATCATTTTAATGTCTTGCACACATTATTAAGAGAGTATGTAAGTTGTCTAATAGACCTTTACTATTACTAAGATGATAATTGAAGGCAAGGATGCATTGAGATATAACCGGTAAGAGTTAATCCACAAATAGTGTGAAATTTTAGTCCTGGGATTCTAAAAAGAAAAGAGAAGGAACTTTGCCAAAAGAAGATAAAGAAAGGGGAGCAAAAGATAACTCTTGATTTCTATTCTCTGAGCAAAACATACACTAAGAAAGGCATCAAGAGTATTTGGCCACCTACCCCAAGTCCAACACCGCAAAACCACAATCAACCAAAACAGCAACAGCAATGATGCCAACAGAAGAATCTGTATGGATTTTATAAAGGAAAGACACAGCAAATAGGGCAATAGGGTTCTATTTTAGACTATTCAGACGACCTCTGAGGTTCTGACCATCAATTATATCAACTTAAATTCTTAAAATCATCGAGTCCCCCCTCCCCAATTCTCTCAAAACACCCACACAGCTGTTCACAATCCAGAAAAAGAGAGAGGGGAGGAGAGAGAGAATCAGCATTAAATCATTCTAATACCAGAAGGATGGCTTTTGACATCTAGGTACCTGTAATGACTTCTAAACATATTGGCTTCAGCTTATGGGAGGCCTGCTCATCTGACTGTTCCAAGTTATTGCACTTATCAGAAAATATATCACACCAGACTTTTTCCTTGGTCCTGAAACTGTTTGGAAATTCCAAGGGCCTTGGCTGCTTGGATTGCTTATGTGACAGCACTTGGGCCTCAATCATATATAGGCGTTCCTTCACTGCTTGGACTGCTTCTGAAGCATGAAGACCATGCAAATCCAAAATCCATATCCCATTATTCTCATTTCGTATGCTCAAAATCTCACAGGCAGCCTTTGCATTGAGACTTTGTGCAGCCTTCCATTCTTCCCGAGCTTCCAGAGAAAACTGTTGGGCAGAGATGTGATCACCTCGTAAAAAGGAGTTAGTTGCTGCCTTGGAATGACGGGTAGCAGCCCTGTTGACAGATATGTGAGAGTTTAATAAATAGATCTAAGGCTGATTATAACTTTATAGTAATTGATATACTGACATACTAGGAATTTTAGCTGCATAAAATTCGCCTGAATGAAATTCGAATTTTATGACCCAAGGACAGAAAAATTATGGAAGGAAAGGATAATTGCAAATTGAAATGGTGTAAACAAAGCGTTAACTGCTTCATCAGTTCACCAACAGTATGTCCATACAGGAATAGGGAAGCAAAAGATAAAACTGCAACACATAGCATTCTTAGTTCACCTGATCTGACCATCTCTTGGCCGGGTCAAAGAAAAGATAACCTAATGTATGATTCACAGCTCTTACTACCCATGCAGAGATGCTTTGCATGCTATGTTCCGTATTGCTTAGTAATGCAACGTGTGCATATATGCACCCATAAAGTCCTCCTAGATAATTCTAAAAACAAGATTACTTAGTCCCTAGCCATTCCAATTTCCGATATTAATCATGAAGAATTGTCAATAAAAAATGGTGTATGACATCCAAATAATTAGATAGATGGTATGCTCAAAAGCTACCTCAAAATTTAAGCAACGTAAACCTCTTTCAATTCTTTCTATGTGAATTCTCTTCTAGCCAGATATAATTCAAAAAGCACTAGACAAAATGAGTAAACAAAAATTAAAGTAAGCTCTCATTAACATGGATTGAATCTTGTCAATGTCATTGCACTTTGTAGCTCATTGTAGATCCAAAAATAATAATAAATGAAAATGTGAATAGCAGGTAAAAGGAAACAAAACCTCATCATCTTTATTGCCTCTTTACGGCAACTTAAGTATACATCATCCTCTTCCCACTCAGGCTCAACAGGTACGCTTGTCAATCGGCTCAGCATTGCGTTGATTTCTGTACAATCATTGAACAGATTTTCAGCAGAAAGAGAAAATCCATCGGTCACATTGTTGTTGTTATTGCTAACAAAAGGGTCCAGAACAGAGCACGTCTTAGCAGGTTCTGAAATCTCTTTCCAGGACACGTTTTTCCTTTCATGCATTAATTTGCCATTGCCTGAAGGTTCCATGGAATCACAGCAATAATTTTTCACTTCATCAATTTTAAGTTCCTGTGAACTCTGATCAGAAATCATGGCTTTCAGAAAGGATGATGCCTGGTCAAAGTCACTGCCAGTAGCAGCCATTATATCCTCGATCAAACTATCATCAGCCCAACCGTATAGCTCTTTGAGCTGTCCAAAAACCAAATCAAATTTCTTGTCCTGAGAAACCTCACTGATTTGAGGGCCTTTAGAGCTACCAGCGGCAGATGGCTTACTTTTCATATCATCTTGTAAAGGAGCTGAAAAGTCTAGTGATGGCAGTATAACTGACGAGAATGATTTTACTTGGCCATGCTTGTTTTTAGAAAAAGAATTTGCCGGTTGAACTGTACTTGGCAGCGAAGGAAAGGGCTCATCATTAGAACGAGCTCCACGATTGTTTTGCTGCTTTTGCTGCTGGTCAAATGCAGTCCAACCAGAGGTTTTTACTCGTCTCCATGACATCTTTTGGATCGCCCTTGCTTGTGATAATGCACCTCAATCAAAGAGGCAAGGGTCGATCCAAGAGCTGTTATATCCTCCGCGAACTAAAATATATATTGTACAACAAATACACGCCTAACGCCTCCGATAAGTCTGAGCTCTCTACAAAAGTAAAACCTGAAATCTAATGGAGCCTCATTAAGCAAAACTAACACATTACAGTATTACACACATAAAACCGTACTCAAAAAATTTGCAACATACAAAAGGCACTATGAAACTCATGACATATCCTCTATTATATACATTTAGAAAATCCTAACTCTGCATAATTTCCAAGAATTCAACATAAATCAATAACACAAAAAGGGAAAAACTACACCAAGCTAAAAGATATACTTCTCTACTAAACTTGATTAATTAAACAGCTGATCAGCTAGAAGCGAATAAAATATTCATACATACTTCCTCCGTCTTTTTTAGTTGCAAATTTTGACTGTCACATCTGTCGATATACAACTTTGACCATTAGTATCTCTAGTTATATATTTGTGAAAAATATAAAAAGTTGAAATCTTGTAACTATATATTGAGATAAATCCAACACCTTACATGCTAAAATTTGTATTGCATACTATTCACAAATTTCCCGTCAAAGTATATCATTAAGCTTAAACTCAAGTTTGATGAAATATACAAATCTTTATCTGAAACAATATCATTAATTCAAAGCTCGGAAATTTAGTACATTAAATATAAGTATATAACAATTATCAAACAAGAATTAATGATGTTAAGGAGATATAAGTATATAAGTACCTTAAGGTAAGTGAAAGCGGAGGTAGCGAAACCAAGGCGTGAATCTAGAAGAAAGAGGATTGAAGAGATCGTAAGGCTGAGAAGCGTTGTTGAAGATGGAAGAATCGGACGGATGAGAAGCAATGATACAAGGTGAAGAACATCTGATTCTGTAACAATCCATAAAATTAGAACCCTCGAAGTTGTTGTTTTGGGAGGAAGAAGATGACGATTGAAGAATGAACCCAGAAAGAGGGAATCAGGGAAAGGAGGTTTTGACTTTTCTGGAACAAAGAAAACGCAACTTTTGATTTGTTGCTTCGTTGGTTTATTTCTAAAACAAACAAACGCAATTTTTGTGGTTGGAGGTGAGTTTGGGACCGTTGGGGGTAGTTGGGATCCTTTTTGCTACTATCCCATCTAATCATTATGGTAGAGAGTGAGGGATAGCTCAGTTGGTTAGAGCTTCCCTCCCGGTTTCAGGTGATCCTGGGATCGATTCTTATCCCCGCCCTTGTGGCTCATTCGCACCAAAAAAAAAATATAATCATTATGGTAAAGGGGTATCGTGGAGGTGGCTAGCGGGCGGGGCGGGGATATGGGAAAAATCGGATACAAGACCACGCTCTGAGTAATGTGGATAGGATGGGTAGTGGGTCGAGTAGGGTTGCTAAGGTCTAGAGTAAATCGAGTTAATCGAGATGGAGCGGGACGTGGGATGAACCAAAGTGAGTTGATGGTTTAGAAGCTTGATCCTAGTGTACCCTATAGGTTGATCAAATCGTCTCAGATTGTGTCCGATCGAAAACGAGCCTAACTTAGGATGGCTTTAGTCTTGGGCTAGACGGATGGACTGAGAGGGATTTCGTTTCCCTATAAGATTTATATCATTAGTATGTCAGTTTTTCCTCTCTTTTTCGAGCAAATTATCCAATATTATTAGTGCGTTTTTATTCAGTATTGATTAACACTACAATTAGGGACGGATTTGTTAAGGTGTCTAGGTGGCACGTGCACCACCAAAAAGAAAAAAAAACTCTTTTTTATTTTGTTCAAGCGCGATTATTTACAATAGTTGTTTCTGCCTAGAAACTAGTCAAAAGAGTTAGTGTGTTTAGAGAGGTTAAAATCCCGAGTTGGAGTATAATCCCGAGTCTTGTCAACCGAGGTCCTGCAAAACAAAGAAACCTAGCCCGGGGTGTTCCCGGAAAGCCCCTCCGACGCTCAAGTCGGTTGAGATTGAGGTAGAGAGAGAAAGTGAACAGCTTCTAGAGAGAGATGCTCCGGTTTTGTTAGGTGAGAATTGAATACATTGTTCATTGATTGGACTTTGCCGCTTTTATAATGTTGGGGATTTCCCGCACAGGAAACCCTATTGGGGAGCATCCATGTCTCGTAGGAAAGTTGTCTCCCCTTTTTATGGTAAAGTTGTTTTCTCGTCTAAGCCGATGGGGCCCTTGGGAGCATACGGATCGATCTTTTAGGTGGGCTTTGCATAACACTTGCTGGACCGCATCGGGGGTCCAAACAATTAGCCCCACGCCAAGTAATCGGAGTGAGATCCTTGATTTTCGTGCGGTTGGTTGGCGGAACAATAATGTTTTTGCCGATGTTCGTTGAATGATGCCTCGAGTCGCCCATGTGGCGCTAGGATTAACCAAGCACGGGGGTCCTTGGTGCCTACTTCCCCGAGGTGGTGCCGCCAAGCTTTAGCTATGGTGCTCCTTCCCTCGGCCGAGCCCCGGCTCGTGCACCCGGCCCGGGCTTCCGGGATGCACCCCCGAGAAGGTCCCGTTGCTCGGCGCGTTTACCGTCCGGGGTGAGCGCAAACCCCGACTCGGTTTGGCATTGCTTTGATGCCCCTGGCGACCCCCGAGTGTGCCATTCTTTGCACCCCCGAAGCCCCGACTGGGTACAAATCTCGATTCGATTCTGAGCTTCAGGCCCACTCCTAAGAGCCCCATGTGTATATTGGTAGATGACCCCGACCCGAGAGCATGCATGCTCTGAGTACGAATTCGGGCTTGGTCTTCGCTGCTGTGGTGCTTAGGCTGACCCCGAGTGTGTTCCTCTTTCCTCGAATGGTTCCCGACTCGGGAGTGTTCATCAAAACTGAGCTTCAGACAAATCCCAAGAACGCCGGTGACTTACGACCCGTGTTGAATGCCAACCCCGACTCGATCGAAGCCGTCTTGATGCCACAGACCGAGTTGGGTAGGGACCAACTCGGGTGCAAATGAGCATTCCCATGGAATCCCGAGGTGGGTGTTGGGGTACTTAGCCATTTGGCTAAGTGTTGAGCCCCCTGACAATGCCGAGAAGGGTATGCACCAACTCGGGGGCTAATGAGCCCTCCCTTGGAGGGACCCCGAGTTGGTAGTATAGGTACTTAGCCATGTTTTGGCTAAGTGCTGAGTCCCCCTGGCATGGCCGAGGTGGGTATGCACCAACTCGGGGGCTAATGAGCCCTCCCTTGGGGGGAGCCCCGAGTTGGTAGCATAGGTACTTAGCCATGTTTTGGCTAAGGCTTGAGCCCCCGGCATGGCCGAGGTGGGTATGCACCAACTCTGGGGCTAATGAGCCCTCCCTTGGGAACCCCGAGTTGGTAACGGAGGTACTTAGCCGTTTTTGGCTAAGTGTTGGGCCCCCCCCGGCATGGCCGAGGTGGGTACGCACCCAACTCGGGGGCTAATGAGCCCTCCCCTTCGGGGGGACCCCGAGTTGGCAGCATAGGTACTTAGCCATGTTTTGGCTAGGTGCTGAGCCCCCTGGCATGACCGAGGTGGGTATGCACCAACTCGGGGGCTAATGAGCCCTCCCTTGGGGGGACCCCGAGTTGGTAGCATAGGTACTTAGCCATGTTTTGGCTAAGTGCCGAGCCCCCGGCATGGCCGAGGTGGGTATGCACCCAACTCTGGGGCTAATGAGCCCTCCCTCGGGAACCCCGAGTTGGTAGCGGAGGTACTTAGCCGTTTTTTGGCTAAGTGTTGGGCCCCCCTGGCATGGCCGAGGTGGGTATGCACCAACTCGGGGGCTAATGAGCCCTCCCTTGGGGGGACCCCGAGTTGGCAGCATAGGTACTTAGCCATGTTTTGGCTAGGTGCTGAGCCCCCTGGCATGGCCGAGGTGGGTATGCACCAACTCGGGGGCTAATGAGCCCTCCATTGGGGGGACCCCGAGTTGGTAGCATAGGTACTTAGCCATGTTTTGGCTAAGTGCTGAGCCCCCTGGCATGGTCGAGGTGGGTATGCACCAACTCGGGGGCTAATGAGCCCTCCCTTGGGAACCCCGAGTTGGTAACGGAGGTACTTAGCCGTTTTTTGGCTAAGTGTTGGGCCCCCCTGGCATGGCCGAGGTGGGTACGCACCAACTCGAAGGCTAATGAGCCTTCCCTTGGGAACCCCGAGTTAGTAATGGAGGTACTTAGCCATTTTTTGGCCAAGTGTTGAGCCCCCCTGGCGTGGCCGAGGTGGGTATGCACCAACTCGGGGGCTAATGAGCCTCCCTTGGGAACCCCGAGTTGGTAATGGACTTAATTTTTGGTCGGTGTTTGAGTTGTTGGTCGTAGACTGTTGACTGTTGACCGTTGACTGTTTGACTTTATTCCTGTAGAAAGTTGGGCTTTTGGTTTAAAGCCTTATCCATGGGCCTCATTGTTGGCCCGATCTTTTGAAGCCCATTTAGAGTGGTGCAGAGGTTGTCGTGGCGCGGGCGCGGAGATGGATGTATATAGAGGGGGAGGAGAGTTGTTTTTCCGTACTTTTAATCACTTGTCAATTTCCTCAATCTCTCCTCTCTCTCTCTAACTTTCTCCCAAGCTTCGATCCAGCCCCGAGTTCACGAGTGCTCGTGCTCGTTACATTCCCGAGACCGAGAATTCCCGAGAAGGTACGCTCTTCCTTTGCAAGAACATTTGTATTTCAATTGTTTTGGTAATTAGAGATCCCTAGGATGGATCCCGAGTCCGATCCGAATGTTCCCACTTCCCCTCCTCACAGGATGTCGGAAGAAATACGCGGGGTTGATGGGTTTCTAGTAAGCACCCGTATCCCCGTGAGGACCCCTCTTTGGTTCCCGAGGCGATCCCCTTGCCCACCCCTCCGACTCGCTTAGTGAAGAAGACGAGGGTGTTGTTCCGGGACCTTTGACGTTTCCGTGGCCCATAGGCCTTGCAGGTGCTAGCTACCTTGCGACGGACTTCTTTCGGACGGGATAGTTACGGTTTCCGAAGGGGCGGAGGATGAGGTCCCGACTTCGTCGGGTCGGGAGTACCCTCCCTTGGACCCCCGAAGGTGGCCCTCACACTTATTATCCCGAGCCCACCTTTATGGCCTATATGGAGAGGAATGCTAAGTACGTGGGGACTAAATTTTGGATTCAAGATCCCTACTTCGTAGTTCGAGCAAAGCATATTGAGTCGGTGTTGACTCCTCCACCTGGGATGCGTATCGGCCTACCATCGTAGAATGCAAATGGGTCTTAGGTTTCCCTTGCACTCCTTCATCAAGGACCTTTTGAATGCCTATCACCGACGCTTACCAACCTTCTTCCTAACAGTTGGCCGACCATAAACGGCTTCATATCAGTTTGTGAACTCCTCGGTGTTACCCCGAGTGTGCGCTTGTGGCGCAATGTCTTCACACTGATGTTGGGCCCCGCTGATCTTCATGGTTCGGGGTGGTTCCGCTTCCAGTGTAGGGCAGGTTATAAGGTCGTTCGTGATCCCCCTTCCAACCAGAAAGGGTTTAGAAGGATGTTCTACCACGTTTACACAAGTGGTGAATGGGGGATCCCCATCCTTCCCCCGAGGAGGGGGCCTCGCTTTAGGCTCAATCAAACAGCTCCCGAGATGTCCCGGGGAGGAAGCGGTAAGCGGGGATTTATCTTTCCACCACCCCGAAAACGTTGACTGGAGCTCTCACTTACGTGCCTCAGAACTGGCTACCGACCCGCCACGAGATGCGGAGTGAAATGTTCTTGGCGGCGGCGGGTTTGAGTTCTAGCTGTGACAAGGGTAATTTCCCTTGATCGAGTGTGTGTGTTTGCTTTTATGCTAAAGTTGACATTTTTTCTTATTTCAGCTGTTGCCCGACAACGATTGGATCCCGCGATGGCTGAGAGGTTCATCGACAGTGCTGCTCTAGCCTCAAAGATCCTGGATGAGCTTGACACGGAGACTATGTCTATCCCGCCTCCTCCAAAGGTAAACTACGTCCGTCACTGTGCTTTGATTTGTACTCCGCCTTTCTAACTTCTTGTATTTGCAGGATACCGACCCGAAGAGGGCCAAGAAGCCCCATGTACGCTCCCGTAAGTTAAAGGGGGATACCGAGAAGGCCCAGGCCTTGGAGAAAGCGGCCTCCAAGGCTTCTGAGAAGGGTTCTTCAAATGTTTCAACAGGCAGTAAGAGGGGGCCCGAGGACGAATCGGGGGGTCCCCTTGAGGGTTTTGAAGAACCATTGTCCAAGCGACCCCGATTCGATCCAGCGGGGTCTAGCGTTCCCTTCTCAGCTCTTACCAGGCCTCAGAAGTTGGCCCGTGTCAAGGGTGCCGTCAAGACCGTTTATACGGATGCTGACGATGAGGCACTACTGGCCCTTGGACATGGGGAAGTAAATGCTTTTTACGAGTCCTGGCTTGAGGTACATTACCCCGACTATCTATTTAGGTGCTTCTTGCTTCTTCTCTAGACTAACTTGTCACTTCTATGCAGACCACTATCCGGATGACCTCGGTGATCAATCGTCGGGCTCAATTCGAGGAGGGCGTGGTAGCCCTGACCAAGGAGGTGGAGGTGCTGAAGAAGAAGGTCGTGGATCAGGAGGCTGAGATCCTAAAGCTGAACACCGACTTGGATGATCAGAAGGCCACCTTTGAGGAGGCTAGGAAGGCTATTGCTGACCATGAGGCCTTGAAGGAGGCTAAAAAGGTGTCCGGACCTCTCTTGAGGTCGCCATTCTTGAGCGCAACACTTGCTCGTAAAAGCCCGGGAGGACATCAAGCTTCACGGGCCGAGGCGCAACGGAGGGCCAAGTCTTCTAAGCATAGCCTCAAGAAAGCCAAGGCTAAGCTAGAGAAGGTGCAAGTGCATTTCGCAGGAATGGAAGAGATCTCCCGAGGGGGTTGGCCTTCGGGGCAAAATGGCCACCAACTCCTACCGTATGGCGGTTCGGGAGACGAAGGAGCGCCTCAAAGGGATCCTTGCTGGCCCCGACTCTGCTCTAAACTGGGATGACGTTGAAGCTGAATTTGACCGTCGTATTGCAGAGGAGCAGAAGGAAGATACGGCCAAAGCTAAGGCTTCTCCTGTTACCCCAGCTTCAGCAATATCCCACCCCGCCATTGTCGGGCTTCGGTTTGCCTACCCTTCGACCTCTACAACCGCCGGAGTCGCCCGAGCTCGTGGCTCCGACCGATGATGCCGTTAACCCCGAGGGTCCCGGGTTCGATAAGAGCTCTGATGAGGAAGACGGGACGGGTAGCACCGACAGCTCCCCCAACAAAGATTTAGCTGCTTAGTTTTGTTTCTTCATACTTGTACTTAGATTTTTGGGCACATGGGAGTTTTGTTCCCGGGACCTTTTGGTTGTACTTTTCTATCCTAATGAGATTGCTTTGTGTTTGTAGCATTTCTGAGTTGGAATTTTCCGAGTAATATAGTTCCAAGTAACATACGAATTTATTTTCAATTTCCCGAATGTTCATTTTGTTAAGATGCAAATCGTTACTTGAACAAGTGCTTTCATTCATATTCCCGAGACTGTCAACTATGGGGTACAACTTACTGCCCCGAGTTGTGTCTCAACAAAATGAACTGTAGGCTCAAGTGTGGCCAAGTTCCCAAAATCCCGCCAACTCTAATAGGGTATAAATGGATGCCCCGAGTTGTGGTCTACAAAATGAACTGTAGGCTCAAGTGTGGCCAAGTTCCCAAACTTCCGCCAACTCTAATAGGGTATAAATGGTTGCCCCGAGTTGTGGTTTACAAAATGAATCTCAAGTGGCATAGTTCTAAATGTAATATTTCTTCGATTGTCGCATTCCAAGGTCGGGCAGGTGGGGTGCCTTCGGATGACTCGAGTCGGTATGTTCCCCGGCTTGATTACTTCCGTAACCTTGTAAGGCCCATCCCACTTAGGCCCTAGCTTGCCTTCGTCGTGTGTCAACCCCGTGGCTTCGACCTTCCTAACCACCCAATCACCTACATGAATTGGCCTAGCTTTCACCCCCGAGGTCAATTGCCCGGTTACCCTTTGCTTGTTGCGGATTGACTTGAGTAGCGCATTACCCCGAGATTCGGTAGTAGGTCTAGCTCGACTTTCTTCTCTTCTTCGTTCTTGTCATGCTCGTAGAAGGTCATCCTTGGAGAAGGTATCCCGACCTCGATTCGGAAGAACAAGCGTCACTTCCATAGACTAAGCCGAAGGGTGAGTTGCCCGTTGCTTCTTTCACTGTTGTTGTTTGCTTGACCGCAGCACACCGGGAGATCATCGACCCATGACCCTTTTGCTCCTTCCAAGTGACTTCTTAATCCCATTCAAAGACCACTTTGTTTGCCTCGCCTCGGCTCGGCCGTTGGTCCGGGGTCGGGAGACGGATGAAAACCGTGCTTGAATCCCGAACTGGAACAATAATCCCGGGTTGGCCCCGCCGTTGAATTGTCTCCCGTTGTCGATATGAGCGTTCTTGGGATCCCGAAACGGGTGATGATGTTCCTCCGGATGAAGTTCTCGCACCGCTTGTCTTTATGAAGCTAGTGGTTCGGCCTCGACCCATTTGGTGAAGTAGTCGATGGCTACTAGGAGGAACCTTCTCTCGCCCCGAGGCCGCTGGGAACGGGCCTATAAGGTCCATCCCCCATTTATCGAAGGGTAAGACAGACTTGAATGGTGGTTAAGGGGTTAGTAGGAGCCCGAGGGATGTCCCCATGAATTGGCGGTTGGGGCATTTCTTTACCGGTTCGCCGACGTCATGCTTCAAAGAGGGCCGCAGAGTATCCAGGCCCTTAAAGCTTTCCCGCTATAGTCCGGGCCCCTTGGTGGCCGCCGCATGCTCCTTCATGAATCTCTCGGAGGATGTAGTTCCCTTCAAAAGGAGTTACGCACTTGAGTAGGGGGTGGGTATAAGATTTTTTGTACAAGTGGCCCTCCTGCCATATGAACCACCCCGCCTTCCTTTTTAGGCTATCAGCCTCTTTCTCATCCAAAGGTAATAACCCGTCCTTTAGGTACCCGATAATCTCTTCCATCCACGTGCCCGTCCTGTTGATGGTGTGTATCTGCAACGAGTTGATGCTTGGTTGGTTTAGGACCTCCCCATATGATGGTTCGAGGAGTCAACCCTTCGCCGAGCTTGCCATGCGGCCAAGGCATCGGCTACTGGGTTCTCGCACCTCGGGAGGTGCCTGTATTTTGAATGCGGACAGCCTTCTTGATGAGCTCCCGGTTTTATTGAGGTACATCCTCATGTTGTCCTCCTTCGCCTCGTACTCCCCGAGACCTGTCCAACTATGAGTTGTGAATTCGATTTTGCCGTGACTGCCTGGGCTCCCGCATTGACGCAGATTTGGAGGCCTAAGATTAGAGCTTCGTATTCAGCCTCGTTATTGGAGGCCAAAAAGTCGAACTTCACCGCGTACTCCATCTTATCCCCGACTAAAGGAATGATCACAAGCCCGGCTCCGCTGCCGACTTTTGAAGCTGACCCATCCACTCGCAACTCCCACGACTCCCTTTCTTCCGTGTCCGGGCCTGAGCCGCATTCACCGATGAAGTCGGCCGGCGCTTGTGCCTTGATTGCTCTTCGGGGCTCATATTCCAATCCGAAGTCCGCCAACCGGGTCCGCCCACTCTGGCCATCCGAGTTCAATGATTCCTTGCTTTCAATTACTTTTTCGATGGGTTGTCAGGTTAGGACCTTGATGGGATGCGCCCGAAAATATGGCTTCAACTTCCTACTCGCCATGACCCGGCGCGAAAACCATCTTCTCAATCCGGGCCGTATCTCGCTTCCGCTCCTCTATAAGCATGGCTGATGAAGTACACAGGGTGCTGAGTACCCTCTCTTTCTGCTACGAGTACCGCACTGAGGGCGTACTCTGATACCGAGAGGTATATGTAGAGTGCTTCTCCCGGCAAGGGTGATATGAGTTTGGGCAACGTTGCTAGGTGTTGTTTTAGCTGTTGGAATGCCTGTTCGGCCTCGTTGTCCCAATCAAATTCCTTCCGTTTCAGCGCTCTGAAGAATAACAAACTCTTGTCAGCCGAGCGGGACAAGAAGCGGCCCAGAGCTGCTAGGCACCCTGTTAGCCTTTGAACTTCCCTCACATTCCTTGGTGAGGACATGTTTAACACTCTGCGTTGATCTTGTCGGGGTTAGCCTCAATTCCTCTTTCATCTACCAAGAACCCGAGGCATTTCCCCCCTCTGACCCCGAATACACACTTCTTGGGATTTAACTTCATACCGTGGCGTCGTAGGGTGTTCAGCGTTTCTGCCAAATCCCCGACGTGATCAACTGCCTTTTTGCTCTTGACGATCATATCGTCTACGTAGACCTCAATGTTCTTCCCGAGTTGCTCCTCAAAGACCTTGTTGATTGTTCGTTGGTAAGTAGCCCCTCGCGTTCTTTAGCCCGAAGGGCATCATCTTGTAGCAAGATACGCCTTGGGCCGTAACGAATGCGGTATGTATTCGGTCCTTTTCCGCCATCGGGATCCGGTGATATCCCGCGTTGGCATCCATGAAGCCGAAGCAACTCGTGACCGGCCGTTGAATCGACCCAACCCTATCAATCTTTGGCGGCGGGTGATTATCTTTAGGACATGCCTTGTTCGGATCGGTGAAGTCGACGCACATGCGCCAAGCTCCATTAGCTTTTTTAACTAGAACAACATTGGCCAACCACTCGGTGTATTGGCATTCTTCAATGATACCCGCCTAGCAGCGCTTCTTGACCTCTTCGCGCCGCTGCGCGTTTCTCTCGGGCCCTTGATGTCCGAGCTTCGCTTGATTGGGCGGAATCCCTCCTTAATGTTTAGCTCATGTGATGCGAACTGGGATCCGGCCCATGCATGTCCGAGGCGGAGTAGGCAAACACGTCCTTGTACTCACGCAAGGTGTTGATGAGTTTTTCCCTGACCTCGGGACTAAGGTTTTTGCCGATCCTTACCCCTTTCCCGAGGCCTTCGTCAAGCATTACTTCTTCATCTTCTTCGATCGGTTGGGGTCGTTCGTATAGTTTTGGGTTTTTCGATAGGTAGACCCCGAGGCGGCCGGGGTTTCTCATGGGTCTTCCCTCTTTCTCTTCCTTGGTCTTTCTTCCGAAGTTGGTGTTTTAAAACTCGTTTGTGTAACACTCCCGGCCGTCTCGTTGATCTCCATATATCTTCCCGACTTGACCCTCGTCGCCTCATATTGCAAGAGTAGTTGGTATACCGAGATGGCCGCCTTTATCTTGTTCATAGTGGGCCCGCCCATGATGGCGTTATAAGGAAGTGGGGTATCGACTACCGTAAAAGTCGACCGGTAGGCTTCTTCCCTTGCCTCTTTCCCCGAGTCTCACAGCCAACTTTACGAACCCGAGGGGGGTACACGGATGCTCCCCCGAAGCCTATCGTGGCTGACTGGTCGGGGTTACGTCCTTCTCGGTATATTTCAGCTTCTGTAAGCATTCTAGCGTGATGATGTCCGCTGAAGAACCACTGTCGACCAATATCCTCTTGACCCTAGAGTTGGCAATTTTCATTTCTATGACGAGAGGGTCGTCATGGGGGTGTGCAAGTGCCTGGTCGGGCTCCCCAAACGTCATAACGGGGCATCCCGCCTTCGTGGGCTCAATTTCCAAGACTTGTTGCTTTATTGCGTGCGGAGTGAGCTTTGCGGGCTCGACCAGGTTAGGCCACCCGAGGCATGCCCCCGCTATTACCCCGACATACCCGTCTGTTGTCACCGTCATTTTTTCCTTCCTTCTCCTTTCCTTTCTCTTCCCGAGAGTGCTTGATGTATCTGTTCAACTTTCCTTGATCGCCCAAGTGATCCAAGGCCTTCTTCAATTCCCCGACAATCTTTAGTGGTGTGCCCACATTCTCGGTGATATTCACACCACGCCGCCGATCCCTTCTTTCCTTTGAGGTCCTTATAGGGGAGGGATGGGCAATACCGACTTGTGTTTCGGATCTAGGTAGATCTCACGCCGATTTCGTTGAAGCGGGGTCATTCCCATTATCCGTAGTTCTCGGGAGGAGTCTTTGCTGTTGCTTTTAGTGCTTTTGTTGGATTCCCTGTAGGGGGTTTCTTCCTTTCTTTTCCTCGACTTCTCCACAACAGGCTTGCAAATGTCCGAGGCCCGAATGAATTTCGGGCCCGACTCATGGCCTCGGTGAATGTGGTGACTTCATTCTCGGCCAGGGACCATCCGAACTTGCGGGCCGTAGTCCCGACATCAAGGCGGTGAAGGCTACCCCATCTTGAAGGTCGAGATCTTGAGGGATTCCTCATTGAAGCGCTTAATGTAATCGGCCAAGCTTTCATGTTCCCGTTGCTTGATTGACATCGGTGGATGCTTGTCTTTTTGTGCCGACGCCCGCAATGAAATGTTGGTGGAATAACGCTTCCAACACGTAAAAGTTCGTGATAATGCCGGGGGAGAGCCCCGAAAACCAGCCGAGTGCTAGGCCCTTGAGGGTAGTCGGGAAGTAACGGCACCACGCCGCTTCACACCCTGTTTGTACACTCATCTCGAGCCTTATAGGCGACCATGTGATCGTCGGGGTCGCTATTTCCCGAGTACCGCTCAATCGAGGGACCTTGACTTCATTGGGGTTAGGGACTTCCATGATCTCTCGATCGAAGGGCGTCATGAAGTTCAATACCCCCCGTTGATCAAGATGGGACTTTTGTTTCGTGGAGGTCCCGAGTCTCCTTCCCCTTCCGTCCCGGTCTTCTTGGACCCGGAGGGGGACACTTCCCTCCCCCGTCTAGGAGTCCTAGATTGAGCTTGCTCTTCCCGGCGAGTCTTCTCCGGGTTGGCTCTCCTTTTGTCATTAAGTAAGTTCCGAGCGTCCCGCTCCACCCGACGCCTACGATTCTCTTCGATGATTCGCCGGCATCCGAGTTGGGTGTCCTACGGGAGTTGTCCTGTCGGGGCCTTTCCCTCCCACTCGTTGCCCGTCCCGGTTAGGGACGTGAGTGTTTGGATCACCCCCGGGTTGCGAGCTCTCCTTGGGTCAACTCTCGAGGTATCCCCCGGTTTAGTTGGGGGATTCCCGCTATGAGCTCCCGCAAGCTGCGTTGCATGTTTGCATTCAACCGCCGAGCTATTCTTTCTATGTCCGCCATGGTGATGGGGGTTTGATCGAGCATGGTATTGTTCCCGGGGACCATTGTGTTCCTCGTTACGAGGGGTAGATCCCTCATCGTCAATGGCTAGTGACTCGACCAAAGACATTGTGTTGCTTTGGGACCGAATCGGGGTTGGTTGTGAAGGTACCGAGGCTCGGGTTGTTTTCCTTCGGGGTGTCATGTTACTCTCGGTACGTAGCTTTGAGATGTAGTGTCCCCACAGACGGCGCCAAACTGTTTCTGCCTAGAAACTAGTCAAAAGAGTTAGTGTGTTTAGAGAGGTTAAAATCCCGAGTTGGAGTATAATCCCGAGTCTTGTCAACCGAGGTCCCGCAAAACAAAGAAACCTAGCCCGGGGTGTTCCGGAAAGCCCCTCCGACGCTGAAGTCGGTTGAGATTGAGGTAGAGAGAGAAAGTGAACAGCTTCTGAGAGAGAGATGCTTCTGGTTTTGTTAGGTGAGAATCCAAAACCTGTTCATTGACGGACTTGCCGCTTTTATAATGTTGGGGATTTCCCAGACAGAAACCCTATTGGGAAAGATCCATGTCGTAGGAAAGTTGTCTCCCTTTTATGGAAAGTTGTTTTGCCTACAGGCGATGGGCGCCCCTTTGAAAGATACGCATCGATCTTTTAGGTGGGCCAGATAACACTGTTGGACCAGATCAGGGGTCCAAACAATAGTTAAAAAGTATTGCGTGCCCTAAATAACTATATGTTACACTTTGGTCCAATGGTACATTTAGTAGGATGTTTTATCACAATCACATCATTGTCGCGGTTCGAGATTCGCACATGCTTACTACTTTTATTCTGCTTATTTTCTTTACATTTTGGTTTAATTTACAGGATGTAGACTTATTTTTTTCGTTTTATGTTTTTTTTTTAAACGCCTTGATCTCTATTATTATCCTTTTGCGTTCAATTTTCTTCTTTCCAGTTATATGCCAACCATTCAACAAAGTAATCATATCCTTTATTTCATATCCAACTCCAATCATTTTTTTTATATCTTGAAACACATGTATAATCATTACATATAATATTAATAAATTATTCTTAATAAATGATTGACAATATAAATTATGAATTTGTCATTGTCTCAAACTCTCAATTGCTAACAATCAATTCCTAATGATGAAATAATAGGTCCATTTGGTGTATATATATGAGTAATGACTCACTCTGTATTTGTATAATTTATGTGGTTGGTCTATTACAATCGATAATACCCCTCCAAATTTTAAATCTTGTATTCGCCTCTAACTACAATCATAACCTATTAGTCAATGTGATTCTGGACTTCTGGTGTACCGAAGTCAATATTGATGTCGAAAATTCCTCTTGTACTCTTGGTTAGTACTATGTAGTACCTCGTACCCCACCCCCTTCCTTCTCATGCTTACAATGTCTCAGCCTTTCAGGTTCTTCCCAACCCACAGTCATCCAAAGTCTGACTTAAAGTTGCCTTAGCCCTTAAAGTGTCTGTTTGGTAATCTTGTTCACATTTTAATTTCGAACCACACAACTTACACAAGTCATCCAAGCTCTTTTGGATCATTGTTTCCCACCTAGAGATGGAAATGGATCGGGTTCGGGGAGGGTGGAGCTTCACCCGCATCCGTCCGCTCCACCCGCATCCATCCATCACCCGCTAAGCCATCACCAGCATCCATCCATCCGTCATCCACCGGGTGAACAAATGGGTCGGGTGGTTAGCGGGTGAGGAGATATATAACAATTTTTACAAAAAATTATGCCATAAGATACATATTTTTTAAAATTTTCAACTAAAAAATTTAATAAAGTAAGTAAATAAACATGTGTAATTGACAAAATGGATGATGGGTGTGTGTTAAGCGGGTGATGGATCGGGTGACGGATGAAAAAAATCTCACCCGTATCCATCACCCGCTTCACCCGCTTTTCATCAGTTTATTTCGGGTTTTCACCCGCTTAATAAAACCGGGTTAAGTGGATGCACCATCCATTTCCATCCCTATTCCCACCAGTCTCATCCAACAAAACATTTCGTTCGTTTTCAATTAATCTATCCATTTTATACTTTGACACTATTTATATAATCTACTTTCACCATTATTTGTATTTTATATACAAGGAATCTACATGGGAGTTGGAGTTGTCGAAGCAACGAACTTAGTATTATTTTGGGCATACTTAAAGAGTATTTTGCAAACACAAATGAGCACTTAACATATAATCGTGAAGTTGATCTTTCAACATAGAGTTATGTGCTCAAAACAAGGGCTCATTATTTATTCTGGCACTAATATATATTTCCTTCTAAAGTTCTAACTTCCACTTCTGATCCTTTGTGGAGGCTTCTTATGGTACAATCCTCTATACTCCCTCTTCTTTATACTCTATACATCTTGTACTTTCGTACTATTCACATAGTTTATTTTAACCATTGTTTATTATTTATCATTAGGGTTATGATTAATCATAATATTCATACTTAAAAGAAAAACATAGTAATGTAAAATTGTGTTATATTTGTATCTAACATCTATTTTTCCAACTATCAACTTTTTATAATATTTTCTTATTCGTAAATCTTAATTAAAGATATTAGTAGTCAAAAATTCTATATTGACAAATGTTGAAGTCGAAAGGTAAGAAAAGATCTGGCAGTGTTCACTATTCAGGACTTACAGGCTTACAGCCAGCTAGAGATCAAAAACATTTGTTAATATACTTCCTCTGTATTTTTTTGGCGGAGGTTATGCTTGACAATATCTAGATCAAATTTAATAGATTGTGGAGTACCATTAAAGGGTAAAATCCCATGCAAATGAACCATATTATGAAAATATGAAGAAAAAAACCGTGCATTACACAGGCTCCAAATCTAGTTTTCAGTTACAACTGCTTCAATTATTCTTAATGTGGGTGCCATCAATCAGCCTCTACTTGCGTTTAGAAGCACGCTTTCCGTGCCCCTTCTTTGGAGGTCCCTTTCCACGACGCTTCAACATTTCAAGCTTACTCATGCGCCTGGAGAGAAGTAGATAAGTCAACAGAACAAAAGGATGTAAGAAGAATATAAACAAGTTTGACAGACCACCCAGAAAACCTTCAAGTATCTTCAAAACACCAGATCACTAACCTAATGCAACTCTTGGTTATTTTGATGTTCAATATAAATAATGCTTCTTTTTCGAGAGAGAAAAACAAATACTAAGAGTATTCTATTTTGTTTGATGCTGAGAGGAGAGATGATACCGCATTTCTTCGCTTTCCCTCATCCCGATAACCTGTCTTCTCCTCATAATTCCACTTTTCCTGGGGACTGATACTCTGTGTATCATATAAGTATTCTATTTCAAAAGGGTAGAACGGGAGGCAGGAGCAAGATGAGCTTTTCACACTTCTTGTCTTTGATAACTTTGTTGCCTCAGATGGCGAAAATACTATGGCTTGGAATACTGAAATTACAGGATCTAATTCCATCCATTGCCACTATCCATCCCAGACCCTTCCTGCTTTACATTCATACAGAAAGCAGAAATTTCCTGCAGAATCTGTGTGGCTACCTTTTCCGCTTGATCGGCAACTAAATTATTGATCTCAGGAAAGCCAAACAACGTGAACACCTAGTGCAGACCTTATTGACAGGTCCTGGTTTTTTTTTTTTTGGGGGGGGGTAAGGGCAGGCGTCGCCCACAAGCTGGCCGGCCGAACCGAAATTCTCTTCCGGTCAAAGATAATCTATACGAAAGTAAAGTACGCATAATAACGAACTTTCAGAAACCAGACGTTTCTGAAGAATTTGGTTGGAGTTGATTAGGTTTCCTTGTCTCTTAGTAGGTCTTCTTATACTCTGTTCTATGGCATCATCATCAAAGTCACTGGAAACTGGAAAAGCATGTGTCCAGGTATTGGGGACCCCTTGGATTTGTGCATTCTCTCCATCTGTTGACTGTCCCAAACAATGTCTGAGCACAATAATGTGTACTTAAACTCATAATCCATGGACTAGCCATGTTAATTCTAAAGGGTGCATAGCTCCTGAGCCTCATCCGCCTCAACTCTCACCAGAATCAAAACAAAGAACTAAAGAAGGTGACATGTTGACACACTATGGAAGCAAATATTAAATAAGCACTTTCTATTTGCTTTCAATGTTTACATAAAAAAAGTTCTCCTTGTATCATGAAAAACAGCATGTATTAGGTATCCGAAAATGAGTTTCGTTTACATTTTCGCAGAACCAAGCACATAATAACATTAAATTCCACAAGGACGGAATTCGGAATTTTGTTGTTTGCCACAGTTGAACAAGAAGACAAATCAGAATCTACTTCAGGAATATAACAGGGACAGTTCAAGGCACATTGCAGAGTAATTATAATTGTACTGAAACTTTACTTCAATAGCACATAGGCAATAGCAATAGTAGACCAAACAACCCCAGCTCACAAAGACATTCACGTTGATAAAGAGCAAAAGCAGAAAGTATGCAGTGAGAATCACAAGAAAATGAGTAACATAAGTCAAAATTTAATCTGTAGCATAGTTTCAGTAGCATTAGGGTACAATTGGATCCTAGGAATTTCTTCTACAGTATGTACATCCAGGGGATCTAATAATAGGCCAATTACCTATAATTACTTTATACGATCAGTAATATAGCATTAACAAGGACTTGAGAATACATTATCTAAACTTTGCCTCCAAAGGTTTGGAAATTCACCATGATAAGAGTAATGTTCCCTGCTTCATAAATCAAGCCTGTTTCATTCTGGGAATGAAAAATAGAGAAGTTTGGAAGTACATGGGGAGTTCAGTAGGCATTGATGGGAAAATCTGCGCTCAAACTACAGATCTGGTGATAAGATTTCGAGAAAATCTCCTCCTGGAATTTTCAATATATTTCACCGGCAGGAAAGAGTATATGATAAGAGAGTATCTTGTGTTGCCTTAGTCACTCAGAGTCATATGCTTTGGTCTTTTTCTTCCCCAGATAATTTCAATCAGAACTTCAGCTATATTGAAGTTTTGGTAGTCATTAGTATATCACCATATGAGGAGAACTCCCATATTTTGGAAGAAGGATCTAGAGACTCATAAACTTGAAGGTGATTTGGAATTGAGGAAGGCCAGTTGCCTTGTTGCATTAGTGTTGAAGCAAGTATAAAGAATGTACAACAGACCAGATCTTCTCGTGAGTAAAGTGATAAAAGCAAGGTATGAAGAGGATTTTTATATTCCTGGAATGAAGGGTAAACTCCCTTATGCAGCGTATGGGGGTGCAAGGGGTTTAATTAGGAGTGCCTCTAAATTCCTTATACTGTTTTCAATAAACAGTAGCCTCAACAATATGCCCCTCAGCTGCTACTTTGCTGACAGGCTCTACCTTCATATACTTCTCATACTATCTCAAACCACTAAGCCGGGTCTTCTTTCCCTGCAACGGTCGTTGAGTGCACCATACACATGTTCTTCATAAAAAAGTATATTTTAGACGAGTAGCTTACCCCAGTCATGTACTAGATCCACACATACTATATAGCCTTTCAATAGAGGAAAATAACTAGGGTTGTTAATTGATCTACATATCCAATAACGGGCATCGTATGAGTACAAATCCGTGAGTTGCTAAAGTGATACTTGAATGAGTCAATGCCTCCCTCTAAAGCATCATCTAACTACAGTAGAAGAAACAACTTATTACTCTCAAGCAGCACTTGCAGTCTCTTAAACCATGAGGTCCATCCTGCTTTGCTTTTTCATCTACTGTCCTACGATCTTGTAGCAAACTTATTACAATCAGATCTTCTGCTGCTCTCTGCCTCTGTTAAATGACTTCATCTGCTCGGACTTGTTTGTTGACTTAAAAAGCCCCTAATAATGAATGAAATTGTTGTGGGCTAACTCATTGTTCCCAAAGATCTCAGAAACTAATGAACCTCAGGAGACAAGCAGCAGGTAGCAAGCTAGCTTTTTCAGGTGCTAATCCTTAAACTTTAATCACAAGTACAGCTCATGACAGCAACGGATATCAGTGAGTGAACACCCATGGCAATTCATGAAAAGTTCTTTCATCAGGAAAATTTAATGTCAACAAAAAGGTCTATTGAGAAGGTTATTCCAGTTATTCTTCAAGAAGCTCCTCTGTCTAATTAACAGAAAATCTGATAGATTTGATAGATATCAAAACTCTACATAACAGCATTGCAGTGGTTCCTTTGAGCATAAATTAGAAATGGATTCCTCACAAGCCAAAAGGGATCTAACAGGATTATAGAGTACTCACAACTCACTCTGTATTTTTTTAGTTTACTCACATGGAATCTTGACAATATTCACGATTAAAGAGAATCTTCTATATTCTTTTCAATATATAAGAAAAAATATAGTCATGTTCAGAGGGAGCGCATTGCTTCCTATTTTATTATATCTCTCGACAAAGATTCCGAACACTCGATCTCATGTCTTACTAGTCATGACCCATATCTATAGTCCTCTAACGAAGCTGTAATTTCCTTCCAAGAAATACAAACACATTCACCACAGAGCATAACTATCAACTCATATGCAATAATGCAATAATGCAATGATTTAAAAGAACCTTATTTTGCATAAAGCACCTAAGAGTTAATTGGTGAAAAGGTGACTTCTATCCAATCAATTGCCTCTAAATTTAGAAGAGAAATCTTCCCTTCCTCTCCAACGATCCCCAACAACGACAACAACCATGTCAAAGCCTTAATTGCATTAAAATGGGATCGGGTCCAAGATTAATATATCTACCCACGACCTTGTAAGCTACCCACTAGATATAGACAATTAAAAAGTTATTAACACGGCCCTATCGAACTCAACTAATTATTATTAAGTTTTTGCTAGGTCGGCTGCATGAGTCGAGATTTTATCCCCTTCTAAGTGGATCCCAGCAATGACCGCCCTTAAAAGGAAAACGAGTAAATAAATCCAATGAGCAAATATGCAAACAAATGCTAGTCTATCATTAGAGAAAGAGAGAAAAAAGGGGATGAATAATGTCATACTCTTCTTCTTTCTGAGCCATGACAACAGGGTCGTCATGCTTAATGTCGTAGGGGTACCATTCAGCAACTTTCTCACCGATGAGCTTCTTCCTGAGTACTTTATGAGCAGATCTTTGAGACGTGGGGTTAAGTACATGCCCAAATATTTGAGCCCTTGCCTCTGTTACTCCTTTCAACGCAGCAGCCGCCACCATATTCTTCAGCCCTGCCGCCGCACTCATCTCTCTTCCTCTTTGCCGTTACTGCCCCGCTACATTTAATTTGTAAATTGATATTAAAATCCCAACCCCAAATCAATTACAAATTGCCAAAATAACTCTAAGAGAAACAAACAACAAACTTAGGAACAATGATGCTTATGAGAACTGTTTATGGCACTGACTCGATCAAATATTAAATGCTTTAAATTATGTTCGGTCAGTGTTATTCTAAATGATGATTGAAATGGGCTATTTATAGATACGTGCCCATCAAAGAATTATGCATTCATATCTCTAAATAACTAACCATGATACGTGCCCAGACTCTCTACTACCACTAAAACTTCAATAGCATTCAGTTAATGGTTTCCTATACAATAGCATTCAGTGTGCCATATAAAATTGGCCATATAGAAATGCAGAATTAGATCATCAGAGCAATGTTACAGGACATGAATACCTGAACAATTGATTGGCTGTATGAGTGAAATTGATGGTTGATGGCAATCCTGCAAAACCAAGTGCGAGTATAGTTGATTAAACTTACATACTTGATTCCAAAACCAAATTTCATAACTAATAACCCTAATTAATCAACCTAAATGCAAAAAAAAAAAATCCAGAACTCAAAGTAGAAATGCACTTATGCAAATAAAAAAAACCTTCGGGTTCATAGCACACCGAAGCCAAAAGAAAGAATTCGGTGTTTCGGACCTTTGCCTGAGATGCGATAGAGTGGTGGTGGTCTGGCGGAAGCGTGGAGGCAAGCTAGTGGTGCGCGCGAAGAGAGAATGCTTGGCTTGGCTTGGCTTGGCGACGCAATAGGGTACTTTCACGTAACCCTACGCGTCAAACATAAAATACTATCAACGTGTGCGTCGATTGCTTGGGTTTTTTCTTAAATTTCATTTATATTTTATTTTGAAAGTGTAGAAAATCTGAATATGTAATTATATATTTGGCTAAGGACAAAAAAAATCATAAGGGGACACCATAGCTCCCACCTTGCTTATATATAGAGATTTATCTTTCTTTTACGTTCTTAAAATTAAGTCGGATGAACAATAAAAGAAAATTAAGTGAAGTTATTTAGCTATTCTTTATTTTTTATTAACATAACTTTTGTGTTAGTACATCATTTCACTTTGTTAATAGATGAAATTTTCCATTTTAATATAATATTTTTTTTGAAAAGTAAAACTAATTCATTAATAAAAGAGTCATACGACATCTACAATAGAAATCAGGAACATCAAATACATAACAATTTTGAACAAATAAAATTCAGAATTTGCAAAACCACGATCGTTGTGTAGTAGATCTAACAACCCCGCATACCCTCTTCCACATTTCGTTTGATACTGACCTTCAACGAGGGGTCTTTCGATATGCTGTAGTTTTGAAATAGAATTAAATATGATGCCATTGATTGTAATTGTAGATCTAAAATCTGCTTCGACACCGCATAATTCTTCATCAATGATCCAAAATTACGATAATTCATCTAGAACACAAAGGAGTAAACTAAAGTCTCTCCCAAGGAGAAGAGAATAAACCCTTTCTTTCAAGGGAGAAAACGATCATCTCTTTAAAGGAGGAAGTATTATTCAAACAAGAATGAACATAAACAAAGCTAAACAACAATGAAAATTAAAATTAAGGTGGGGCTATCCACCGATAAAATCGATGGAAGCCAAAATTCACTAATGGAGGCTAGGGTTTAGGAGAGAAAGGGAAAGAAGGGAGAGGTGTTATTGATAGCTTGATATTTTAATATAATACTTGATTGTATATTGACTGATATAATTTTCTTATTTACTTTTCATCATGAATATATTACGTCTTGCGGTGAACTGTTTCTTTTTTTCGGTGGCTCGATTGCTATTTGATTGCGTTCAACATTTTAGGTAATTTTTTTATGTTATATTTAAGTTTGACTTTGTTTTTTTTCTGTTTTGGTAGAGTAGTTGATTTAATGATGGGCAATTCAGTAAATCTATAGGGGGGCACCATAACTCCCCCATTCTCTTATATAATAAAGATAAGTTGATACTATAATTTTATGCGTCGCCTATTATATTACAGGCGATGCAATAGGATATTTGAAAAAATTTCACCACCCTATCACGCCAAACATTACAAAAAAATGCGATACAATAGGTTTATGCGTCAGATAGGCGACGCGATAGGCATGTTGTGTTAGGGTATTTGTGTAGTAGTGTCAGCTGAAACTAATAAGGTGTAGCTGAAACTGATAAAGGTATTAAAACTAATAAGGTAGCTGATTAGTTTCAGTGTTTGGCAGATCTAGTTGCATAAGTTGATCACAAGTTCTTGTATGTTCTTCCTAAAAATTATCAATACCCAATTCATTTATCCAGCTATTTCCAAGTACACAACTGGCTATTATCAATTCAAATCATACATTTCAAAACCTAGTTTATTTTTCTTCAAAAAATATTCAACTAGAATCCCTTTTTTTATATTAACAAATTAGCAAAATAAGAATCACATTCTTTGAAAGAACTGATAAATAAATGCAAAATCTATAGGATTAATAAGAACAATTTCCCTTATAAGTTTATACTACAAATTACAATATCTGCACGAACCAAATTGCCAATTGTAATAGCATGAAAAATCAAATAATTCAAAAAAATTAATAACTTGCTCCTTCAAATTGTGATAATAATTGGGCTAATCTTTCAAGAACTTCTTTCTTTTCTCTCTCTACATCAAATGAAACTTTTTTCTCTCTACATTAAAGACAAAGAAAGCAAACCAAAAGCATTGACAAAATTGGATAAATAAAGAATGAAAATTACGGGTAAAATTGCAAGAAATGTTATTTGAAGATTTCAGGGGAATAAAGAATGAAATTTGTAGGTACATGAGTTAAGAAAAGATGCAGGAAATTTGCGAAAATATGTAGGAAGAAATACAGGGAAGAGGTAGAGAAGAAGCCGAATGAGAGAGGAAGAGATAAAAATGTTAAAAGTTGAGTTTAGTTGAAAAGATTTTCAAAAATTTCAGGTACTTGATTTTGAAACGTTAAAATTTCTACCTCATCAATTTCAATCATTTTAGTACCTCAAATTATATTTTAGATACTTCCCAAACACCCCTAATTCATTTTAGCACCTCAAATTATATTTTAGTACTTCCCCCCAAACAGAGCCAAAGTGAAAGTGTGTAAATTGAAAAAAACGGCCTCAAAAGAAAAATGTAGATTAAAAAGAAGTGGAGGTCGTAGTAATTCTTAAGCATTCAGATTGTCGATCATATGTTGCAACAAACAAAACATTGTCGCTCATATGAAAACAACACACCTAAGAAAAATCTCAAATCCATGAAAATCGAAATTTAGCTACCATCATCGTTATTTGTACGTTCTTCTTCGAAGACCACCAATATATTTGGTGCACCGTCACTAACGTAGTGAGTCCGCAACCAAGTGAAGCAAGCACACGACCTGTCGACCTCGCAGCAGCGTGTCGCCAGTTTCCTTATTACAACTACTAGGTTTTTTCTTTTTAGTTTTTGCACATCCTCGTGATTTCAGAAAGAAAAAAAAAAGGACCACCAATATTTGTGTACACAATAAAGATTGAAACAACGAAACCAACTGCAGTACTATATGCGCAATTTTACCTTGACAAAAATGGAGATGTCAATTACTTGCATTATCATCTTTGTCATTTAAATCCATTGGAAAAATACAAAATAATAGTGCTTTCGTAGTTGGCCACAACAATTAGTTACTAATAAGGACGAAGTAGGACCTTCCATCGTTATCAGCTTGTTCATTTATTAACTTGTGCTTCTTCTTTTATTCTATACTTTCTTTTATATTTTTTTCTTTTTAAAGTATGCTACTAGTGTCCATTCAGTGTTGAATGTTGATGATATTGCTCCCAATCAATCAATGTGATGCATGCATTACTGTTGATTTCTTCCCTAGAATCTAGATGAGATGGCCAATTGTCATCACAACGTACTCCGATCGCGTACAATGTATGGCCTGTAAATTTATTCAAAATAATAAAAGTAGGGTCGTGTGAGTTAATTATAGAGTATGGTCGAAATTGTTTCTCACATGCATATACCATATATTTGCATGTAGAAGTATTTATTATTGATAAAGACTACTTCCAATATAGCTGTGCATGTCATGATCAATTGAAAAAAAGTTTCGTCCCTTACTCCCTTTCCTATCCTGTACGCTCAAATTATAGGTTGATTACGTGCATGACGCTCTTAATAAATACTAGCACTTTTTACACGCTATGTGTGCTTATATTAACGGGTTTTTTTCAAAATTAGTTTTATTCATCAGTGTTACAAATTTTGATTCGAATAGACATTTATAATTAATTTTATTTTTTTAATATGTTTTTCTTAAATCAAAGTTTTGTTGGTTTTTTTTAGTTATTTGTTTATCATTATTCAAATATAGTATTGAGAGAAGGAAATATAAAGTAGAAGCTTTGTCTTTCAAATAAAGTGGAAGAATTTGTATATTAGGTTCAATCGTTGAATATGAATAAAGTGGAAGAGTTTGATTTATATAATAGAGATTACAACGAAAAATAATAACGTTTAAGTTTTAAAATATTATCAGTATAATTATTAATATGAAATTCAAGTTTTTATTTTTTCTTTTGGTTGTGTCAATCAAGTTATATTATCAATTTAATCTTTTATCATATTTTTCACACATATGTAAGAAGAGGAAATCATTCTCCTTAATTTAATATTTAATTGAAATTTTAAATTCAATTTCATTGTTAACTTGTTCAATATATATGGCAAGTAGGAAGAAGAAAATATTATTTAATATATATGGCAATTTAAATTCATTAAGACTATATCAGACTTTTTATAAGGGGGGCTCCATCTTCCTCCCCCTTCACTTATATAATAGAGATCAATGCTTATCTAAAATATATATATATATATAACCATTTATTATCAGAACATCGTATAACCATTGTATATAAGTTGATATATAGTGGTTGTTAAGATATTTTTAAACATCTCTCTATTTGCTTATTAATTAAGTCTTTACATTATGATATACCTAGTCCTTGATTAGAACTTTTACTAGAAGAATAGGAGACAATATTAAAGATTGTCCTCAAAATAAAAAGCAATCATTTATTGATTTTCTCATCCATTTTCTTACTTAGCTACATCCTCATAAAACCATGAAATTATAAGCAATCGCTTACAAATACCCCACTTGCCCGCAAACCCGACCTTTAGATCCACCCAAATCATCATCAATAACCACCGTAGTCAACAACATGATTCATCAAACTTTTTTTTGTCAAAATTTATCTGGTAACATAGGAGTAGGGGTGTGCACAATTTGGACCGGACCGGAGATTCCGGTCCTCGGTCCATAAAAAATCCCGATTCCGGGTTTCCGGTCCGGCCGGTCCAAACCCGGAAAATTCCGGTCCGGACCGGTTGGACCGGAATTTCTATTATTTTAGTAAAAAAAAAAAATTATATATTAAAAAAAAATTAAAAAGGTAGAAAGTTAGAAATTTAAAAACCTACTATTTATTATATTGTTATTAAAAATATTAATTTTTAATATATCTAATTTATAAATATATTTAAATAAAATAAAAAAGATTTTTTTTATAAAAAAAATATAGATTCCTGTCCAAGAAAAAGGCAGATTCCGGTCCACCGGTCCAGACGATTCCGGTCCGGTCCTGGACCGGTGCACATCCCTACATAGGAGGATTCATTTTCCCTTGTTTGTTTATTTTAATATAGGATAGGAGAAGGAATGAAAAGAAAATTAGAAAGGATTCATTTTCCTCCCCTTCTTAATAAACCAAATTCTTCCGATGGCAATGATCTAGAAGGAAAATAAATGCATTCTTACTCTTCTTTCCTCACCTTCCTCGGCCTCGGCCCCTATCAAGCCTTTCCCTCCATCACTATTCTTATCCAAACAAAGTGTAAATCTATATCTGGACTTTACTCACCAACCCACTAATAATATTACTCCCTCTATCTCGTATTAGTTTACCCACTTTCCTTCTTGGGTTGTCTAGTTTATTTACCTTTTTTTGTTTTAGTTTTATATTTGTCACTATCCTTCTCTCTTTTGGCCCATAATAATAAATAATACTATCTCTTTCTATTTAAGACCCAAATACTATTTATCCTCAAACTTTGTGCCTAAAAAAGTTGGTAAACTAATAAGAGACTAACGGAGTATTTCACAACAATTTTACATTTTTCTCTGACGAAGACCTAAATAGTTCATGTAATAATCAAACATTAATTTATACGAGATAAAATTTAAAAAACGAAGGAAAACCAAAAAGCAAAAACAACCTATCTACATCTACATGTACACAAACTCACAAAGTAGACGTTTTATAGAAAAAAAAAAACAGCTGCACATAAACTTACAGTACAATTTAGCTGAAAGACGTAATACCATTAGTGATATATATATATATATATATATATATATATATATATATATATATATATATATATATATATATATATATATATATATATATATATATATATGTTTATTACAAAATAAAACAACCCAACAAACGCAATAATTCTGAATTCTCCCTTAAAAGTATTAGTTCACCTAACTTTAGAAATCTGGTTATTAATAAACTCCTTAATCTCATTAAACAACAAATTAGTCTGAGGCAATTCAGGGAAAACGTAAAAAGCATGAATTGCAGTTTCATACTCAACCAACTTCACATCTTTCTCATTCTTTCTCAACCATTCACAATACCTCTTTTGCCAATCTTTCAACGGGTCAAACCCACCAACAAACAAAACCGTTGGTGGAAATTTAACCCCACTAATATCCACCGCATTCGGCCCACTTACATTCACGGCCCAACAATCACAGTCCAGCCCATCAGGCAAGAAAGCCTTCCACAACCACTCAGTTCTGTCCATAGAAACTATAGGTGCTCCCTCGAGTTCAACCTCCGAGTCAACTCGTTGGTTCCCGCCGAAAAACGGTTGGATGTTGATTAATCCGACGACGTTTAGGAGAGAGAAAGTTGAGGAAGATTGCGCGAATTTCACGGCGAGGTGGTGCGCTAAGTTACCGCCGGCGGAATCTCCGGCAAGGAATAAGGTTGACACGTCAGCATTTTCCGGCCATTGAGGAATATTCCGGCGGTTTTTAGGGTCGTCGAGGAATTTAAGGACGGAGAATCCGTCGTCGTATTGAGAGGGGAGTTTGTGTTCGGGGGAAAGACGGTATTCAACGGAGCAAACGACGGCGTTTAGTTTACGTGAGAAACGACGGCAAACGGCGTCGTATGCGTGTGATGCAGCGCTTAAGAAGGCGAAACCTCCGCCGTGGAAGAAAACGATTATTGGGAGGGGGGAGGTTGAAACGGGGTCGTTTTGGTGAGGGATGAAGAGACGAAACCAGAGGTTTTTGGGTTGGTCGAAAACGACGTCGTGAGAGGAGACGGAGTTAAGTGGGGTAGGGTTAGGAGGAATACGACGGTCTAGAATGTTCATGAGACGGCGGTTGATGGTTCCGTTAGTACGACGAACGGCGTCAGTGACGAAGTTTAGGATTGAGACTTGAACACGTGTCTTGAAGGGTAAGGAGATTGATTGAGAAGAAGAAGGAGGTGTTTTGGTGGCCATGGAGGAGAGAGAAGGAGTGGTTGAAGAGGAAAGAAATAGAATTACGTAGGTTAAAATATGGAGTATGATTGATGGTGTATAATATAAAGTTGGGGTGATGATAATTTTAATTAAGTTAATGAAAGTTATAGTGTTAGTGATATTGATTATTGGGAGTTGGTTTGAAAGATGGAAAGTTAAATGAGAAAAGGAGGAGAGTTATGGGGGAATGTGTTAGTTGGTTGTGATATTTTTGGAAGTATTGAAAGTCTTTAGGATCTTTCACATGCCAATTGCCATGCATTCTCGTGGTTATAGAAGCGTTTGGTTCATAGGTTGGTATGAGTTTGGAATCAGGAATCAAATAAGGGTGGTATGGGGTTGGAACTCAATTCCTACTACCATGTGTTTGGTTCAGTTCTGGAATCAAAATGATCCCCATACCTAGTGTTTGGTTTAAAATGTCTCTGGAATCAAGAATGAAATTAAGATTATTTTATTTTTTCTTATGTTTTATTTTGAATAAATCAACTGTGATACTATAAAGTAATTCTAATCTTTTTCTTTTTTTAGACTTCTTTTAATTATCCGGAATCATTATTGTAAAATTTTAAAATACTAGAAGATTAGAGCATATAATCCAAATAAAATTATTTCATTTTTAAAAACAAGCTTTCAAACTACAAATGTTCACAACTACAAGACAAAACATTATGCAAGATTGTCCAATTATTCCCAAAATTCTAATAAAGGTCCACTCATAATAAACTTGTAGAACAAAAAAGCAACTACTGAATATGGTTCTACAAAAACTAGGCATTACGGCTTAATAAGTCAAGTACCACTTCTTCTTCCAATCATCATTAGGACTTGAAAAGAAAACATCCATTTGACTTGGATTTGATGAAACAAATTCGCAGCTCTAATTGCTTCAACTTGAGTAATACCAGGTAAACTAGCTATCTCTGAAAGCAACTTTTTCTTTTGTTCAACCACTTCTATTTCACGTTCTTGGGTTGTACTCATGGCATTGGCTATAGTTGCTAAGTGACTACTCATATCCTTCATAAATCCCGTGAATCCAGTAGCCATCTGATCTACAGAAGTTAAATCTATAAATTGAGAAGCTCTTCTTTTCTCATTGCTTTTTGGAGTCTTTTCTTTCTTCATTTTCTTAGTAGGAGGAGGTTGTGATGAAGCATCATTTACAACGTAACTACTGAGGGGGATTGAGATATATCAAAGCTATCATCATCACTATTATCATCATTAAGGTTAACAGTCTCCTTTTCAATGTTGGTGATAGAATCTTCTGGCAGCTCAGATGCAAGGTCGTTTGCTCTGTCAATACCGTAGATATCATCTAACTTGTCAAGATAAGGGAAAGGAGTTTTCCACAATCCTCCGGCTTTAAGATGAGTCTAAAAAATTAATTATGTACATTAGTAAAAACAAAACTATAAACTTTTAAATATAATATTTAGTTTAATCAATTGTTTACCTTAAAGAAGTCATCATAAGCTTGTCTCTCACATTTTATCATTTTAGTTTGATCATCCCACTGAAAACCTGATGTTTTGTTCAACATTTCAAATACAACTGCATACTTGTTTTTGAACCACTTGGACTTTGATTCAATATGAGGAACAACTTTCAGACCACAACCAGGAAACTTGGTGTTTAACATTAGCTCTAGCTGATTAAGGTAACCATTCTTAAAACCTCCTTCTCCTTTCCATTGTTGGTCACCACACAATTCCAATAAACAATCAATCAAAGCTTCTTCTTCCTCTTTTTTCCAGAAACGCTTATTCTTTCCACTTCCACCAATCAAACCTTGATTATTTGCATCCATCCTAAACAATATTAAAAGAAAATATACATAACTAAATAAAATTATAATAAAATAAGTATATGATTAAAAAAATTTATTATAAAATTAATAATATAACATAACAATATCATTTCTTGAAGTTCTAGAATTCAACATTATTAATATCAAGAACATTAAACAAAAACCAAATATTCTAAGAATTACAAAAAAAGAATAACAAACACCATGTCTGCCTATCTAGGCTAATCTAGCTCTCCATGAGTTAAACAAAGTTTGTGCTAAGTTGTTCCTAAATGTAGTCCAATTATTTGATGATTGAACTTGAGTGATATAATCAACTTCATCATCACTTTCATCACTCTCGGAACTGTCACTCTCATCCATATCCTCCACAACCACAAGATCTGTGGGCATGCATTTTCGAATCAGATTATGTAATAAAGCACATGCACTAACTAGACGACCTTGGGTCCGGATTGGAAAAAAGGAAGGACTTCTTAGAATTCCCCATCTTCCTTTTAACAAGCCAAAACTTCTCTCAATTACATTCCTTACTTTTGAATGTTTCATATTGAAGTACTCCTCTGCACTTACTGGTTGTCGATCCCCCCATTCTTTCAAGTGATAGCGATGTCCTCGATAAGGTGCAAGAAATCCCTCACAATTAGTGTAGCTAGCATCTACTAAATAGTAACAACCTTGAAATACAACCAAAAAAAGTTTTATTACTAATATAGTTAATTGAGGGGATTTTTGTTAAATAATAATATTATTCTTATAATCTTTACATTGAGGCACCTTTAAACCATTAGACCTGGATATTGCGTCTTGTAGAACACGACCATCATGTGCAGAACCTTCCCAACCAGGCAAGACAAACACAAATTCCATATTTGGTGTGCATACACCTAAGACATTCATTGCAAGGTTGCCTTTTCTTGTTCGATATCGTCCCCTCTCCTCATTTGCTACATGGACTCTAACAAATGTACCATCTAGGGCTCCTAAGCAATTCTACAATAGACAATTTATAGAGGTTTATATACTTAGATGCCCAACAATGTCATTTATTAATAAATTAAAAAAATAATTTTTTATTATAAAATGTACCTTGAAATCTTTCCATCTGTTGTTCTCGCAATCCTCTGGTATTGGGGTAGGTTTTTTGTATAAATGATGATGTAACTTTAGAACGGCAAGGAGACAAAGATTGAATTGTCTACTAACCCTTTCTCCACTTCTAAGGAAATACGTTCCTACTGACCTATTTTTTTATGATGGGCCAATGTATACAAGAACATAGCTACTATCTCTTCTAAGCTCATATTTTGAGTACCTCGTAATCCACCAATATCCCTAACCATCTCACAATGTACACTAAATGTGTGTCTATTCATTCGCAATTTACTCCTACAAGCAACATCACTATTCCTGATCAATGCATTCAAATTATCTAATCTACGACATTTTTTATCAGTGTTTAGGTGCATTCTACGTAGATTTACACCTATATTACGTAGCAGTAGATCTAGATACATGATAATTGCAGTGTTAATAATAACCAATAAAGTTACAAGTAGCTCCCTTTGTCTCCTTCTCCTTCTCAAGAATAATCCACATTCCTCCATTATTTCTGTACTTGATCACATAATTATAAGTAGTTGTGAGTATTAACTTTAATGAATTAACGATGATAAGAATAAATCTGAAATTCTACAAGACTAATAGTCATATATTACTAAATCTTCTACTTAGAATTGTCACATAATATATATGCACTTATTATTCTGTCAAAAAAAAACATAGCACTATGATCACCAACAAGGCAGCAAATAATATAGAGCACTTATTATTCTGTCGAAAAAAAATTAGCACTAACATTAAGAACCTAACACACAAGAAGTAATATAGAGCACAAAAACATAGCACTAAGACCACCATAAATACAGAGCACTAATACCAGTATACCACCATATTCGACATCACCAATACACAAATTAACCAATACATAGCACTAATAAGCAGGCTAAGAACTTATAGAAAAAAATTTGCAGTAGAAGAGACTAGAGAGAATAATGGAGTACCTGGAGTTCATGGCTTTGGCCACTCGGCAGTATCACAGGGAAGAGGATGAACAAGAACAACGCTTCTTTTTATTTATGTGCAGCAAGATGTTTTATCTTAAATAATTAATGATACCTGGGGTTGGTATGAGCCAAACCCACCTCCCCCCATGGGTTTCTAAACCCCATACCTCATGGGTTTAAGGTATTGGTTTTAAAATTAAAATTTTACTAACCAAACACTAGGTATGGGTTTAGCCCATTCTAAACCCATACCTCATACCTATATTTTGTGAACCAAACACTAAGTACCTGTCAAAAAAAAAAATAGAGGAATATAGAAGTAGAAGTAGAAGTAGAAGTAGAAGTAGAAGTAGAAGTAGTACAACTGTACAAATGGACGATATTTTTTCTATATATACCACCTAAAACTTAATGCAATCTTTGTATGTTATGAGTATTATAAAACTATAATTAAGCTCATATGATTTGTGGAGAAATTCAAGGATGTTTAGTCTCCATGCATTTGGTATATAGAAGTAGTACAAGTGGACCACTTTTTAAAACTTAATGCAATATTTGTATATTCCCTGTTTGTCCAACTCAAGATTACCTAATTCGCGGAACGCCCCGGATCGTGGAACGGGAATGGGAACGGGAACGCGATTCGCTAGTTGGGAGAATTTGGATCGCGAGAGAGTTTTTTTTCGGTACGGATTTTGGGAACATAATTTGTCGGAACATATTTCGTGCTAATATATTTAATAATATATTGATTTATTATAAATATTTTTTAAAATATAAAATAATTTCAAATAACTTAATATATTGATTACCTTTAGCTATTCGAATTTTAATTTTTTTGGTTAAATCTATTTTTTGAAACTAGCACTACATAGGGAACTAGAAAAAGAAAGCTGCAAAAAAAAAGGAAAGAGGAAAAAGAGAAAAGAAATTGTCAACAGTGCCAGTTGTTCCCTAAAAAAAAAAAGCGTCAGCTGTAAATGTAGTACAAATTACTGATTTTATGTTTCTCAGTATTCTCAAATCTCACTATCGCGATTCCTTCTCTTTCTCTCTCCAACCAAAAAAGAATATGACGTTTCTATCTCTCTCCCTTTCTCTGCAACAACATACTCCATCTATGGAGTCCATCAATATGTCAGTGGGCTTGCATCACGCCGGCGACCAAAAGCCCCAAAGTTTTATTCTCCTTTTCTTAACATGTTGCCTAATTTTCAGATATAGGGTTCCAAAAACCCTAACAATTGCTCTGCTTCCTTCCTCTTGCTCCAGAACGTCAGTTTCGTCGATTTAGGTCGCGTTCCCCACCGACTTGGTGCGCAAACGAATCGCGTTTCGGAACGAGCGAACTAAAACATGATTCGCGGGGGGTAGGGGCGAATTAGGTAACCCTGGACTCCAACTTCTTATTTGTTTTTTTTAACACGGATGTTAAACCACATTTTTGACTGTTTATATCTACAATTATATATTAGCAAAATATAAAATGTAGATATTTTGGATGTATACAGTATACATTAAGGCGAAAGTAACAAGACACACATGATTCTGGTTCAAAGTTACTAATATTGACTTTGAAAAATAAGAAATGAGAAGTCAAGTTCATATAATTTCTAGAGAAATTCAAAGAGGTTTTGTTTAGCATATCCATATTATATAGTCATGTTCTCTCTGTTTTACAATGATCTAAACTTATATTTGGAAAAAGAAACAAGGGAAAGGAAAGAGATCGATAACAAGAAAAACGATTTTTTTCACCAGGTATCCCTGAGGTATTTCAAAATTCATGGGGTACCCCTATAGTTTGAAAAATGCACCAGGTAACCTTACTATTTCAATAAAATGCACGAAATGCCCTTAATGACTAACAACGTCAAGTTTCCGTTAGTCATTAACCTTAATTAACCTCTCTAACCCTAACTAAGCCCTCTAACCCTAATTAATCACTCTAACCCTAACCTCTAACCCCTAACCCCCAACACCCACCCCCCACCCTAAACCCTAACCCTAACCACCCAACCACCACAGCCCCCTCGCCTCCCCCCCACCCTCCCCCACCCACGCAGCCCCCCCCCCTCCCCCACCCCCCGCAGCCCCCCCCCGTAGCACCCCCTCTCGCTCTCCCCGCAAAGACCCCCCTCCGCTCTCTCCCGCGGCATCCCCCTCTACTCTCTCCCCGCACCCCCCCCCTCGCTCTCTCTCGCAACACCCCTCCTCTGCTCTCCCCGCAGCCCCCCCTCTCTGCTCTCTCCCAAGACACCCCCCCTCCTGCCCTCCCTGCAGCACCCCCCCTCCGCCCTCCCTGCGGCACCCCTCCGCCCTCCCCGAGCGCTTTCATTACGTTCGTGAGTTTGACGGCGGAGATTCTTTCGTCGCCATTAGTGTCGAAGCGATCGAAGACTTTCTTGACTTCCGCCATGTCGGAGAGGTAAACCGAGGAGAGAGAGTTGATGTTGTTTTCGGTTGAGGCCGCCGCCATTGTTGAATGCGAGAGGGGTTGTGGTGGAGGGAAGAGGGGGGATGCGAGGGTCGGAGAAAGGGGCTGCGAGGGTGGGGGAGGGGCTACGGGGGGGGGGAGGGTGGGCTGTGTGGGTAGGGGAGGGGGCTACGGGGGGGGCGCATGGGTGGGGGTGGGGGGGTGAGGGAGGGCGAGGGGGCTGTGGTGGTTGAGTGGTTAGGGTTAGGGTTTAGGGTGGGGGTGAGGTGTTAGGGGTTAGGGTTAGAGGGCTTAATTAGGGATAGAGAGGTTAATTAGGGTTAATGACTAACGGAAACTTGACATCGTTAGTCATTAGGGTATTTCGTGCATTTTATTGAAATAATAAAGTTACCTGGTGCATTTTTTAAACAACCGGGGTACCCCATGAATTTTGAAATACCACAAGGGTACGTGGTGAAAAAACCGCAAGAAAAAACATTGATCACCAAAAAAAACAAAAAAAGTACACTTATGTCCCTGTGAATCTGTGATAGGAGAGAAGGGAGCAATATATAGAACACATCCAATAATAAAGTGTGTGGTAAGTCATTTGGATTATTTTTTCTGAAATAAGTGAAAAGAAATAGAATAGAACACTATCTATAAATAAAGTATTAGGTAATACTCTAATATTTTAGGTTGATGGAATATCCCTTTCGATATTATAGTTATGGCATCAAGTGTGTTCTAAGCAGGTTCGTATTATTCCTACAATTTCACCTTAGAAAAATGAACTTCAAATAACTGAATAATCTCAAAATCAATTATTCGAGATGGAAATGTTTAGATGGGAGATGAAGATGAACAAGCAATAAGGGGAGTATTATGTGACATTTGTGAGTAGCTTTATTCCTTTGAATCCATGTTTATGTTATGAACAACTTATTTTGCAATGGTCTTAGGCAATTAATCACAGTCACTTAATATCACATAGAGTAAGACAAATTAATTCAGACATGGGGGATTGGAATAGGAACAATTACTTAAGTTTTATTAAACCTAACTCAAGCCTTAATTTTTCATATCTATTTCTTTGTAGAGGCTTGGTTAGTACATGAGCAATCTGATTTTCAGTTTGACAAAACTCAAGTTTAATCAAACCTTTTCCCACATTTTCTTTTAGAAAGTGATGTTTGATATGTATATACTTAACTCTTGAATCATGCACTGGATCTTTTGAAATACTAATGGCACTAGTATTATCACAATACATAGCAACACAATTAAAGACTATTCCATAGTCACAAAGTTGTTGTTTTATCCAGAGCATTTGAGAGCAACATGCAGCAGCAGCTACATATTCTGCTTCAGCAGTGGATAAAGCAACTGTGTTTTGTTTCTTGGTGCTCCAAGAAACTAAACTATGACTAAGAAATTGAACCATACCTGAGGTGCTTTTCCTATTTACTAGATCTCCAGCATAGTCAGCATCAGCATATCCTCTTAACTCAAATGTATCACTTCTTGGATAGAAAAGTCCAAGATCAGCATATCCTTTACAAGATTGATTCTATTGCTGATTTAGCTCCTTAATTTATACCTTCCATTTCGGAAATGATTTCTTCCTTTTTGTAATCCTTCGTCCCAGTCTGTGAGTGTGGGAGGGATTCCATCATCTAGAGAGATCAAAAGAGCATTGTTTAGTATGAAACCCCTAAAACCTCTGGGACCGGATTGTTTCACCCGATTTTCTTCCAAAAGACTTGGGATATTAAGGGCCAGGATGTGTGTAGGAACATGCAGCAGTGGTTTGAGGAGGGGAGGATCCATGAGGAGCTGTGTCAGGCCCTTATTTGCCTCATTCCTAAACAATCTTCGCCTGAGACCATCAAGCAGTTCCTTTCTATCAGCCTTTGGAATACTGTATATAAAATTATCACCAAGGTCTTGGTTAATCGGCTGAAAACCCTTATGCCCTCTCCGATTTCCCAAAACCAAAATAGTTTCATCAAGGGTCGGGGTTCTGACATTAACCTGGTAGTTGCGTCGGAAGTCCTCCATTCCATGAATAAGCGGAAAGGTAAATGGGGGTGATTTTCCCTAAAGATTGACCTCGAAAAGGTCTATGATCGAGTTGAATGGAGTTTTGTTCGTAAGTGTCTTCAAACCCATAATCTCGATGACGCCTCCGTTAATATTATAATGGATTGCGTGTCTAAGGCATCGTCCTCTGTTCTTGTTAATGGTAGAAAAGATTGACCGTTTCACTCACACTAGAGGGCTCCACCAAGGAGACTCTATGTCCCCATATCTCTTTAACCTTTGTCTTGAAATGCTCACCCAAGCCATTAACCGAGCGTGCCAAGAAAATCAGTGGACCCCGTTTTGAGTTGGGAGGAAGAAGATTCTGATCTCCCACCTCCTTTTAGCGGATGATCTTCTCCGTTTTGGGAGGGTTGATGAAACTAATGTGTTCTCAGTTAGGGAGGTTCTTGAAGAGTTTTGCTCATTCTCTGGGCAAAAAATAAATGAAGCAAAAAGTAAACTCATCTTCTCTCCTAATACTCCTGATGACCATAGATCCTTATTCCAGGATACTCTGAATGTTAGGGAGAATGATGACTTTGGGATTTATTTGGGGCTCCTAATTTCACATAAAAGACCCACCCGAGCCCATGTTCAGTTTGTGATTGATAAGGTTAGGGCTTGTCTAGCCAAATGGAAAACCTCGTACTTGTCCAAGGTTGGGAGTTTATGCCTAGTTACATCAACATTGTCCTCCATCCCGGCCTACAATATGCAGGCCGCTCAGCTTCCTTTAAAAACCCTTCGTGACTTGGATTGGATTTGTAACAATTTCTTATGGGAGGAGGCGAATGGGAAAAAGCAGCTTCATTTGGTTAACCGTCAAATGAATTTTCTTCCGAAGGAGTGGGGGACCTAGGAATAAGAGACCAAGTATTAATGAACATTGTATATATGGCCAAATTAGGGTGGAAAATTGCATAAAATCAACCTTCCCTAGCCCAGGAGTGCATCATGTACAAGTATGTACACCATGACCATGTGACCTAGTTTAAGAATGGCTCTCCCGTTTGGAAAAGTATTGGGAAGGAGTGGGAGCTTTTTCAGGCCCTTAGTGCCTGGAGCCTAGGAAATGGTAATCAGATTGACTATTGGAATGATAATAGGTTGGGCATTGGGCCCATTCGGGGTTGGATTCAAGGCCCCTTGCAAGGCCGGCTAATTACCGGTGCAACCTGTTCTACGGAACAGGGCCTCCAAGTTGGAGGGGCCCCATTTTGAGAGCTCATATCTTCAATGGACATAAAACTAATGAATTCCTTGCCTTCTTCTATTAATATTTGCTGATTATACATTCCCTCAAATCTTGGCTTAATGGCATAATTTCTCCAAAAACTGACTCTTGGAAATTATCAGTACTCATAATTAATAATTTCCAAGTTCCTCTATTAATTTACATTCTTCACTCATCTCTAAGATACAAACAATAAATCAGAGAATCATAGATTTTTGAAATTTAAGAAATTGATTCATGAAGAGGGGGTTGTTAGAGAAAGATGATTTCCATGTGTGCGAGAGAGAGGAAGAAGATGATGCAGTGCGAGTATCTGGAAGGCTTCTTTTCCCATTGTTCCTTTCATCTTCTTTCTATTATATTTTGTCTTTTAATAAATAATAAAGAGAAGAATGTCATTAACTCAATTGACAAATTTCAAGGGTAACATACCCACGTGTCCTCTTTAAGTGAAATTTGATCCACTTTAACACAAGGTAGTCTTCAACTCATGTTTTTTTCTAGTATTTTCTAGTTGGTCGCTTTATAATATAGTTTTTCATTTACTTTGTTGTGTGGTAGTACACTAATACTTTGTAGTAATATAAGATTAAGAAAATTAATAATTTCATTTTAAATAAGGTTAGACAAATAATGTTTTTCAAGAGGTAGTTAGAATTTATTTTATTGATATAATTTTAAGTTAATTTATGATGTTCTTAACAATATCAATATGCTAATTAAGTTAAGGAATTCTAGAGCCATAATATAGTAAGAAAACAGTTGAAAAAAGAACAATTATTATATCATTATCTAAGAAACTTATCATATTATAGTTTTTTGAACAATAAATTTTTTGTATTACTTCTTTTAGGGCCCCAATTCAATTATTAGTACAGGGCCTCCAAAACGTTTGAGACGGCCCTGGCCCCTTGCTGAGAAGGGAAACTTTAGGAAAGTCGCAAGTGTGAGTATGGGAGATCAGTGGGACCTAGACTGTCTTTCCATTTCCCTTCCCCGTTTGTGGTTCACCGTATTCGTAGTCTCCCCCCCCTCCCCTCCCACTTCTGCTAGGGATGATATTCTGATTCCTAACTTTATAACTCATCAAGGTTTCTCATTAAGGGTGGCCTATAAAGCTCAACTCCCCGTCAATCAGGGACTAGAGGATCTTTCGTGGATTTGGAAAGGTCCTGAGGAACCCAAAATCAAAATTTTCATGTGGCTTCTTTGGCATGACAAAGTCCCTCATGCACAGCTTCTTTTAATCCACCGTGTTACCCAGGATCCCTTGTGCCTTAGGTGTGCTCAAGTTTCTGAGGACTCTGTTCACTTCATTAGGTTGTGTAATAAGAGTTCGATTATTTGGGGTCTGCCTGATACGCCTACCTTCCCTTCCTGTGAGTTTCGAGAGTGGGTGCGAATGAATATGATGTGTAGGTAGCTTCTCCGGGGTCTTGAGTGGAGGGTCGTCTTTCCCTGTATTCGTCATGAAATTTAGAAGGATATGAATAATTGCACTTTTAGAAATTCTGACCCGTCCCCTATCCATGTCATTAGTTTTAAGGCTACGGGTTGCGTTCGGATCCTTGTTCTCTCCTTGGGGTCCACTTCATCTATTCTTGGTTACGGGAGTCTTCCATTTGCCCATACCCGTGAGTTTACTATGATTTATGTGGACACTTCCTTTATTGGTCCTACTAAGGCTGTGGGTCTGGGGGGAATTGTCAGGGATAATGTTGGATCTTGGATGTTGGAGTTTGGTAAGAAAGTGTACACTAACATATTCTTGAGGCTGATTTTTTGGGGATTATTGAGGTGCTTTACATTGTGGAGGCCCATCATATCCCAAAAACTATTATTTATACAAATTGCAGCATTGTTGTTGATCTCATGCACCGAAAGGACACTTCTGATAGATTCTCCAATTTGGTTCTCACGTGCAGGCAGTGGAGTATGAGATACGCAGATGCGAGGATTAGGTACTGTGGCTGAAGCTTCAATCAATCAGCGGATGTACTAGGTAAGGCATGTAGAACAAATCAGTTAGAATGTGTTGTAAATAGGATCTTCCCCACTAATTTCGGATTGTAAAACTTTATACCTATCTATTTAATTGGGTACTACTTTTCACGAAAAAAAAGTAATGGATGGGATTTTGGGCTCAGGTAGCATTTTGGTGGAAGATCATTAAAATCATGTAGCTTCTCGTGAGTCATCGTAACGGAATAATCTGAACGGTTGCCTACGGATCTAGAATTGATGAATGAGTTTTCTTTTATTATAGGGTCTTTAAATTCTTTAAATCATATAATTAAATTTATGTTTAGCCTTTTCGTCAAGAAAACCTAAAAGTAACTTGAATCATACTAAGCAATTAAGCATGAAAGTATGTGATAGGTCTCTAGAACACACTAAGTCGCTTAAAAAGGGAGAACACGATTCTTGTGTGATTTTGTTTTTCAACTATATGAATTTTGAAATGTGTACGTGCTAGTTGTATTTATGGATTGCATGTATCTTATATATTAGCATGTGTAGTCAATGACAGGAATTAGCGTGGATGCCAACCAGGTAGTAGCTTAAAGTCTTGAGTGGTGGTACTCTAGACATGGGATAAGATTCCGTCTACATTACTTACACGTGTGGCTCTCTCTACTCCAATAAGTAAAAAAAAAAGACAAGGATGGGTTTTTAATTCCTTACGTGTTGCTTTTCCTTTAAACATATATTATACCATTTTGGAAACCCTTCTGAAGAGGAAGCTCATGATTCTTCAATTTAGTACCTCCGCTATATAGGTTCTAGTAGACAATGTGTATATTGTTTATGCTGATTTTTACTTAAGCGACAAGATCTGTTATGGGACGACAACAACCAGATTTACGCGATGTATGCTATGCAAATATGGAAGAAACAAAGGAGAAATGGAAGGACACCAAGGAGTGTTGACGCGGAAAAACCCCAATGAAGGTGGGTAAAAAACCGCGGGTGGATGTGAGTCCACCAATCCACTATATGCAATCGTCACCCAAGGTGAATGACGATCAATACAACCTAAATTATTTTATCCAAGTACAAAGATATAAGATCCGAACTGAATATAGAGAGAGCTAAGTGTGTATGAATAATCTCAGATTGATGATAGCTATGTGTATGTTTCGTATGAGTGGACCGCCTTCTTCATCCTTGGGATGACTCTTAAATAATTTGCCTTTTCACTTTGAGTCTACTCCCAAAAATCGCGGAGGTAGCTCCGTATATTCTCTACATGATCTCAAGCGATTTGCTATCTTCATGCCACTTCCTCTTGACTCGGTCTACAACGGCTACTTTGATAAATGACATCGGTTACACGTTCCTTATTCTTTGGATAACAGTTGAAACATTGACCCAGTCATAGCGTCAACGACGAATGTGGGAACGTCAGCGTCACTGCACCACTGCGTCTACGTCAACCTGAAAATTTAGCCAAAACATATATGATAATTGCTTTCTATATCATATCCACGATGGTTAAGCGAAAATATTTAAGATAGGATTACTACTAGAAGATGTTTACAGTAAGTCTGTACAGTCTGTGAGGTTCAGAAATTTCTTTTAGCTTTGTTGTGAAATAATTAATAATGTGAATTTTCTTTGGTATCTTTGGTTGAATATTATTATTTTGAAATTCTTAACGTTTATAGAACTGGTGATATTCAGGGATATTAGGAACAATGTTTACTTATTTGGGAGAATTTTTACATGATTTTTGGAATCAATCAAGTGCGAGGACAAGCGTTGTTGTGTCATCTTAAAACATGTGGATTACTAAATATCGCATGTGTTGCACCCACAAGTTGTCATGAAAAGAACAAATTAGCCTTACTTCATATCTACCCAACCTTCTCTCTTTTCCTTCTCACAACACCTAGTCGATCTCGCAAACGCCCCACAAATGAAGTGTTGGCCGTTGGGGTGTCCGAATTAGGCGACCTTGTCATGGTAGCCGGTAGGGGCCTAGGGGGTGTTTGGATCGAGCTCCCCTAGTCTACTCCAAGTGCGCCACCAATCAAATTAAAAACAGAAAAAAAATATTACTTTTTGTCGATGCCGATTGGACCGAATTCCCGACATTTGTCTTTCCACCACTTGGGTATGCTATCTTCTTGGGTCATAATCTTATTGCCTCGCTCTCGAAGAAACAACCAATTGTCTCTAAGTCTTCCGCGGAAGCAGGGTATCGTTTTGTTGCTTATACTTCTGCGGATACGTTATGGATTCGCTCTCATCTGGATGAATTGGGAGTTGTTTCCCAACAACATGTGCATCTTCTTTGTGATAACAGTAGTGCTACTTATTTAACAGTGAATCCTGCTCAGTTTAGTCGTAGCAAACACATTAAGATAGACTATCGTTTTGTTCGTGATTATGTACTATGTAGCTCAAGGTGATTTGGTTGTTAGATTTGTTCCTATGAGTTACAGTTAGCTAACATTATTACTAACAGTTTGTTTAGTCAGCGCTTTGAGTTTTTAAAGTCCAATCTGCACGTGGCTTTCGTAACTAGATTGAGGGGGTGTAATAGTGTGCTAAGGGTACAACTGTAAATTTAGGTGTGTATATATATATATAACACCAGAGCACAGCTAAGTGGGAGTCTTTGGGAACTCACTCGTGACTTTGAGGTCACAAGTTCGAACCTCACTACCTACTTGTGCTTGGGAGTAAGAATTCCCTTATATCGCCCCTATGCTCAAGCGTTAACCTGTGTAGCTAGGAAGGCAAGTCATTCCATTATATTTCACAACAAGTCGCCATTTAGTTAGTTTGAAATAATTGTCAAAACGGTAAATTATTTTCTGCTCCTTCAAATCCTCACCGGAAATTGCTTCAGAAGGTCGGTCAGCCCCTTGACTTTTACAAGCTTGCATTCAAAATCATCACTCTTATGCAGAAAGGAACACATTGGTATCACAAGTTGAATGTAGCTTGCTGCCTCCCAGTAGCGAACGATGAAGGTTGGAATCCCCTGTCCAATCAGTTCCCCTGAAACCAAATGTAATGTCCAAGACATGTAAGATGCAGGTGTATCTAATGACACTGATAAATTGAGGTGTATCTAATGACACTAATAGCATATTACAAGTCTTCTATACCATATCCTGACCATCAAAATTTGAAAACATATTGAAAAAATTGAGGTAACACTCAAGATTACATTAGTATGCTACCATGAAAATGATCAGATAACTAAGTACTACTTACATGAAATATGATCAGATAACTAAGTACTACTTACATTGAGTGAGCTGCTGACTCAACATCATTGTTGTGATTATCCGGCTTCACAACACAAGTGCGAAAATACCTTGGGGAAGAGCTAGCAGTATCCAAGAAATATAGTAAAATTGTCATCAAAAAACTACAAGCCAACATTGCAATAGCGCCGAAGATCCAAAGCAGAAGAGGGAAAGAGAAGTAAAAGGCTCTCAGTCCCAAAGACCAATACAGGCCGCCACGGTTCAGATGTTGGGCAACATACTCAACAAACTCTTCTCTCGTATCGTCATCATACGACGAAGGTACATTAAGTAAGAAACTAACATGAGCATAGTATCTGGTGCTCTGCATATTGCAGAAGAATGCTACAAGAAAGCATATTAGAACTGATAAATACTTGGTAGTGTGTATTGTAAAGATGAGAGAATTTGAGCTGCTCACAACAGCACTGATCAGGGAGCTAAGAGTTATTGCTATTGTTGCTAAAAGAGTTGAGGCCATTAGATTGTTCCGTATTGTTTGTACAGCCAGAACACCGTTTTTTGCCGGATCCTATACGCACAGATTTTCAGCATCAGATTCTTCAGTTACATTAACAGAAAAAAAGAAGGCCCAAACAAACTAGTAGTCATATGTAATCATTTGACATATTTAACCTATGTAGCAGGGAAACAGCTTGGGTTTGCCATTCACTGATTTTATTAGCACAGAAAAGGTTAGAGTTTCAGGAATGCAAACGTTTCGAAAAGCGAGAAATCTCATGTATTGTCTCAGATGAATCTATGCTTCATAGAATTTTACTAGAGCATTATCTTTATCATACTATTCAGGCTTAGCTTTTTTTTTTTTTTTTTCGAGTAGAACTACACTCATTTGGATTTGAGAAACATATTTATACTTGAATTGATTGTCAGCAGCTTGATATCATATAATAATGAACTTTTTGTTGGAAAAGACCTATTAAAATAGCCATTTTGTTGGAAAATACCTAATAAATACTTTTTTGTTTAAAAAGACCTATGATAACTTCCCTTTGTTTCATAAAACCACCTCAATATTTTCGGGGTAAAAAGTCAATTTTCTGGCATTGACTTTTATTCCCCTCCTCTTCTCATTAAATGACACCAGCATATTTTTTTTCTACCCTAATACCTTAACCCTACCAAACCCTTTCCTCTTGCTTCCCATTTTAAGGGATTATGGTAGGAAAAGAATAGGTTGGTCCCATTTATTGAGAAAGGGAGGGGAAGTAAGTCAATATCGGAAAACATTGAGCTGGTTTTAAGTTACAAAGGGAAGTATTATAATAGGTCTTTTTCAACAAAAAAGTTTTTATTAGGTTTTTTCTAACAAACTAGCTATTTTAATAGGTCTTTACCAACAAAAAGTTCTATAATAATATACACTTTTTGAAGGATATAAGTATAAAACCCAAGTGGAGTAAGCTAATTAAGTCCTAAGTGCACATCACCTAATGAATATAAATATTTATAATGCTGCATCTCAAGAATTTATAATGATGTTCCTTTGAAGATGGAAAAGATAATCAGTAAAAGTGATTAAATAAAATAATTATATGAAAAAGGAAAGGATAGGAAAACTAACGCTCATCATATGGTGAACCCATTGGTGACGACTGATAGCATTAAGGCCAATAACAGTTGTTGTAGGATGTCGAATAATGGTGAAGAGAAGCCATAGATGGTATATTCCAAGAACTACAAGTCCTGACGGAACTAAAAAATAATCTAAATACTCTTCTTCTATCATCTTCAAATTCATTATGATTTTATTTCCTTGCTTTTTATTTTTCTCTCAATCACGAATTCAATCACATGAACTGGGTTATTGGTATAAGCCACTAATAGTGCCTCAACATGCTTTTAATCAATGTTTTTTTGGACATAGTCAACAATTGGCTCTTTGCTGTTGTAATAGACAAGATGAGGTAAAGAAGATGCCAACTGATCATTCATATTATAATATAAAGGTAGATTCTGGCTAGTAGGTGGTCGCAAATAAGTACATGCACCCAAGTGCACGTAGAGCATGGTAGGAAGTTAGGAACCTGACTGGTGGATAGAGATTCCAATGGGTGGGGCTTCGGCCTTGGTGAGCCCGGCATGGGCCTGGCCTGCTTTCAATTTACGAGCCTGTGCCGAGCCTAGCCCAAACAAGTTAAAATCATGGCCATGCTTAGCGGGCCCATGGGCCAGCCCGCTTTACTTTATGCATTCAGTCGTTTTGATATGGACATTGTTTCGTGTTTTTTAATGTTTATGAACTAACAAATGTACATACAAGCCAAATCATTTTTTATAGCTTTTAAAGCATCCAACACATTATAAATAGTAGAATAGAAGAATAGTAATGCAGACTGGGCCTATGGGCTTCGTTCCGGCTGGCCTATGAGCCGAGCTCGGCCCGCAATGGCAAGTCAGCACGGAAATGAGGAACTGTGTCGGACTGGGCACTTTACGTTCGGAGCCGGCGGGCTAGCTAGTTGGCTCGGCTTAGTGCCATCTTTATGGTGGATGAATGGGTTTGGGCTTTGCGAAATTTTTATGAGATATGTGCAAAAGTAGTGTGTTCTGAGAAGTTACTTTCACGAAATTGACCCTAAATGACATTAGTATATGCATATGGTGCATATATCCAACATAAAATCTGTAGTTTTTGGATCATTTCGTAATAGTGGAAGGAACAAAGCGGTTGTATCTATGGTAGACATTTAGAGACCTATCATCACAATATTGCTTAGAATAGTTGGTATCTATGGCAGGCATTCAATGACAGTAAATTTGAGATACTATAGTTTGTAGGCATTTATTATGAAATAGTTCACTCAAATTTATTCGAATATATATATATATATATATATATATATATATATATATATATATATATATATATATATATATATATATATATATATATATATATATATATATATATATATATATATATATATATATATATATATATATATATATATATATATATATATATATATATATAGGGCAAGCATCACGTGAGAATGCTTTCCTTACATGAGAAATGAGAATGAATCTCAACCACACGATTGGATTAGAGTTACAACACTTGTTCATTAGAATTATACCTCCGAAAAAATTTTGAGCCCAAAAATTTTTTTTTTTGTTGAATTTTTTTTTCTAATATTCTTTTTTTGGAGTTACATCACTTTTTCATTAGAGTTACATCACTTGTTCATTATAGTTATAGCGCGTAAAATTCATTCTCATTTCTCATGTAAGTATGCATTCTCATATATATATATATATATATATATATATATATATATATATATATATATATATATATATATATATATATATATTGCTTAGAAAAGTATCCTAATCACTACTTCTCATCACATCTATTTTTATGGCAATTCTCAACACATTTAGCTTTAAAATAACAATTGATAACTACTCAACCATTTATCTTCTTATTTTGTCATGATAAATGTATTTTCAAATCAATTTGAGACTCTAGGTATCTATGGCAGACATCTGTTATATGGTTTTTCCTGCAGGTCTAGACGATGTTTTATGGACGCGACGGGGATAGTAGATGGTCTAGAAGATAATGGTAATCGCTTTACTGTAAATAGGGGAGACTTGGTCAGCAAATTGGACGACATGGAGTAAAGTTGGACGAGTCAATTGGCCGTTGGACAGAAGTGGGCGAGATATGCCCAGATCGTCACCTTAATTTTAGCAACCACTTGAGCGTTTCTTGAAGCGTATAATAGAAGATTTAATCTCACAAAAGGCAGCGGAGCTTACATAAGAATTCTCAAGTAATATACAAGCAGCAACTAAGAAACACTCACTACTTTCTTATTATAATTCAAACATTATTATTTCATTCATTCAATACGTCCGTTTACATTGCACTTAGAATAAATATACATTAATCTATATTAACCATTGTGAGAAATCATTGGCGGTTGCATCTAGTGGATTGGTGGAGTCATAGCCACCCGCAATGTTTTACCCATCTTCATTGGGGTTTTTTCGCGTCAATAATCCTTGGCGTCATTCCCTTGATTCCCCCTTTGCAACAATCCAAATTTATAGACTAGTTGTCAACGTCTCAACAATAGTCCTCATCCTCGAATAATTTATGGCCTAAACAATTTGGCGCCCACTATGACGCCGACAACTAAATCGTGTCTTTTCTCGAAAATAGAAAGGAATGGGCGCGCCAATGACTCCCGAAGAAATGAAGACGGCGTACGAGCAAATGCAAGCAAAGATGGCAGAAATGAAGAAAGTTAACGAACGTCTATCATCCGAATCCCCCATGTCCCAGGCAAGGGTCGCGAAACTACAAGAAGAGTTATCGTCGATAAAGGCCTCCAAGCAATGGCGACATCCCAATGTCAAACAAGTTCAATTTATGGGAAACTTCTCTTACTCCGATAATGTCCATTCTGACGAAGACGAAGTGCAAGGTCGTGATGAAGAAGGTGAAGGAGAAAGAGAAGATCCTGAGAAAGATCCTTAGGAAAACGAAGATCTTATGGTGAAGAGGATGGCGACGGTTGAAAAGCAGAATCATAGGATGATGAGGCTGCTATATCAACTCCCGGAGCTCCAATACTAAGCGTCATAAAGCACATAGACGGAGACGCAGCATCGTCGTTCGTCGAGAAGATCGCATAGGTCCCACTACCAAAAAAGTTGAACCTCCCCATAACGGCATCGTATGATGGGTCTATTGACCCGACAGAGCATGTCGCCCGATACAAGCAACAAATGTGGCAAGATGCAATCCCTTGGAACCTAGTTGTAGGCTTGTAGCTTGCATGTGTAAATCTTTCGGGGCTACATTGAACGGACCAGTATTGAAATGCCTCGGATCTCTCAAACCAGGAAATACTGGGAACTTCTCAATATTGGTCAACAAGTTCTACGACAAATTTGAAGGAAGTCGAAGTCTCGAGAAGTAGATAAGTGATCTATATGGTGTCTTGCAGAAGCCAGGCGAGTCAGTTCGTGACTACTACAACCGCTTCAACAAAGAAATGATCGGCATCAAAGATCTAGAGACACAAAGACGACAATAGAGTGCTTCAGAAAAGGTATTGTTGATGTGGATCTCAAAACCCCTTTGATGAAGCTTTAAAAACCACGAGAATCTTTAGAAAAAGATCGGATCTTGTGGGCTTTCTTGAGCACTAGAATCAAAGTAATCTGATTTTTCGTAACACTGATGAACAATCTGGAAATATTTTTGTGTTTTATGATTATTGATGCACGAAAATATAAAGGATAGATTGATCCTTGAAGTCTCGGTTCAAGGTTGGAAAGTTGTGGTCTCGGCACAATCTCCTCTCAAAGTCTCGGTTTGAGTTTTTGTGGTTCGCTAACACACGAAAGTCTCTTCAAGAGCACTCTTAATAAAATCCAAAACAAATCTGATTTTTATTGCTGAATGAAATAAGACATATATAGGCTTGGAAGAAACCTATACCAACTAGAAAACCGAAGTCCTAAAGGATAACTAAAAACAACTAACAAACTCTTCTATCTATTCACACGGCTAAGGGTATCAATCCACACGCCTATGTGCTTAGAATCCTAATGCAAATCAAACTCTAATTAAAATAAAGTCCTAATGCCAATGAAATACTTAACAAATCAGAAATTTAAACCCTAAATTACATAGAATTCTAACAGAACTAGAACTCTACATAAGTAACACTCCTATTCCATATCACATCCACATCATACTCTCCCTCTTGAAGAAAACTTGTCCTCAAGTTTCATCCAAGATGTGAGGAACCAAATCAGCAGCACTAAACGTCCCCAAAACGCCACCTCCAAGTAGGACATGATAAGTATCATAGCCTTCACGATGAGCAACCTTGAAAGGCCCTTCTACGATCGGCTCTTGCTTCCCTTTGGAGTTGTTGTATATCTTCTGTGCATTAAGACTCAAAAATACAAAATCACCAACTCCAAAAGCATTCGGCTTTCGCGCTAAGTGTAATGTATTAGCCTTCCTATCCTTTTTGCTCACGGTTGTTGACCTGCAATCAATAGAAATAGGAGAAGCAATAGGGTTAGCTTGCACCACTCTTGGGGGGTAGTGGCGCTAAAACAAGTCTCTTCCCATCCTGTCTTCACGCTATACATATTAGTTCGTCCATTGTGTAAGGTCTCCCTATCGATTGCCATGGACGACCAAGTAGAATATTACAAGTCGTCATGGGTACAACGTCACACCAAAGTTCGTCCTTGTAGTTACCAATGGAAAACGTCACTAAGGCTTGTTTATCCACCCGTAAAGAGCCACTATCATTGAGCCAATTCAGCTTGTATGGTCTCGCATGCTGCCTCGTATGAAGATTCAAGTTATGCACAAGATCACTAGCAACGACATTTGTACATGAACCCCCATCCACAATCAAAGAGCAACTCTTTCCACCCACTAAGCATCTCGTATGAAATAAGTTTTCCCTTTGCTCTTGACCATCTTCTAACCGCACATCAACATGGAGTATGGTTCTCAAAGAACCCTACCATCTTATCATTCATTTCAAGTTGCTTCGAATTTCTTGATCTTCCCAATCATCTTCGACATCAACCCTCAATTCCCCCATGTCCGCCGCAAGCATCCTCTCGTCATTGTTGTTCCTCCTAGAAAGGTAATCGCCAACAACATTGTGTGATCCTCAAGAGACACCAACACTGTTAGGACATGCCTTTGCAACATGACCCGTACCTTGGCACTTAAAGCAACGAACACCCTTCATAGCCAATTGCCCGAGAGTAAGCTCAACTTTCTTTCCCTTGTCTTCAATGGAAACCGAGGAAGAACTAGCTAGTTGAGAGCTAGAAAGTTTCGAATTTAACTCCTTTTTGTACTCCTTCCCTTGCCACTTATTCCTGTCCTTCTCAAGCTTCTCTCTCTCTCTTGATTTTCAGCCCTTGTAGCTTGACCAACAACATCATCGAAGAATTGATAATAGCTCATCTCTACCTTATACCTCACATCGGGCTTTAGTCCCCTAAGGTACCTACTAATCTTCATCTCTTCTTCTTCCTTGATGTCACACAAAATACCTAGTCTTTCAAACTCCTTAGTGTACTCGGCCACACTAAGCTTCCCTTGCTCCAAAGTACTCAACTTTAAGTAATTATCTTGCAAGTACTGAGCTGGAACAAACTTCTTCTTCAAGTGTCGCTTCATCTCAACCCAAGACCTAATTGGCGGTTCCCGCTCTCGAATCCTCCTCATCTTGAAGCTATCAAACCACAAAGAGGCATACTTTGTTAACTTCAATTGAGCCACCTGATAAGCCTTCTCATCCTCATAACCCTTGAACTCAAACATCTTATCCATTCTCCGCTGCCAATCTAGGTAATCTTGTGGATCTCCATCTCAATGGAACTCCGGAAGTTCCCACTTGATACTCTTATCTTCATCATTGAAAGCTCCGGGGTTAGAAATTCTCTCTCCACCACGGCGGACACTATTATTGGAGAGAGTAGTAACCTGATTCTCCATGCCTTGTAGTTGAGCTTGAATAGCCCTTTGTTCTCTAGAGTGGGTTTGTAGCTCTTCAGACATCCAAGCCACTTGCTTTACTAAATGTTTCACCCACTCTTCAGTAGTTTTAGGCATCTCATGCTCTCCAGTAGGTTCAGTCATGATCACAACCAACAACTCACAGTTCCACACAATCAAACACACACAGAAAGTTCGACTGAAATATGGACTCCAAAATCCAATCAAAACACCTCGAAAATTTACAAAATTTTATAAAACCCTAGCCCTATATGTTTCCAACACTCGACCAAATTTTCACATAAAAATATCAAGCCAATCGTCTGCAGTTATTTTTTTTCCAGAACTGGTCCAGGATAGTCCGGTTTTAGACCAGTTCACAAAAAGCCGCCCAGTTGAATAGCAAACGAATTCTAAAAATTATGAAACTTCACAGGTGCAAATTAGACATAAAAATAACCAGTTTCAAAAAAAGAATCACCTCAAAAGCTTTCTTAACGAAGGAGAACGAAGCAAAACAAACTGACCACCAAAACTGGATTTCGGAGAGTGAACTGTATCAGCTATGATACTTTTAATGTGTGACGCTGATAGATAAAATCATTAAAAATCTTTTTATATACCTGAAGTATCAGCTCAATACCATCCGACATCAACCATGGCGTAGGACGATCGCGCAGATGTCCTGCGGCACAGGGGAAGAGAAGCTTTTCAGCGACATGAAGTCATTAGGCATTTTTACTATGTATGAGGGCCCGTCCTTGTCAGGAGGCACTAGTAGAATAAATGCGTATTGCTGCGGATTTTGCAGCGCCGCAAATTAAGGCGCATCAATAGAGTTAATCTCTATTGCTGCGGTTGTGAGGCAAACCCGCAGCAATAGGGTCAGGTAAAAAAAAATTTGTTTTTTGAAATTTAAAATTATCCAGTAGTTCTCTAAAAAAAATACAACACAAAAAAAAATACAACAAACAATCTAGTGTAGAACCAATTTATATATTCAACTAAAAATAATATTTTTACAAACTCAAATTACAAACAATATATAAAAATTATAAAAAAAACCAGATAAAAAAAAGCAAAGAAACTCTAGATGACAAACAAACTAAAAAAACTCACGAATCTTCGCCTGAAAAACCAAATGAAGGTCTCTAATTACAAAAAAATTAAGAACTAAGAACTAAAAAAAATAAGAACTAAGAACTTAAAAAAAAATCAGAACTAAGAACCTAAAAAAAATCAGAACTAAGATCTCCGCCGTATGCTTCGACGGACCAATGTATTCGACGGACCACTGTATCCTTCGAGGTTTTCCTCCTGCTTCGACGGATCTCTGCCGTTCGACGGACCATGTGTTCGATGGATCTCCGCCGTTCCCTTCGAGGTATGTTTCGGCTCATATCTACGACGTCGGGAGTGTGAACGCACGAAGACGAGAGGAGTGAAAGATTGAGAAGCCGGCCTTGTGATGAACCTTGCGGTCAAGCGACGGCTGCTCACCGACTAGTAGAATCCGCCGGTGGAACCTTGAAGAGGATGGAGGCTAGGTAGAAAAGGATGGATTATTTGAAGAGGAACGAGTGAAAGAGAGGATGAGGGAGGAGAGAGAAACTGTTGAACGAGTGAGAGAGAAATTGTTGAACGAGTGAGAGAAGGATGAGAAACAACGATAGGTTAGGAAGGGTTGAGGAGAGAGAACGGCGCCCACCCACACTTAAAAAAGAAACCCTAGTTGGGTGCCTTCTTTTATTACTTTAAAAACTCTATTGCTGCGGTTTTTTGTAGGAACCGTAGCAATAGGTTCAAATTTTATTAAAAAAATAATATTTTTATTTATTGCTGCGGTTCTTGGAAGAAACCGCCGCAATAGGTTTTGTCAGACCTGGTCAACACAATTTGAAAATTTCACCGTTGAGGTATATTGCTGCGGTTTCTACTTAAAACCGCAACAATAGATTGATTTTCGATTTTTTTTTTATTTTGACGCGGTTTATTGCTGCGTATGGGTAAAACCGCCGCAATTAACAGTTATTCTACTAGTGAGGGGCAGTAAACTCAGGCTTCCAAATCTTTGTGTGGGGAGCGTCCACTTCATCGTCGTCCACATGAACGACCTGATGACTCATTTGTTTGTGACGCGTTGTCCTTGTGGACAGCGACGCCTATGCAGCTGATAGTCGTTTCGCACGCTCTTTTTCTCTTTTTCTCTTCATTAGTGCTTCAGCTATTGTGTGTTGGTCCATTGAGCCCCTCTGTCTCAATTGACAAGAATCTGTAGCGATAAAGAAGTGAAACGTTAAGAACAAGACGTTAGGAAAGATGGATGATGAAATTAAGTAGAAAAGTATCCTGATGCCATTGAGGAACAGCTTCCTGGTCAGTGACGACCACCTTCTTGTACGTTTGCTCCTCTGCGTCCACTTGCATAAACTTTTCCGACTTTTGTTCAAGCCCTCTCGATAGTCCAACAGCTTAGGTTCAAGATCTGCGAAAGAAACGACGTAAGCACCGAGTTAACAACAAGTTATTAGGAAAAAATAAAAGAAATTTATGGACCTTCTATGTTCCAGCCTCCCTTTAAAATGCTTCTTAAATTTCCCAAAGAAGACTTTTTGATGAAGATATATCAGTTTTTCCAGCCTCTATCTTTTGATTGTGTTCCTTCAACCAACGCATTCTTCTTCTCCCTGACGTGAAATGCCAACCTGTTTCTACTCTTGATCCTAATTTCGTAGTAGTACATTAGGTTTTCAAGGGTGAATGGATCATCCCATGACGCTGTCACTCTCTGAATAACGCTCAAAACCCTCCAGACTTGAGCAATAAGTTGTCCAGGACTTACGCCATAGATCTGAATGAGATCCCTAATTAAAGGGGAGAAGGGTAGTCTAAACCCAATTTTGAAAGGATATTCGTAAAGAACAATCCAGTCGTCAGGACAGTCTTCTGAACGTTCTTCGATATCCGCGTTCCTTAAAATCGTATCGATTGGTAAATTCCCTAATTCTAGAAATTTCATCAAATCTTCCTCAGACATGGTCGATTGTTCATCATCAATTTCGTTCTTTTGTTCTACTAATTTATCTTTGTTTTTTGCTTTCTCATGAGCTTTAGTTATGTTCCTTATGCTACGCCTACTTAGATACATGGGTCGAATGAAAAGGAAATTGAAAACGCAAGTGAAAAGGTGCAAGATTTACCTGGTCGATGGGTCACTTCCGATGGAAAAGCTTCGGTGAGTTCTAAAGAGGACGAAAGTTGGAAAGTTTGATAGAGAGAGAGAGAGATAGTTTCTTTTGTCATGTGACAGCGGACAAGATTATAGCACGACTTTTTATACACTCGGTTTAATCATTTGTTGAGCAACTGATAGAAATTAATTGCTAAGTTTAATTATCTTCTTTTAATTGTTATCTCTCCAGCTGACCTTTGAGTTATCTCTTAAGTTAATCATTCAATTATGATTCATTATCTTTTTTAACAAGTGTCATAAAGTACGCAGGTTTCTTGGCACAAGTGTTGCAATTGTCTCATGACTCTTCCGATTTCCTCATTTCCACAATTGGGGGCAAACTGTTATGGTCAAATTTTACAAGTTGATGTTGACGCTATAAACAAACGACATGACGATGACGTGGACCGAAGGTACAACTGCCCAGCGAAAACTAAGGAGGACTTGGTCATTGCTTTGGCTGCGAATGTATGCATTGGACATAGTTCAAAGATCCTGTCAAGGAACGTGGCTTTAAAATAGGAAGAGCATGGGAGAGTTGTTGGTAACAACCTCCGAGATACAAGGGATTGCATTAGGATTGGAGATATATAAGGCCGAAAGATCAGAAGAAGGAGGACAAGTGACAAACCCTCTACTGCAATTACTCTCAGAGCATACAAGCATACAAACCACTTTACTAAATTTTACTACTTATTCAATCTCATTTGTTCTACTTGCTACAAGCTGTACTTAGATTCATTAACTAGGTTATACTGATTGTCGTTCGTCCAGAGAGTCGGTTGCATATAGTGGTTTGGTGGACTCATATCCACCCGCGGTTTTTTACCTATCCTTATTGGGGTTTTCCCGCGTCACCATCTCACTGTGTCACTCCCTGTGATCCCCATTGCTGTTTTATTTCCTCAAATCGTTTTAATCTGGTTGTCGACATCCCAACATTTTCCTGTGACATTAAGGTTAAAATCAGCATAAACACGTATGTTGCTTTTTTTTAACCTGTTTTTTTTATTTCGTTTCATCCTTTTATTACTCATAATTCTGATCTTCGTAATTATTTTTTTTGCCCTAATGCAAGTATCAGATTAAGTCTACTCATAATTCTGATTTCTATAGGTTTTTTCCATAGTAGTAATAAGTAATAACTATTATTAGTGTACTTATAATCTAAAAATCAGTTAAAAAAATGAGGACCAAAAAAGCTGAAAATTATAAGTGGATCTTAAGAAAAAGAAGGTACAGCAATGGAGTTTTTCTCTCTCCTAGAATCTTCAGTTTGTTGATGTGTTTGTTTTGTTGACGTTGACTATGTTTTGTTGGTGTTGACGTGTTGTACTTGTGCAATTGTGTTTTGTATGAGAAAAGAAGATCGGTACTGTATGTCTATATCTCAAACATTGTGGTATAATTATTTTTTAGTTCCTTTGCTTAATCACGTTCGGCCTCTCTTCTCATCTAATATGCCCTATTTCTTAGAAATAGTTTATATGGAATTTAGTGTTAGAAAAAGTTTGGTTTAATATGTTGGTCCAAACTTGGAAGTTAGTTTACTTTTTTTGCTGTTATTTTTGGGGCCCACTTGGTTTATTATTGTGACCGTTTCAATTCTCTTTGTTGTTACACTTTTGTAACGGTTCTTATTAATTGCCATTATATGCTGAATTAATTCTTATGACCGTTGGAGATTTTCTCATTAATTCGGCAGTTTCATTTGCCTCACATATTTCCTATAAATAGCCTATCTTATCTTCAGAAATATATACAACACAATTCTTTCTCCCTCTGCTCACTAGAAATACTATTCCTCTATTTTTATTCTGTTCGAGTTCAGTTCCCACTCCATCTACCGGAGTGCGCCGGTTCGTGGTGGAGACGTTAACCCTGGAGTCGGTGCCTGCTATCCAATCGCTCCTGTTGTGGAGGTCTATCGACTTAGGGCAATGATCATATCACGGCGTCTCGATTTCCAGATAAGTTATTCCAATTTTTCCTGTACTAGTTCCAACAATCTAAGTCGATATATTTGTTCGGTCCTAGTACTATTAGTTCAACATGGCTGCTAAAATTATTTCTGTTGCTCAACCTAATAATATTCTTATTACCATGCCCCAAAAGATTGTCCCTGATTGTTGTATTCATGTTGATATGCAATTTATTCTAAGTTGTCTCTAACAATCTACCTTGGAAGAATTCCTTGAGTACTGGTTTGTTTGTTCTAGTATTGCTAGAAAAAATAAGTCTTTGGCTTTGACTAACGGTAGAAAACTAGAAAGGAAATTTTGCAGTTGGATCAACCCAATATTTGACCGTGCATATAGCCGTGTTAATTTGTTCCTCAAATTTTGCTGCATCTTTTGGAAGAAAAAGGTTCGAATTTCCTGTGTCGAAGGAAGTGATCGTCATTCAAATTTCTTGAGATAAATATCTTATATGGTGTAAGTCATACAATTGAATTAGTAGTGTTCTTTACAAAATTTTGTTGACATGGTTTATTCCAAGAGGTGGTTTTTGTCTTTTGTACCACTTGATTTTGGTAGTCTGGCAGTGGGAAATTTTCATTGGTGATTTATGAAGATGGACCACTCATCACTGATCTTGGATATGTTGTTGAGGTTGAATATTCGATAGTCATACGTGTGATCGTGAAGGAGGTCTTTCGTGGATCCAAGTGGTATTCTTGTTAATTTAAGTGTTCAGTATCTAGGGGGAGTTAATGCCTTTAGAGGAGCAAAGATTTGATGAGAATATATATGAGATGTCCTGTTACACCTATTTCCGAACTAAAGAAATTTGTTCATGTGATTTCGAGAGAAACATGTGAGTTGGTGACTTTGAATTTTTTGTGTTCTGGGTATGGAACCTAATAATGACTAGCAAGGCTCGTTAATGTTCTATGTGTGGCTTCCATCTACTAATATTATGAAAATATATTATTTTGCAGTACAACACAAAGAAAGGTGAAGAATTACTAAGGAAAATTAACTGTGGGTAATGCAAGCAAATTGTTCGATGAAAGTACTCAACGTGTAAATATCGAAAGGGGAGTGATGGATCACTTGTAGGTTACTAAAGTAATTCCAATACTCTCAGGGAAGTTTCCTCTCTAATTTATTTATTGCCAAACCTCTAACTTTAAGTAAAATATCTTGTGTGCCCCTTTGCTTTATGTAATATTTTATCTTTGGTGACATGTTAATCGATGTGGGGTTGAATTAGAGATTGAGACGCTCAAGCAAGCAAACGGAGTTGGAGGAGTATCAACTATGTGGAATTCATAGTACCTTCAGAAGGCTTGGAGAAAAAGGAAGTTCCTAAATCTGTCTTATTGTTGGATTTCATTATTTCTTTGAATTATGAGTTGTATACTTCTACTTATTATATATTTGTTGTATACATTTGATTATGGAGTTGTTTTGTAGTACTCTTGAGGAGTATTTCTGTTGACCATGTATAGTCGTGAGGGTTTGTAGATTGTTGAATGATCTTTTGGGTTTATTAGTTGCAACTCTAGTCATGTCTCGTAGTAATCCTATAGTTGTGTCTTTTAGGATATTGTTGAATTATTTGAGTTAATTCTTGAGGACTTAGCTTCTTTGGTAATCATGGAGTAATGATTGGTGAATGATATCATGTTTCATGTGTTGATTGATTAGAAGCCTAGCATTCCTTTTGTTCAGGGTCTAGGTGAGACCATTTAGGACTCCATGTTTAAAAGCATGTTTTTGAGATTGAATGTGGCTTTGTGCCAAGTGAGTAAAATCATTCAAGGTTGAAAGAACACGAGGGTGTTTAAGAGGATTATGAGTATTCTTCATACCATCTTTGGGTATCATCTCTCATGTGGGGGTTATCGTCATTTTCAGCAAGTTATAGTTTGTGTCAGATAAGCTGATGAGTTGTTAGTTATTTCCATGTGTCATGAGGGCCAAGCTAATAACCTGAATTTTGTGAAAGCGTGGGGGTGCCTGACTAAGGTTCCTGTGGCATGAATTCAAGAGGTATAAGATTGAACCTAAGACTGTTGATACTATGTTGTTAATTATTCCCCGAATAGTGCAGCTTATAGGTTTATGGCTAAGGATGCCAAATCTGGGTTTAATGGTCATATTTTTGTGTCGAGAGAAGCTGGATTTTTTGAGGATATATTTCCTTTGAAGTCTTCTAAACTTGTTGAGGTTTCTTTGGAGTCTTTACCTTCTTCATCTTCTCCCAATAACGTGCTTGATGTTCCTGAAAACGTTGTTGAAGTCTTGTGTGAACCTAGGAGAAGCAAGAGACCTAGAGTTTGGACCTGATTTTATTACTACTTTTATTATAGAGTATGGTGATTTCGATGAGTCTTTTGTATCTGCTTTTATTGTTGAGGATGATCCTAAGACCTATGATGAGGCCATGAGATTTGTTGATGATGTGTTATGGAAGGAAGCTATTAATAGTGAGATTGAGTCCATTATGTCTAACCATACTTGGGAGGTTGTGGATTTACCTCGTGGATGTAAACCTATAAGTTGTAAGTGGGTTTTCAGAATGAAATTCAAGTCTGATGGATCTATTGTTTGAGGCCAGACTTGTTGCTAAGGGGTTTACTCATAAGAAAGATTTTGATTACTTTGATACCTATTCCCCGGTAACCAAGATTGCCTCCATTAGGGTGTTGTTTGCTATTGCCTCTAGTTATGGTCTTTATGTGCATCAAATGGATGTGAAAACTGCATTTCTGAATGGTGACCTTGATGAGGAAATTTATATGGAGCAACCTGATGGTTTTAGGATTCCTGGTAAAAAAACATAAGGTATATAGACTTGTAAAGTCTTAGTATGGTTTGAAACAAGCTCCTAAGTAGTGGCATGAGAAGTTTGATAGTGTTGTTTTATCTCTTGGTTTTAGAACTTGTGATTCTGATTCATGCATTTATGTGAGAACTGATTCTTCTAATTATGTGATTATTGCTCTTTATGTTGATGATATGCTCATTTTGGTACTAGTATGTGCGTTGTTAACTCAACCAAGTCCTTGCTCAAATTTTCCTTTGATATGAAAGATATGGGTGAGGTAGATGTGATTTTGGGAGTTAAAGTTGAGAAAACTACCTCTGGTTTCAGACTTAGTCAGGCTCACTATGTCGAAAAGGTTCTTAAAAAGTTTGGTTATTTTGATGTGGAACCCGTTCGAACTCCTTACGATGCTAGTATGTCTTTGAAAAAGTTTTGATAGTGTCAAATAGGTTGAGTATGCTATGATTATTGAGAGTCCTATGTTTTTGATGAATTATTCTCGTCTCGATATAGCTTATACAGTTAGTAGATTGAGCAGGTATACTCATAACCCCGGTCATGATCATTGGAATGCTTTGACTCGTTTGCTTAAGTATCTTAAAGGGTCTATGAGTCTTGATTGGATTGTGCTATTATGGCCATCCTCCTATTTTGGAGGGATACTGTTATGCTAAATGGATCTCGGAGAGTGATGATATACACTCTACCAGTGGTATTGTGTTTACTTTAGCAGGAGCAGCTGTGTCTTGGAAATCCTCCAAGCATACATGCATTGCGAAGTCTACAATGGAGTCTGAGTTTATTACTTTGGAAATGGCTGGTCGGGAAGCAAAGTGGTTGAGGAATCTTGTGGCTGATATTCCTTTGTGGGAAAAGCCAATGCCATCTACTTTACTTCATTGTGACTCACAAGCGGCCATTCATATTGCCAAGAATAAGGCATATAATGGCAAGAGTAGGCATATACGCCTAAGACATCATGTTGTTTGTAATTTGATCAAATTTGGTGTAATCTATCTTGACTATGTGAGGTCAGAGAGAAATTTAGCGGATTCGTTGACTAAAGGTCTAAACAGAAACTAGTTTCGTAAACTCGCTAAAGGAATGGGGTTGAACCCGCCATGTAATAGCCCATGATGGATACCCAATCGGGTTTTACGCATTCAATGTGCTCAAACGAAATTGTAGAGCTATTGCTTGTAATCATGCTGATAATAGAAACCTTGAGGTATTTCTCAACTATCGTTGTATGTTGTACCCTTTAGCATGTTTATACTGCATGGTTGAAGATGAGATTCATAGCCCTTGTTGGGGTGGTGTGAGCAGTACACACTTGATGGACTCACCTACGTGATTGTGGGGGCTAGCCACCTCCTATGAGTATAGACGTGGGCTATTCTCTAAAGCAATCATGAGACAGGGTTGTTTTGGCTTAATGTTGTACATGCGGGAACTAATACTCGATTTCACTTAGTTGCAGGTTCAAGACTTTGTTCACCTAGCAACGGTTTTTCCAATTTCTTTGAAATCGGCACAAGTTTGAACCAAGTGGGGGATTGTTAGAAAACGTTTGGTTGAATATGTTGGTCCAAACTTGGAAGTTAGTTTACTTCTTTTGTTGTTATTTTTGGGGCCCACTTGGTTTATTATTTTGATCGTTTCAATTCTCTTTGTTGTTACACTTTTGTAACGGTTTTTATTAATCGCTATTATGTGCTGAATTAATTCTTATGACAGTTGGAGATTTCGTCATTAATTCGACAGTTTCATTTGCCACACATTTCTCCTAGAAATAGCCCATCTTCTCTTCAGAAATATATACAACACAATTCTTTATCCCTCTGCTCACTAGAAATACTATTCCTCTATTTTTATTCTGTTCGAGTTCAGTTCCCACTCCATCTACTGGAGTGCGCCGGTTCGTGGAGGAGACGTTAACCCTGGAGTCGGTGCCTGCTATCCAATCGCACCTGTTGTGGAGGTCTGTCGACTTAGGGCAGTGATCATATCACGGCGTCTCGATTTCCAGATAAGTTATTCCAATTTTTCCAGTACTAATTCCAACATTTAGGTTCTCATATTTGTAATTGTACTTAACAAGCAGTTGATAAGTCATATTTATATATAGTTTTTAGGTGCATTTAGGTTGAATTTTAGAGCATTTAGTTTCATATTTAGGTTCATATTTGCATAATATTCTTAAGTTATGTTATTCTACTCCTATTCGGTATGTTTTCTTGTTTTTGATGAATTTTAGGTATTGAAAACATATTTGGAGTATGATTAGCCAAACTTGAGGAGTAGGAGCATTTGAAAGGAAGATACATTGCATAAGGAATGTTTGAAGTATAATTAGTACAAGTTTGAGCGAAAACAAAGTGGAAAATCATTAGAAGAAATGTGAAAAAGGAGTCACGTCTACTCCTATGATCATAACTTTTTATGTGCTTCTGAGAATTGAATAACTCTAGCATATTTGGAAACTAGACTTGAATATCTTTCCAACGATAGATGGCACGCCCCGAGAAGACTCCTAGTCTAGGAGTTATGCCTTTCAGAAGATTGCACTGTTTCTGCTTGAATATGTTATCGTACGCGTGGATCACTAATTCCGCCCATTTAATGATTTTTCGACTTTCTTTATCTTTGTAAATTACTTTTCCTAGTCATATTAGGTTATTTAATATTATTTAGATTAGGAATAACTTTTCTCTCTCTCTTCTCTCCTCTCTCACGTTAGTTTTAGTTTTAGGTTTTAGTTTACTTTCTTCTTCTTTTTCTCTCTAGTTTTTAGTTGTAAACCCTAATTTTTCATGCTCTTCATTAATTCATAAGGTTATTATTTTCATCTCTTTTCTTTCATTGATTTCTTTGATTATGTTTTTCTTTGTAGATTTAGATTTTGTTATTCATTTCATGCTTGAATAGTTTTTATTTCTAGGGTTTGGGAATCCATGTTTATATCTCTTTGATTGTGATTTAAAGTTCTACAATGATTGGATTGGAATAGAGTAATTCCTATTGATTTGTTATAATTGTTTAATTCATGTAATTGCGCAATATCATGGGTTGTGCTTAGCTATTAGGAGTTAGAATTGAAAGATCGTACTCATTAGAGACTTGTTACAATTGGTAGATCTGATTATGTTGAACGACCGTACTAGCATATGTTGATCTAAGAATGTTAAGACCCGACCGTATGATTAACAAAAGACTCTAATTACTCGACCTTCAATCCAAGTATTGTTGAATTATATTGTATTGATTGAATTGGTATAAACATGGTGAACCATTGCCCTAGATCTTTTTAGTTTGATTTTCTTTATTTATTAGTTTAGAACCTTAATTCAATATATCTGATCTTGTTTAGTTTTCACATACTTTAGAAGTTAGATTAAAACGACCATCTCTCTGCGGATTCGACCCTACTTACCCTACTACATTGTTAGAAGGTTTTGCATAAATTATTTTTGACAGGTGTACGACAGCGTATCAGCAGTGTAAGAGATTATGCAATTTAGGTTGTCATAGTAGTAATAATGCAATTTAGGATTTTTTCATTTGTAGTTTCAAGTAACATGCATTCATTCTCCCAAACACCCTTGAAATAGATATTTGCGGTGGGGGTCTTATAAGATGAAAATTCATTGGTGATATCATAAAAAACCTTTAAAAAATCATGAATCACGTACACTTTTTGCCACTCATCATCATCAAGAAGATACATCTTTATTTCACTATCTTTTTCTACCACATTATCAGTAGCAGCTCGGAAATAAAAGGTACAATCAAGCATCAAATAAGTTGAATTCCACCTTACACAACAATCACCACGAATTCTTTTCTTAGCATCCAAATGATAAGTTTGTTGAGCAAATTGGTAAAACTTTTTCTTTTTTGGAATTGAGTACCTAAAGTGTTTACAAATTGCTCTAATCTTTTCCACAACACCATCAATAAGCTTAAGACCGGCTTGGACAACCAAGTTAATGATTTGGCAACAACAACGAATTTGAAAAAATTCACCATTGAATAAAAGCTCCTTTCCATTCCTCACAAGTTGTCGCTTAATTTGGCTAGCCATTGTGTTATTATAGGTTGCATTATCCAATGTAAATGAACCTACCTTACCATCAATTTTCCATATAGCCAAATATAGAGAAATATCCTCAACAATATTAATCCCATCAAATGGAGGAGTTAATGCACCAAATCTAATGATCCTCTTTTGCAATTTCCAATTAGTATCAATCGAATGAGCATTTACACAAATATAGTCATCTTGTGTACTATCATTTCTCCAATTATCAGAAGTAAAACAAATCCTACTTGATGCATTTTGTGAGTCAGATTCAACAACTTTTTTTTCCTCATCATAGTATTTAAGTGCATCCCTCCTAACTGTATGTCTACTCAAGACTTTGTAGCAAGGACAAGCAACATAAAGCATGTTCTTAAAACCAGGTTCTTCAACTAATGAAAAAGAATGAGCTCCAGCAACAACAAACATACAAATGGCTCTCCTAAGGTGGTCATGATCAATTTTTGGATTTTTTAAGGCCATAGTTTGTCCTCCAGAATTGTATTCAGAACCAATCAAAAAGCTTTTAATTGAAGCATTATGTTTAGCTATGCACTTATTAAGATGACGTCTTAGATGAGAAGTTCCATTTGAAGATTTGGCAGTAAAAATGCGCTTACAATGCTTACACTCCGCTTTTGTCAAGCTCTTGTCATCTAGTGTGATTTTGTTCATATCCTTCCATGCACTTGAAGTGTGTCCATCAAGCGGTAAATTACACTCTTCTTCGTGTTCTTCATCCTCATCAATGATAGTGATATCCTCGTCATTTGAAAGTGGTCTTTTTTTACTAGAGGATGGTTTCATCATCACTCTGTGCAATTAGAATAAAACACAACTTTTACTAACAAAAAACATGATAATTTTACTTTTACAATTTACATTAACAGAAGAAAAAAAACAGCATTATTAAAACTGAAAACACTACTAAATAATATTGCTAGAAAAAAAGAAACAACAAGAAATGTAAAACCAACAATACTATTAATGAAAAAAAACAGCAATATTACTTCTACAAAAAATAAAAACAGCAGTATTAATTTAACAAGCAAGAAAGTAACATAATACAGTAAAAAAACGATAGGATGCAACAAATGAACAAATTGCAAGCAATAAAAAAAATCGCAATAAAAAAATTGAACAAACAGTAAAAAAAATCGATAGGATGCAACAACAAAAAAAGCAAGAAACTGAGAAAGTAGTAATTTAACGAGCAATTAAAAAAACGAGCAATAGCAATTTAACGAGCAATTCTTCGTGTTCGCAAATAAATAAATTGAACAAGCACAATTGAAGATTGAACAAGAAATTAAAAAAAATATATAGATAAACATGTTATAACTTATAAAGAATTAAAATGCAACATACTCGACTGAAGAACCAAGAGATGAAGAGAAGAAGGGATGAAGAAGAAGTGAAGAAAATAAGAAATGAAAAAACGGCTGCTTGATGGAACTATGGAAGCTAGGGTTTCACACTTTCACTTTTGAATTTTGATTTCCTATTTCTCTCTCCTCACAAAGTGTGCACGGTTAGATCCATTTCCCCTTTTCCTCTTTCAAATTTTTTTTTTTTTTATCCCTTTAAGGCTTTAACAAATGGACCTGTTTTGGCATTTTCTTTCATTAAAAATAGCCCAGCAGCACACGGTATCCACGCAAGCCCAAAACCCCTCTTCGTTGACTTATATTCCCGGACCAAGTCAAAAATCGGGCCTGCATACCTGCCCAGAGTCCGGCCCGAAATAAGTCGGGCCACTAAGCCTAGGCCTAAAGCCCAGCTTTGGGCCACATTTTGGTGTCCAAGCCCGCTGAATTTTCGGGCCAGTCCGGGCTCTGTCTGATCAGCTCTAGTATAAGATATAAGATATAACTAGTATTTTCACCCGGGCGATGCCTCGGGTCAGTTACAATAAACAAATATGTTTAAATTTCATAATTTATTTTGCCACTTTTTGTATTTTTTGTCCATTAATAAATTGAGAAATTTATGTTATGACTCATGACGTGATAAGTAAAAAGATTTGAAAGATTTAAGTTTGAAAATAATAGCTTAAAAGGAATTGTGGTAAGAGAATATGACATCAATAGTCTCTTGTTAGTTACGTAATAAGAGTGTTAGAGATGTATATACTTGTTTAAGTCTTTTTAGTCAAGAATATTTATTATAGGCTTTATCATATTTTATTTCAAACATTAGACACTAAAGTCATAGTGTATTGATGGTTAAACTCTTACTTTTCATTTCAAAGGTCACGTGTTCGAGACCTTGCAATTACGCAAATTTTTTTTATTGAGGAGTATACATGGACATAAGGCATTTGCATCAGAAGTTTGAGGAGAGTGCCACGTGGCACATAGACTTCTTCAGGCACAACTTTTAATGTATTTGTATAGATGGTTATGCAATGTAAGATATAGGTACTTTAATTCATTTATGCAAGGGTTATACTTTGATTCAATTATTTGTATAATCAATGTCATTTTTTGTTGGAGTCTATGTCATTATCAACGTGTTAGGTTTTGTTACACAATAAGTTACATGCTACACCCAAGACGTACTCCACTTTATAACATAGTAATATTTTTCCTCACATAGCTACCTTTTACAATTTACATCTACTCTTTTATATCTAATTTTTTTTAATATGGTAACCTTTTTTTTCATAAATCACATGAATTAGCATTAGGTCCAAACTAAATTTATTGTTGACCAGTTTCATGTAAGTTTTTTATTTTTTGCTTTATAAAATAAAAATATCCCATGCAATGTCGAAAAGCTAATACGATATAAAATTAAAATTTCCTTAGAAAAACTATGTGACCCCTTAGATGGAAGTCAAACATACTAATTAAATCTAACCTTATTATTTGCCTCTAAACTTTGCTTGGTAAAGAATCGTGCATTTAGATCCTTATTATAGATTAATATGTCAACTATTGATTTGCATTATGTATTTGTTATTCTTTGACCTAGACACATAAGCAAGTCATTAATATAGCGGATGTCTCCTTGGATACCCCTGAAACAAAAGTTAATAATGCAAGTTAATAATTGATATGACACATAGTTTGTACGGGAAACGAAATAATAACCCTATGTGTGAATAATATCTGTTGGTCAAATATTTATGTAAATATCATTGACTTTTTACTTATATATTGTCTATCTTTGAATAATTTAGATGTTTAATTGAGTAATTTTAGGAATATAAATTATCATTTTTCCATGATAATAAATGATTATAATGCTAGATTGATGCTATTTTTATTCATATAATAACTTGTTAATGTGTTATAATATCTTTCCAAAATAACAGAGAATAACCAATTTTTATTTGATTTTGGCTAATCTTATAAAATATAGATTTTTAATCGAATAAATTTCAGGATATGAATTACTTTCTTTCCATCATAATAGATGATTATAATTAAGATTGATGTTGGTTTTCTTCAAGAAAAAGTTGTGTGACTCCTTAGATGGAAGTCATATATTCTCTTAAAATCTAACCTTGCTTGCCTTTAGAATTTGTTGGGTAAATGCTAAAGAATCGTGTATTTAGATCCTTAGATGAAAACTAATCATAGACTCATATGTCAATGACTGAAGTGCCTATACATTTGTTATTCTTTGACCTATTCATATAGGTAAGTCATTAATATAGGCAAGTATTTTTGTAAAGATCACCGATTTTTTAATTAATTTTATCTAACATTGAATTGATGGTAGAGAACTAAACAGAATAAATGATATATCCTCATGTTTTATACTCTTAAATTAAATAGTTTAATGTATTAATTTTGATTTTATATGTTTATACAACGCATAATATAAAGATAATACAACAGTGATAGAACAATTTACATTCACTTATTTTAAAATCTATTTTTAAATGTCTATTATGTTACAGATTAATCAAACATAATAATATCGCACAAAAAGGCAATGAAATAAGGGCATTAATTTTTGATGCATAAAAGAAGGCCTCAAACTCAAATATAACAAAGTACAAAAGAATAAAATTTTATCACTTTTGGCCTTTGGTTCCAAATCTAGTAAATTCATTTTGCTGCAAAATCCTTCGAAGAACTCCAACACAAGTTTTGATTTTTGCAATTCCAAGTCATTAAAATTCAGCATCAAAATAGATTAATCAGAGAATATTAACTTCAATTAAGCACGAATTGAAGCAAATTAGTACGATATCACATATGAAAGCTTCAAATTCCATAAATGATTCGTGAAAATCATAAATCTTCAACACCTGCCAAAACCCAAACCTTCCTCCTCATGTTCTGACCCCAACTCAGTCTTCTTCTTCCATTTTCTCTTTACTTACAGAGGCTACGTAATATACCAAGAAAAGAAAGATACAACTCATGAAGAGAAGATTATATACAATAGCACCAAGAGATAACGTACATCATAAATACAAATTAAATATAGTGAATAATAAAAGAAGTATATCTGCAAGATCGAGGAGATAAAATATTTTTAAAAAGATAGAGATTAGATCATGATCTAGACAATCGTGTCATGCCCTTGGCAATGTGATATTTGATGGGTTTAATTTATTGTCTGTGAATACTTATAGTTATAGAGTTGGTGTTAGTCGATATTTCCTTTAATACCAATTTTCATTTTGTTAGAATTACGGATTATATATAATTGATTTGTTTGCTTAAATGTTAATTGCTAGATCAATTTACCTCACACACCTAAATCAACATGATTTTCCTAATTTTAGTCGAATCTAGTGACACGTGGCATGATCATGTAAGGCTTGCAAAAACCTAGGAGCAATGAGATGATAGAAAGAATGATGGCACGCCACATAGGAAGAATTTTTCTTCTTTTATTAGTATACTAGTATTTGGCACCCGGGCAAATGCATGTTCTCTTCGTGGAGAAGATGTAGAATTTTGAAATTTTCACATACCATGAATTTTCTAATACTAACTTGAATAGGTTTTGTATAGAAGCTCTAATTCTAATTGAATCCCTTATTCCAGTTGCAGTAGATTACTTTAATACGTTAGTATTGTAAATATTTCCTTTTATACGTTCTTTAATATAAAATTTTAAATATAGTATAAATGGATCTTATTTTAAAGTATCTTTTAAATAAATTCCAATGGTATAAAAATTATAATTTTCCGAACCATATATTAAAATTAATAATCGATTTACTATACTTGAATTTCATTGTGAACCTAACTCTATTTCTTCTTATCCTAAACTCTGTATATGTATTTTAATCAATTTAGAACTCTACATTTTTTTTTTTAAAATGACATGGCACATAATTAGCGCGACAAATGGCGTCCAATGAGGACGCCAAATGTCGCGAGCTCGTGAGCTGGCTTTTGGACTCTGCTTTGTATATTAGTTACTAGTATTTAGGACCCGAGCAAATGCTCGTTCTCTTCATGGAGAAGATGTAGAATTTTGAAATTTTCACATACCTGGTTAACGTATTTTTTTTTACACACAACAACAAAAGTTATAATGTAATAACTTTAAATATCTAATTCTAACCTGAATAGGTTTTGTAGAAAGCCGTAATTCTAATTGAATTTCCACTTATAAGGAAGAAATTTAATTATTAGAAACCATACTTTGTTGCCTTGTTGGGAAGAACTCAATGTGCTAAATTGACCGCTGCGAATCTATTATATATAACTTTGAATATTCTAATTCTAACATGTATAGGTTTTGTAGGAAAAACTCTAAATCTAATTGAATCCCTAATTCTAATTGTAGTAGGTTACTTTAATATGTTAGTATAATCAATATTTCTTTTTATACGTTACTTTAATATAAAATTTTAAATATAGTATAAATGGATCTTATTTTAAAGCACTTTTTAAATACTTTCCAATGGTATAAAAATTATAATTTTCTGAACTATATATCAAAAGTTATAATCGATTTACTGTACTTAAGTTTTTCATTGTGAACCCAACTCTATTTCTTCTTATCCTAAAGTAATCTATATGTTATTTCATTAATTTAGAACTCTATTTATTATTTTTAAAAATGACATGACATTTAATGGTCGCGACCTCGTGGGTCTCTACTTTATATCATAGTTATCACTGGCGGATTTACAAGGGACATTGGGGGTACTGCAGTACCCCCAAAGTGGTGTGAAAATTTTAGCAGTAAAAGGTTGAGGAAGAGGGAAAATGGAAACAAAAATGACAAAGCAAGTAAGAAATTAAGAGAGAGAAAATGTATGAAGAATAGGATTTGACTTGCTAAACATCTCCCTCTAAATGGACGACACATTTTTGGAAGAGAGTACAATTGTATTTGGAATATTTATTTATTTTCATATTTAGGGTTTATGATCTTAAATTTTTAAATAATGTTTTAGGTTGTAATATTTTGAAAATAAAATATCTTTAAATGCGATCATGCTAAAGGGTGCACGGGGTGCTGATAACAAACTTATTTTAATACAAAAGTCATTTAAACAAAAAGCACTTTGTGAGAATAATATATAAATATAAGTATCTTAACCAGCGTCCCAAGACACCCGTTAGCATTTGCCTTTTAAATATTGTGACCAAGTTTATTTATAGCACAAATTATTAGGCTAGACTGCCTAATTATATCACTATAATTAGGCAGCCCAAGCCCACGATTCTTTCCAGCTCATTATTCTTCCGCTCCAAACCATAACCCATTTCCTCTATAAAAAACTTCCACATCAGCCTTATTAAGTTCTCAAATTCAGGCTCCAAAATCATTCCTCATTTATTGTGTCGAAAAACCATATTTAATTCTCCAAATTCTCTCTCTTCTGAAATCAAAAAACGGCGTTGATTAATGCTCATTTATTTTGTCGAAAAACCAGAATTAATTCTCCAAATTATTTATGGTATGAAAGCAAAAAACGCCGGTGATATTCTTAATTTTTTTTCGCAATCAACTATCGATCAACACAATGAGTAATCAACACAATGATTTTCACATTTGTTGCATGTAATTTCGAATTCCATTTCTTCACATCTGCTGCTATAATTTTCCGCTCGATTAAGGTATTTTATTATGTTCAATTTGGTATACACTTTGTTGTTGTTCAATTTGTAATTATTGATTGCAATGAAGTTGATTTATGTTGTTAGATTTGTTAAATTAAGGTATTTTCGAATTATTTAAATTATTTGTTGTTTTGAAGTATTTGTTAGATTTGGAAATTCAGCAATCATGTTTGGTCACTTATTAAGGTTTCCTGGTGTCTTTTGTTTTTTGTGGCAGATTATGTTGTTGATGATGATCTTGATGTTAGTGGTAGTATTATTGGTGTGCAAAAGAAAACAATTGAGGAAATGTATGAATTGTATCGTCTGCATTCTGGAGCGTTGGGTTTTAGCATTAGGAAGTATACATCTAGGGTTGGGAGGGTTGAAGGAAATGTGTATTTAACAAAGGAAAAGTATTTTGTTTGCTCGTGTCATGGAAAACCGGATGGTCAAAGTGATTTTGTTTCTAATCCTGATGTTGTTGTTGATGAGGATGGTAATGAGAGGAAGCGGAAGCAATGGAGGGTTATTGTTAAAAAGACGGGGTGTAATGCAATGATGAGGGTCAAGTTAAATGATTCAACAATGTATGAAGTGATAGGTCATGTGCTTGTGCATAATCATGAGCTTACCCGTATTGAGTGGCATCATTACCACCGTTCGAGGAGGGCTATTGGGGATGGTAAAGCGAAATAAATTATTGTTATGACAGAAGCATCAATGCGACCAGCTGTGCAATATCGTTACGAATTAATGTCACCAATATGGTGGTGCGGAGGCCCTTGGTCACACTTCTCGTGACCACTACAACTTTGTGAATAGGCTTAAGATGAAGGCAATTGAGGGAGGTGATGCACAGGCTGTCATCGATAAGCTTAGCCAAAGGGCTGCTGAAGAGGATTACTTTTTTTATAGGGTGAAATTGGATAGCATCGGTAGGTTGTGTAATCTGTTTTGGCGTGATTCTATGATGAAGGATGATTATGTATTGTGTGGAGATGTTACTGCTTTTGATACCACATATCGTACAAATAGGTATAATTTGATATGTGGTGCATTTGTTGGTATAAACAATCAGTAGAAGAATGTAATGTTTGGATGTTGCTTTTTGTCGAACGAGACAACTGATTCATTTGTCTGGCTTTTTGAGATTTTCAAGAAATGTATGGGTGGAGTTTGTCCTGTGTCAATATTTACAGACCAGGATCATGCCATCAGCAATGCTTTGGCTCAGGTATTTTTGTTGAAATTTTTTAGTCTTTTTATCTTTATATGTAAAAGTGGTCACAGAATGACTTAAACTGATAACTTATAAAGGTCTACTGGTTATTGAATAAAAAAACTGACATTAAATGACTTTAAATTATTATGTAATGTTTAGGGACTATGTTGGTCACCAAATGACATAAAATGGTTACTTAATGGCTTTATCTGGGTACGAAATTCTTAAATATGTTTATAACAGAATTATCGTATGTAGGTGTTTCCTAACACAAGGCTGATGCTATGCCAGTGGCATCTTCATCAGAATGCAGTTAGTCACTTTGGGACTTTGAAGAGTGATGACACATTTTCCGATGCTTTTAAGAAATGCCTTTGTGGTTGTTATGATAGCGTTGAGTTTGAGGCAAGTTGGGATTATATGATGGAGAAGTATGGCCTAGTAGGAGACAAGTGGTTTGCTCGTTTGTATGAGTTGAAGGATAAGTGGTCCACAACATTGAGCAAGGACTTCCTCTCAGCTGGAATTTTGTCTTCCCAGCCCAGTGAAAGTACTAATTAATAATGCTATAGGCTTTCAAACTTCCAAGACAACAAGCTTGCATGAATTTGTTGGTATGTTCCAGAGCACTGTTTTACGATGGAGACAAACTGAAACCAATGATGAATTTGTGGATTCTAAATCAGTCCCTAAGTCTTATTTACCTATGGCAGGTATGTTGAGACATGCTAGTTAAATTTACACAGCTACAATTTTTTGGGATTTTGAGCAAGAATTTGAGTATTCTTTGGGTACTTTTTGTGAGTTGTTGACTATGGATGACACGATATTAGTTTATAAAGTGTGGCCTGAGAAGCATCCACAACGGACACACCAAGTCACTTTTGATTGTGTCAACAAGTTTGTTATTTGTTCTTGTAGGAATTTTGAGGAGGCGGGGATGTTATGTTATCATTGCCTTAGGGTACTTCACATGCACTCGGTTACTGAGATACCTTCATCTTATATTTTAAGGCGGTGGACAGAGTTTGCCAAAACAGAAGTTTGGGACCGTTTGAAGCAGCAGCGGGTGAACATGTCATCATTAAAGAAAGATTGCATTCCTTGGCGATTCCAAATGTGTAGGGTGTATAACAGTCTCATCATAAGAAGTCATGATAATGAAGAGGCAAGGAAGATAATGGAGAAGGGTTATATGCGTGATCTTGCTGATGTGCATGCTATTTTTGCTAACATTAACTTAGCTGATTCAGAATCATGTGTTGGAGAATCAACTGCATCATATTCTTCCACCATTACTGTTTTTGATCCTCCTTGGGTTAAAACGAAATGAAGAAGTGTGAGGCCGAAAAGTGGAAATGAAGAAGTGTGAGGCGGAAAAGTGGAATTGAGAAGAGCAAGAGCAAAGGTCGTGGGAAATCTGTTGGTACTGTTTCCAATGCTGCAAAAGAGTTTGGTTCTTACACACCTCCTGCAAGATTATTTTGACTTGCTTACATTGAATTAAAGGGGTCACTAATAGGTTTAAAGTAGTGACCAATAAGATTATAATGGTTAGTCAACACTATGTTTTTATTTTGAATCATTTTAAGTGGTCACTAATTTGAAATTTTCCTTCATTACAATTGAATAATATTTTGTTTTGACTCACTTTTGATCCTCACAGTCACTTATTCTTTTCAAAGAGTTCCACAGTTAGTAACTAATTAACATAAACTGGTGACTATTGTAGACATCAAATTTTGAACCCCTTTTTCGGATAAATAAAGATTTTGAAAAGAAATAAAAATAACAAAAACCGTCATGCATTGTGGAGCGCGTGCCCCGTCAAATGCGTGTTTCGCCCCGGAGCGCGAGTTTCATTTCGTTGTATGGTTTTCCATCTTTGCGTATTTGTCATGCAGTTTCGGCTTAGAAATAAAATTTTCCGTGAGTCGTAGTCAACAACTACAACCACCGTCTTAATAAAATGATTCGTAGTATAATCACGCTCGTTTTTACTAATTTGGCGAGCTTTCGTTAATTGTCTTAAGTTAGTCTTTCGGAAAAACGAAAAAACGAGTCGCGATTAGGCGTCGGGATTTTAATCGTATCCCAAAACCGGTAGTAATCAGTTTTCTTGATGGTCAAGTCATTGTTCATTGGATAAAGAATAAGAATATATTCTTTATCCACTAATCACATCCTTTATCCATTAGTTAGAGAATTAGAATCATGAAAAGGAGTGAGAATAAGAATCAAATCCCATGTGTAAAAAGGCAAGAATCCAGATTTTTTCCGGAAGAATCGAGTGTGCGCTAGGCGCACGATCATGCGTCTAGGCTCCTGCGTTTGGCGCAGCGTTCTAATCAGCTTTATTTTGCACGTTTTTCAATGCATTTTTTTACGTATTAGGATGTTTAGGGAAGAATATTTTATGAAAATCTGATTTTGCTTTATTTATGAGAAAATCCAAAAAGAATAAGAATATTTGTGTTCCCAAAGAGATTTGATGATGTCATTAGGGTGAGGTCATTAGAGTGATGTCATTAGGGTGATTAAGGATGAGAAAATCAAATTTTTTGGGTTACTTCTTTGAAACCCTAGTTCATTTCCCTCATTTCTCTATAAATACCCTCCTTTTTTTTACTTCAAAACCAAGTTGAAAAAAACTCAACTTAATTTCACTACTTCTCTCAATACTCCTCTCATCTTCTCTACTACTTCCTTCCTCTAAAAAATCTCAATCAAGAAAAAGAAAGTAAAAGTTAGGAAAATAATTAGTAAGTAAAGAAGTTCATCAGAAGAAAAAAAACACAAAAAAGAGTTTAAGTTAGTAATTAAGTGGATTTAGAAACTTATTTAGAAATTAAGAAAACCACAAAAAAAAGGTAGAAAATTTTGCAAAAAGGAAGTGCATCATTGAGCTAGCAAGGTAAAGTTGAAACTCTTGTTAATTTTGATGATCTTCTTGATCATCTACTAACTTTTTCCTTGTTTCTTCTTACCATTTTTTTAATTTTTGGAGTGATTTGGGTATGAGGAAGTCCTAATAGGTTCCCAACCTTAAATCATCCCACCTAGAATAGTCAACTCTAAGGGGGAGACTCTTAGAAAACAATGTGATTATGTTATTTTCCTTAATCAAGTTGTTATTCATCACCAAAATATGTTTTCATAAAAAAATTCGAGACAAATTGTGCATAAATATCTCCATAAAAAGAAAATGTGATGCTGTAATTATAATAAATAAATAAAAAAAGGGTCTTAAAAGTGTCTAATTCAAATGAAAATTTCCAGTCTAGTTCTTCAAAGTGTCTAGAATCTTCATACCAAATTTTATTTCAAAATAAGTTCAATAAGTTGGATTTCAAAGAACAACTTCAATAAAGGTCCGGTTTTGACCAGTTTGAGTATAAGATTCACCATAATTCAAGTTGTCACTAAAAGCTTGTGAAATTTTGACACAACATAAAGAACTCACTGACCTATCCATAGGTATATCACATGCTCAATTTTACGCTTTCTATAGATAGTTATAAATTTTACAAGTCAGTACAAGAACAAAAGTGCAATCTGGAAAATGAAATAAAGTGATTAACTCAAGTTTCATAAAAAATTGTTTTCTTCATCCGAAAATGTTAATTAAAAATCATGAAATTTTAAGTTTCTCTTAAAATGACTCATTTTATCATGTAAATAAAAATCAATAAAAATCATCATAAAAAATCATAATCAAAGAAGTTAATTAATCTTTAACTTTCACAAATTCACAAATAAACATGAATTTTAAAGCCCATTCAAGGAGTTGAAGATCAAGGAGCATCATGGTGAAGATCAAGATTGAAGACTTTGTATAGATCATAGATTTGTACATTTTTGTTGTAATAATTGTTTCTTTGTAAATAGTTATTACATCACTCATTAATAAAAAAAATGGAGATGTTTATGCATAATTTTCATAAATAATTCCACAACTCTTTCTTAATAAAATGAGCAACCAATGTTACAAATTTTGCATGTTGGGCCAATATGTCATAGTATATGAATTAAATGACCCAATCTCAATTAAGAGGAAAAATTGCAAATCTAACTAAGTTAAATTGTATGATGATCCATCTTACATTTTAAAAATGTGTTCTCCATATTCAAATGGATTAATCATATAATTTGACATAATTAGATTGGCAATTATGATCTCCGAATTGATTTTAGGCCGTTTCACGTGTCTCACTTTAAATGACCAAATTCCAAATAGCCAAACACAATCTCCAAATTTGATCTCAAATTGATCATTTCTCTCTAAATGACTTAATAATCTTCAATCAAGATTATTTCTCAAAAGCCTTCAAATTAGGAAGCAAACTTCTAAGACCTCTTGAAAATCATAAACATAATCACTAATTAAGGTGGTTATTTCAATCCTCGATTAATCGCTAATTAGAGTGGTTAACTCAAACTTTTCATTCAACCACTAATTAGGGTGATTAGCTTAACCTTTCATCATCTTTAATCACTAATTAGAGTGATTATCTTAAACCTTAATAATCATTAATTAAGATGATTATTCTTCTTATTTAATCACTAATTAGAGTGATTATCTTAAACCTTAATAATCGTTAATTAGGACGATTATTCTTCTTATTTAATCAATAATTAGAGTGATTATCTTAAACCTTTAATAATCGTTAATTAGGACGATTATTTTTCTCATTTAATCACTAATTAGAGTGATTATCTTAAGCCTTGAATAATTACTAATTAGGGTGATTATCTTAACCTCCATTCTTAATCACTAATTAAGGTGATTATCTTGATCCTCCTAAGTTTTAATCACTAATTGAGGTGATTATCCAAACCTTCATATTTAATCACTAGTTAAGATGATTATCTTAATCTCATTTCAATCACTAATTGGAGTGATTACATTATTCCTAATAGATTTGTTTTAATTCTAAAGGTGAGTTATTCATAATCTATTTCTTTATCTTCTCCAATGGAATTAGCCATTTAGGGCGAGACATAAGCTCGAACTACGATGGTTTTGATCCATGAGTGGATTCCAATCCCGCAATGATTGGTACGTAGTGCAACTTCAGTGCTCAAACCTACCATGTACAAATGATATATTGGTCCTAAATAAAATTGGTTGATGTGTATATGTGCAAACTATGTGATTTTCATTCTTTTTAATAGCCATGATTACTTTTAAATAGAAAATAACGCATTTAGTAAGAGCCCGTTCTGTTGAACGGAAGAGGAGACGAGTTCCAGACGTTCGCACCTCTTAACCTAAACCCCGAACTCTATCTCATGGTATGAAAGACCAATTTTCAAAAAAGCTTTATCCATATGAAGTCATCATCGATTTAAATGATATTTCTTGAAATTGATTTTAAAATGATTTATTAAATAAATCTGTCCCTATTCAGATATTAATAGAGTGGCGACTTCAAAGTTTTCTAAAACTCATAGTCCAATGAGAGACTTTCGTGGGATTCAGACCGTTAATTAAGACAGTCAAAAATCGGATACCACAGGCTGTCGACTCCACTGGGGATCTACCTCCACTTGAGGTATAAGAGGTTTAAACCTGAGCAATGTGTTATTTTCCATTCCATATGTATATATAATAAAAAAGTTAATCATGGCTATTCGCAATTTAATTTTTGTATATAGCATGCTTATGTGAAAATTACGTGTGCTTGGTAGTTTATCGATCCATACACGTACACTTTTTTTTACCATTTTCTTATTAGGTCTGACACCTCTATCTATTGGCAAGGGTCAGAATTTTAGAATGACAAATTAATGAATTAAGGGCGTAAAACCTGCATCCGCGAGCTATTGCGACCGGCTCTGTCAGGAGCGTCCACCCTCGATGGACACAATAGAAGTGACTCGAGGCCACTTTAACATAATCTCTCCCTAAATGAATCACCTTTTAGTTGACTTTTAGGACACAAGGATCAATGCACAAATATCCTTTATTTATTTCAGTTATTGAATAATGTGAAAAAATTTCAAAAATTTCTCAGTCCGTTTTTAGTCGTCGATATTTCATTAATCATTAATTGTAGCTGAATTGCTGCCGAAATGGTTATTGAAATATTAAGAGTATTCTTGTTTATTTATCACAAGTGTCATGTAAAAATAAAGTGTGTGCTCATCCATTTTCAAAAAAAAAAAACTCACATTTACTTCAAAATTCTTTTCATTCAAATTGGTTTTTCCAAAAACAAAATTGATTTCTAAAATAAAAAAATCATGTTTTGAAGATATAATCCCAAAATAAAACAAAAAAAATGAAAAATGAAAAATGAAAAGAGTCGTAATCACGAGTTCAAAACGTGTCACGTTTAGGAATTAGAACATATAGTCTAAAACACGAGAAGCCTAGTCTATAAAAAAAGAAAAAATTTGTGTCAAAAGGGATAATTGTTCTAGAAAAGGAAAAGATAAAGAAAAATTGTGTCAAAAGGGATAATTGTTCTAAAAAAGAAAAAGATAAAGAAAAATTGTGTCAAAAGGGATAATTGTTTTTGAAAAAAAAAGGGATTCTTCCATTTCCTGCTAAAAAAACATATAAAGAAAAATTCATCAGTCATTGACTAACATTGTTAGTATGTACATTTCAGGTACTTCACATAAAAAAAACGGGGAAAACTAAAACTTGCATCATTTCACAATGTCTGATTCCGGAAAGCAAATCCAGACTAAAGCTTCAGCAAAGGGCAAAGGCCGTTGGAGGTCTATTAATCAAATTTATGCAGAATAATCTCTAGGAACCATGTACAGTCGTCTGAAAAGACAGGGTCTTCTAGAAGCGAAGCATCACTGTTACACTTTGCCACCGCCAGGGGTTAACATGGGATTATACTGCAACTTTTGCCATCAGTATGGACACGAAATAGACCGGTGTGTTGACCTTCGGCATGCCATCCACCAGCTAATAGAAGATGGAAAAATTCCCATTCCTCCATCATGGATGCCTCCAATTGTGTCCTTCACTAAGGCTGATCTTCCCAAGGAACTGGATCCTCATCAAGCTTTATACATCACTTTGAAATACAATGGGCGAGAATTGACCAATGTACTAATAGATGATGGATCGGCACTTAATGTTTGCCCCAAAGGAACACTTTATGAGTTGGGATATAACAGCACGTTATTAAGCCCTACTGACACAGTATTGGGAGCATACAACAACTCTTTAGGGAAGGCTATAGGGACGATCAATCTTCAACTGAGGTATAAAGACTGGATTTGTGATGCGGATTTCACGGTCGTCAAAGCTTTAACCTCATTCTCTTTGTTGTTGGGGCGACCATGGCTTCATGCGAACAAAGTTGTTGCCTCTCCTGCACACCGAAAACTTAAATGCCCAACGACCTCGGGAACGATAACCATCAATGGGAATCCGACACGACCAAGAAGTATTACCCCCGCACCGCCAACTGTAGAAGATGAAACAGGTCCTCAGGATGGTTCTCTCAACCCTTGCATGCTAGGGAGTAATGTTCCTTCAGTACCCCAAGAATCTAATTCTTAAGCTATTTACATTATCCCAATGACAATTGATCAACTCATCGCCTACGCTGACATTTGATGTGCTCAGAATATGCCAGTAGGACCTCTCAACACAGATCAGGGGCCGAAACCAATACTATGGCCATAACTTTCTCTGATAAAGATCTGCCTAATAACCACACTCATAACAGCTCCTTGTACATCACTGTCGACCACAGTGCCAAACATATAAAAGGGGTAATGGTTGATAATGGAGCTTCCACCAATATATGTCTTCTCAGTACCCTTAATTGGCTCGGGTGTCCTCCACAAGGAGAAGCCTCCATAGGAACCATAGTTGCATATGATGGTTCAACACAGGAAATCATAGGATAAACAACCATGATCTTACGCATTGGGGCAGTCATACGAGAGGTCAATTTCATAATCATTGATTGCGAAGCTCCTTTCACTCTGTTGTTAGGACGACCATGGCTCCACAAGAACCAAGCTATCATCTCAACATTGCACCAAAAGATGAAGAAGATAACTCCACATGGGGTAATCACAGTCCCAGGAGATATAACAATGGGGGTGGCAATGCAAAAATCCCGCACACCTCATATATGTCATTTAAATCATGAGGAGAACGACAATGGTCACACAGAGACACCACCCCTCAAACTGGTAAAATACTACTTCTACTGGCCTATTTCCGAGGAGGATCTTGATCAACCGAACTGGATACCAGACATGAGAGAAGTTAAGAGGGTTGAGAAGAAGTTCCATTGGCTTTTCAAAGAGTCCTGGGCAGTTAAGTGTGAAGGAGAAGAGAGTCCAGCACACAAAGTAGCTGCTATTCAATCTATCGTGGAACCTTATATCTTCCTTGATGAAATTGATTATGAAACAAGAGCCTCTTGCATGCTGGTGTGCAAGGCATGGGCATCATGGTTCCTCAGTCGAGAAGACAACCCTTTATATGTCAAGAAGAAAAAGGAAAGGTGGAGCAGACGTCTTCAGACGGGAGAACACATGGCATGGCGCCCAGCAAACTGAAATCTGAAAAGTTTGGGAAATACCTGAATCATTTAAGTGCTTTTATATATTGTACTTTGTAGGTAGAGCTACGTGCGGCTTGATCCCCTAAGAAAAATAAATTTCTGATGTTGTAATGCATCTATCTTAGTTTCTTTACCATGTAATGTACTAAAAGGGGTACGTAGGCAACTCATTTTCCGGGTGCAGCTGCAAAAAAAAAGAAAAAAAAAAGAAAAATTATGTAAAATTTCATTTTTAATATGTCAGAACTACGTTGGGCCTGATTCTCCATTCAAAAAAAATCATCACAAGAAAAAAAAACTTCTTCCCCAAATCCAAATCCACTTATGGAGATACGTAGACAACCTTCGGGTGCGGCCCCTTTTGCATTTGATATTTTCTTTTATGGTTTCAGCGCTTAAAAGCAATCAATACATGCATATCACCAAGAAGAACGATGTCTGGGGCATTATGACTTGCCAAAATGAGGACACAGGCCTTGTTATCCCTCTTTTCTCTTATTTATGTAACAGCAAGAAATGGAAGGATATCACCAAATTGATTTTGAAAAATGTTTGTGTATTATCCCGAAAAAATACGAGTCTAAAAAGTGGAAGTGTAAAATGTAAATAAAAAGGTCCAAGTCTAAAAAAAATTAACAAATCAAAAAATGTAATGAAAAATTCAAAACAAATGATAAAGTCAAGGTTTCACACCTTTTAATAAATGATACTTGAAATTGGGGTTAAAAGAAAAGATAATTTTCAATGATATCATTTCTTTCATTCCCTGCACCAAAAAAAAAAGGAAAGAGAAAAAGAAAAGAAGAAGCAAAGTCTGGACAAACTTCTGTGCTAACTCTTCATGTCATTTTACAGGAACTCTGCCTGGGCCCGCTCAGGATCTAGGCTAATTCGCGGAAGTTCTGACCATAGTGAACGTTCTCTGTCAGTAATACTGTCATCCTTGTCTACATCAGCGGTATTCTCTGCTACACGTCTCAGCAACATGTCTGAAATTCCGAACAACGAGCACCAACATAACTTTACCCCTCCACCGGATCCAATGACTGAGCTCCAAGCCATGCTTGACCGATAGGATAATATTAAACAAACTGTGTTGGGCATAATGCGCCAAAGCTCCCATATGCCTCCTCCTCCTCCTCCGGAGTCGGAAGTAGCTTCACCTTTTCACCTTGAGCCTATGAACAATGAGAGAGAAATTCCCACTAAGCTCGAGGAAGAAGTAGTTAAGCTCAAGGAAGTTTTAAAAGACATGACTAAGGCTGAACCATGGATGGACATTCATGGGTTAACACTTTTCTCAAAGGCACGATTACCTTATGGTTTCAAGATGCTTAGCCTGACAAAGTTTGATGGGACCGGCAGCCCTACCAATTTCCTGAAAATGTATGTAGGGGCAATGAGTCCCTGGGGAGTGGAAGAATCTTTGATGGCTCAACTCTTTCAACAGTATTTAGATGGTGCTGCGGCACATTGGTTCCTCAATCTTGAAAACACAAAGAAATCCACTTGGGCTGACATAGTCAGAGAGTTCTCAAACCAGTACAAATATAATGAAGAAATTGATGTTACTAGAAGGTATCTGGAGACCACTTCCCAAAACCTTAATGAGACATTTTCTTTATTCATCACTCGGCGGAGAAACAAGGCCTCCAAAATGATGAGTATGCCTAATGAGGAGGAACAACTGCAAATGGTTGTGAAGAACCTTCTTCATGTATATCAGAAGCATATGGCCTACTAATATTTCCCGACTTTTAAAGCTTTGATTACTACGGGAACTCTAGTTGAGGATGCTGTGAAAAGGGGGGACATCAAGAAAGATGAACCTACTGGTGGCACAACTTATAATGCAAAGTTTGGAAATAACAAAAGAACTCCAAACAATGATTCAGTAGCTCCTATGACAACTAATGCGATCCATGCCATTGGCGCATCTTCTGCATTCCAGTTACGGCCACAAAGGAACTTTACCCCCTTAAACACGACTTATTCCCAAGCTCTCTCCAAGTTAAAAAAGGCCAATCTCATTCAACCCTTGAATCCACGTCCACCTCCTAAAAATCCTTACCCTAGTTATGACACAAACCAAAACTGTGAATATCAACAAAGCCCGGGGCATAATACTGAAAGCTGCACGGCTCTAAAGCATCAAATTCAAAACCTTGTGGATGATGGAAAACTTTCTTTAGGATCCATCTCCAGTAAACCAAACGACTCTCAGCCCAACATCACAAAAAACCCCTTCCTAATCATAAGCTCTCATTTGCCATTAATGCCATCTCTGCTGCTTCAGATGGATGCGATTCAACCCAGTTAATACGTAAGACAACTCCCCAAATGTATGAAATGTCAATAGCCGTAGGTTACAAGTGCCTGGTCTATGACTATTCAGCTCAAGAAAAAGTCAAAATGATGCCTTGTAAAGACCCCAGCTTCACTCTCAACAAAGATTCGTTCTCTGACATGTGTAGAACTTTGGATTATGATGGTGCCTTCTTTATTTTGGACTTTGATGCTGATGAAGATGCCTCTTCGGTCTTGAAAATTGTGGAGAAAAACACTGAAGGACATTCCACCACTCCAAATACATACCGACGCCCCATCTGCCTCGATGATCTTAGTGATGAGGAGTGCGTGGATATACCCCATTTGACTAGAGCAGATCGCCATTTTAAACCATCCCATTTGGAGGATGAAAATCCTTTGGAGGTATTGAGAAGGAAGGAAAGGGGCAAGGAACCAGTGACAGAGGATAGTAACAAGGAAGATGATGCTATCAAGCGCATGAAAGAAGTAAATGCTAATGTTTCCATCTGGAAATCGCTAATGCATTCCCAGCCTCATAGGGCAGCTGTTCTAAAACATCTCAATGAAGCCTCTGTAAGCTCTTCCATAACACTTGACCAAATGGTGGGGCTCATTCACGGTGTAGATCGAACTCTCATGTTCACAGACAATGATCTCCCTGACAATATCAACCACAACAATTCGTTGCACATCACTATACGTTGTAATGGATGGGAGATACCTAGAGTATTGATCGACAATGGCTCCGCAATCAACGTTTGCCCTCTACGTGTGCTAACGAGAATTGGGTATTCAAAAGAAGATCTGGTACCATCCAACCAGGTGGTTAGAGCATATGATAATGCCAAGATGGAAGTACTGGGTTTAATCAGCCTCCTCATTGAATGTGGTCCCGTGGTAAGGAAGGTGGAATTCATGGTCATTGACATTCAAGCATGTTTCAACCTTTTATTAGGAAGGTCGTGGCTGCATGAAAATAGAGCAGTAGCCTCTAATCTGCATCAGAAGCTAAAGCTTCTCACTGATCAGGGTGTTGTGACTATTTCTGGTGATTTAGAAATTATGACTATCTCCAACACCGGGAAATCGGTATTGTATCTGAACGAAGTAGAGGGCACTAGGTTGGATGGTTACACTATCCACTTGCATTCTAGCAAAGACTCGAAAATTCATGGATAAATGAGGTCCCATTGCCACACCGGATGTAAGTGCCCGAAGAAACGAACTGCAGTATAGTGAGGATGATGAGGAAGAAGTGGGAGTTCCAAGCATTGACACACATGATACGTCATCTGAAGCACCGGAGGAATCATGTGTCGGCAATCCTCAAGATGATGATAATGACTCAAAGAAGAGATCTAGGACTGACGATTTTAACCTGGACTTTAATGTAGTAGGCCCAATCTGTGAGGTTCACACTGAGTCACTGATTCTCTTTCCTAGATATCAACACGAGGATCATTATCGTGAGTTACCACAGTTCCGGAAATTTGACGGGAACGGTGATCCTTTGTCCACTTAGTTGGATTTGTGAATGCCTTGCATCCATGGGGCATACCCAGAGGAAGATTACCCCATCGTTGTTTGACAAGAGTTTAGAAGGACCCGACTTTGACCGGTATAACTCTTTGGATTATGTGGATAGAGCTAGTTGGGAAAATGCTAGCCATGCCTTTGTTAATTGGGCTCTCGAGCATAAACAGACTGATGTCAAGAAGCTGAAGCTAGTTACTTTGCGTCAAAGCGCCTTGGAAACTTTCTCGCACTTTTGTTCAATAAGCGCTTATATCCACACACAGCTTCGTTTCCCTATTACTGATCGAGAGTTCATGCTCATATTGCTGCGGAACCTTAATGATTTCTATTATCGTCACATGGTTACTATTAAATACACCTCCCTCAGCCACATGGAACAACATGGCTTTGACATCGATGCTCTGAAATTGCAAGAAAAACGACCTCAGGAAGATCTTGAAACTCCCAACACAAATCCAAGGGTATATGCTAAGATAGATGAACCATTGAGTATGGTGTATGATCGTCTTCGGAGGTAAGGTATACTTCAAATCTCAAGACATGTGCACCGTTTACCCCTTCCCGGAGCCAGACATGAGCAAACCTCGCACTTATTGTCGTCAATTTGGGCATGAAACTGATCGATGCCATGATCTTTACTACAAAGTTCAAAACCTGGTTGACCGAGGCATCATTAGTCCAACCCATAAGGAAGTGCCCACAAGTAAAGTGTCGGCGCGCCCTCAACCTCAATCCCAAGTTGATATCTTCCGCAAATTAGTCGAGCAGGGTCGGATACATCCACTTTCTAGACGCCCAGGGGCAAGTACCGTAGAAGTACTGCCAATATCATCAGTTGCATGGTCACGGCACAAACCAATGTTATGCACTTAGCTATCGCATCAAGCAAATCACCAACATAGCTCTTGACTACCGCAAAGCTACTTGATCATCTCACAGAAGGGAAAAAATCTTCGGTAAAAATCCTGTAGGGGGTTAGCCTATAAAAAAAATATAAAAAAATAAGAAAAAAATATTTCAGTATCAAAGAACTACGTGCAGCTTGAATCCCCATTATCATGTACACTTGCACTGTGAGATCACTCCACCTATGTAACACTTGGGGTACGTAGGTAGCTCAATATGAGTGCAGCTGCTTTATTAAATAAAAAACTTTAGTTCTTGCTAAAATAATTAACTACGCTGAGTCTGATTCCCCATAAAATGCACTTGGAGCAATGGGGATATGTAGGCAGCCTTCGAGTTCGACTCAAATGTATTAACCATTGTATTTCAGGCAATGTGATCATAACTCAAGATGCCAGTCATCATAGGAGCAATTTCAGAATGCTGAATTGACACATCAATGGGGATACAGGCCCTAATCTCTATATTTTCTGTCTTTGTTCAATTCTAAAACAGGGAATGGAAGAATAAAAAACATCTGTTTTCAACCCCAATGACAGTAAAATCATTCAAGAGAGTAAAAAAAAAATTGTAAAGGTGGACCATTCTATTCAAAATATGGCAAAATTGTAGCTTTCTTCTCTTTTCTTTTAATTCTTTTTTCTCTACCTTTAGGTCCGAAAATAAGAAATTTGTCCCTTCTCTAAGGATGACCAATTACCATCAGAAAACAAACACCTCAGCCATATCCACAAATGCGGTCAAAGAGCCCGTAAGGTTTATCGTGCAACCTCTGTCCAAAGGATTTCAAATCATGATGAAGATGGGTTACACTCAAGGAACCGGATCAGGACGTGATGGTAGGGGAATAAAGCAACCAATCCCCATAGTACACAAGCGAAACCGACATGGGTTAGGATATGATCCAGGCAGCACTTCTCACAACATCAAAAAACCTTCTTTTACCCTCAACGACCAGTTCATCCTACAAGGAGATACTGAGATGTACTATGAATTTCCAGAACCTTGGCTTAGTAGGAAGGAACAGAAGATTTTACCGGGATTGGAGATATTCTTCAATGAGGCTAGAAATCTGGACTTAATCAAAAGTTGGTTTGTCCAAAAATAAAAAATGAAAAAAGAAAATGACTGGGTGGATAATCTGGAACATGGAGTCCTTAGGAAACTTTTCACTTTTGAATCCTCTGAGGAAGAGGATTTTGACCCGGTGTCTTTGATGATACCTTTTGGCGAAAGCGTTGAACATAAGTGGAGTATTGAGTGTCAGGCAAGAGACGGGCCTATAGAATTTAAAATGTTTTTAGGAAACCATCCTCCACATCCATCTCATGAAAATACCTTTTCACCCCTTTCAGATGGATATCATACTGATAGATCATCTTCCAGCCAATCTACCTTGCATACCCAGTCAGAAGACTCACATAGTGAGGAAACTGAATGTGAACCTTTATCTAAGTACATTTGCATGCAAAATGTTAAATCTGACAGTGAATTTAATAATGATGAATCACTTGATACAACTGAAACATATATAAAACCCATGGAAGAATCCATTGTAATTAATGTTGGTACAGAAAACGCTGTAAAAGAAGTCAAAATAGGTTCATCCCTCTCCCTAACTGAACAGTCTGTGTTTATTGCATTGTTAAAAGAGTATGTAGATGTGTTTGCATGATCTTATGCTGGTATGTCTGGCGTTAATAGAGAAATTGCAGAACATCGCATTCTGTTACATCCTGAGAGCAAGCCTAAGCAGCAAAAGCTCCGCCGAATGAAACCAGAGATTAGTCTGAAAGTGAAAGAAGAAATCCAGAAACAGCTTGATGCCAAATTCATCCAAGCTGTAAAGCATCCGAGTTGACTTGCCAATATAGTGGTCGTACCTAAAAAGGATGGGAGAGTTCGGGAATGCATTGATTTTTGTGATTTGAATGCTGCATCACCAAAAGATTGTTCCTCTGCCCCACATCGATGTCCTAGTGGATAGCACGGCCGGTCATGCAATGTTTTCCTTCATTGATGGATTCTCAGGGTATAATCAAATACTCATGGCTCAAGAAGACATGACAAAGACGTCTTTCATCACTCCTTGGGGCACTTTCTGTTACCGAGTTATGCCTTTTGGTCTAAAGAATGCCAGAGCCACATATCAAAGGGCTGCAACCACTATCCTTCATGACCTCATCCACGACATTGTGGAGGTCTATGTAGATGACATGATTGTGAAAAGTGAAGATCGTGAGGGGCATATTCCTGCACTAAGGTCCTTCTTTGAAAGAATCAGGAAGTACAATCTAAGGCTAAACCCTCAAAAGTGTGTGTTTGGCGTCACTTCAGGGAAGTTGTTGGGATTCATTGTCAGTCAAGACGGCATCAAAGTGGACTCTGAAAAGGTAAAAGCTATTCAAGGGCTACCTCCTCCAAAAACAGAAAACGAAGTAAGAGGATTCCTCGGCATAATTCAATATATCAGCAGGTTCATCTCACAACTCACTATGAGGTGTGAACCCATATTTAAGCTGCTCAGAAAAGGGGCATCCCATGAGTGGAATGAGGAATGTCAGGAAGCTTTTGATTCCATGAAAGAGTATCTTTCAAATCCACCTGTTCTAATGCCGCCTAGACCAAGGGAACCTCTTATTTTGTACCTTACTATTACAGAAACGGCTATGGGAGCTCTCTTAGCCCAATATCAAGAAGGAACAAAGAAGGAAGTTGTCATATACTATCTCGGTAAGAAATTTCTGGAGTATGAGACAAGATATACCCCACTGGAAAAAGCATGTGTTTCCTTGGTCTATGCCACGAAGAAGTTGAGGCATCACCTCCAAGCTCATACCACTTACCTGATCTCGAGAATGGATCCCATCAAGTTTCTGTTTGAAAAACCCATTTTTAGTGAAAGATTGGCAAGATGGCATGCTATGCTTTCTGAGTTTGATATTTAGTGTGTCAGCCAAAAATCTGTCAAAGGAAGAGCCATATCTTAAGCCTTAACGGAAGGACCAATGTCAGGAGATGAATATGATGATGCATTCCCTGATGAGTACTTGTGCTTCATTGACAATCCATAATGGTGCATGTATTTTGATGGAGCTTCTATTAGGAGAGGTAATGGAGCAGGGGTTTTGTTAGTAGATCCCGATGGAGTCCATATTCCATTTGCTGTCAAGCTGGATTTCCCAACAACAAATAATACAGCTGAGTATGAAGCCTGTATATATGGAGTAAAAGCCGCTTTGGTAGCAGGGGCAAGACATCTCACTGTATATGGAGATTCTAATCTCATCATATCTCAAACAATAGGAATTTAGAGGGTTAGAGATGAGAGACTTCACTCTACACACGTAATATCTTCGGGGAGTTGATCCCTTATTTTGATGATATCAGCTTCAAACATCTTCCTCGGGAACAAAATAGTTTCACTGATGCTTTAACCAATCTCGCTGTTAATTTAACATGGGAAAATGGTACAAAAATCCAGTTAGTTTTAATTGAAGAAAGGAAGGGACCTACAGTGACGGTAGCACAAATTATCTCCACACTGGCTCAACAAGATGATGATAATGTCTGGTATAAGGATATCAAGAATTTTCTAGAAAATATGCAATATCCAGAGGGAAGTGGCAAGAAGGACCGCATAGCCATCAGAAGGCTAGTTGCTCATTTTCTCATACTAAAAGGCAGACTATATCACAAAGGGTTTGATGCTATTCTACAATTCTGCGTGAATGATAGCGAAAAGCAAGCCATCATGGAAGAAGTTCATGGAGGAGAATGTGGACCCCACATGAACTGAAGAATATTGGCTCGTAAAATTTTGCGAGCAGGTTTCTATTGGAGCACTCTAGAAGGTGATTGCATCAGCTTTGTCCGTGCCTGCAAGCAATGTCAGATATTTGCTAATCTTAATCATATACCACTTGTGTCACTACATAATATGACCTCTCCTTGGCCATTTTCGAGTTGGGGCATAGACATAATCGGACAAATTCATCCGAAGGCTTCAAATGGGCATCAATATATACTCTTGTAGCAATTGATTACTTTTCAAAGTGGGTTGAAGCTGCATCATTTTCAAAGCTAGGGGCAAAGCAAGTCTCGAAATTTGTGATTAACAACATTATCTGTCGGTATGACATACCTTTTGAAATCATCTCTGATAATGGATCACAATTTGAGGGTCATCTGAAAACAACTCTCGCAAAATATGCAATCAAGCATCATCAGTCCTCACCTTATCGTCCCCAAACAAATGGAGTGGTGGAAGCAGCCAATAAGACAATCAAGACTATTGTTGCCAAGATGACTGAGAAGACTAGGGAATGGCATGACAAACTCCCATATGCCCTTTGGGGGTATAGGATATCAATTAGGACTCCAACAGGAACAACCCCATATTCTTTGGTTTATGGGATGGAGCCAGTCCTACCAGTTGAGGTGGAGATACAATCTCTCAGGGTCATAGCCGAAAGTGAAATCTCGGAAGATAATTGGTACAAAACTCATTACGATGAGCTCGCATTTGCAGATGAGCGCCGACTACAAGCTTTGCATAACATTCAACTCTATCAGCGGAGAATTGCTCGTGCATTTAACAAAAAGGTTCGAGATAGAGACATTCAAGAAGGTAATCTAGTCTTAAAGGAAAATAGAGCTCCGTTACATGATCCTCGGGGAAAATTCAAGCGTAACTGGTTTGGGCCATTCCTAGTCAAGCATGTCACCACGGCTGGAGCAGTAAAGCTAATGGATTGTGATGGAAATGAATTCACCCATTTCACTAACCTTGATCAGTTGAAGAAATACTACGCTTTGGTATCAAAGTAATTGTAATTGTCTTAGTCAAGTAACCAAGCAGTTTGGGGATTTTGTATCCTATCTAGTTATTCTTAATAAACATGCCATGTGTTTCTAGATATTCATATAATGTATGCAAAAAAAACGAAAAAAAACGAAAAAGAAAAAGAAAAATGATGAAACATGTTTTTGATTGTTAAGGTTTTATGTGTTATGTTTTTTTGTGTCATATGATTGATTAATTATGATTTGCATGTCATATTTAATGCTAAAGTGTGCACGTGTTTAGAATTGTGTTCACATTGAATTTCTCACAAGCAGATAATTCTCACAAACAGATCTTTTTAATCATCCCAACTGGGGTACTTCATTTCACACATAAAAAGACATAAAGCCTTCATTTCCTACAAACTCAAAACGAAAAGAAAAAAAAACTTAAAAAAAACAACATGAAAAACAACATGATAATTCTCTCAAACCCTTCTCCTCTTTATGGTAGGCCCGTCTGAATCATTGTCTTGACCAATATCCGCCAGAAGCCATTGAAGGTAATCTTCATCAATCAGTGGAAAGTGAGGTTCAGGTAACGCTGATATAATTTTAGCCCCCTGCCATATAGTAGGCATTCTCTGAATACCACTCATATCAGCCTCATAAGCGGTACAAGGTGGAAGAACCTGGAGGGCAGGAATGTGATGTTGCCTCCAACTAATTTGCCTTAGACACCTCCATGGAAGGTAGAAAGTGACCTGGCAAAGCCCCAGTAGTTGTACACCTCTACGACCAGAATTGCAATATACAATTGCACTAATGCCAAGGTGGCTTGTGACCCACTTTATGTCTTGATGTAGAAAAATATCTTCCCACCCGCCATTTTTGCTAAGTTGATAGAAGGAAGGAAGAAGACCACTCTCCCGGACATGACTAGTTTTGTAAGTAAGGCTCTTGTGGGGTTTCATGAGAAAAAAAATTCCAACAACCATAAGTGAAGAGCTAGTGGACATCCCTTCACAAAGCTTTGGGGTTTTCTTTTGAGTTCATCTAAGCCAAGAAACATTTCCCCCAAAATAAGTGGTCCAAGACGACCCCCACTAACAATTTGAGGAATAAGTGAAAGACACTGAACATGGCATGTGTTTAAAGACCATTTAGTAAGGGTACTTTCCAAAATCATAAGAATGCAAGCATTTTCTCTAGCAATCCTATAGTTGGCATTATTAGAGAATTGTCAAGTGCCAAATTGAAAAGTCAACAATAAGTTGAGAAGAAATACCTCACCATATTGTAGGTAGTTGCCATGAAGATTTTCAGGAAGATATAAAATTATTGATAAATCTCCTGAGATCCTTGTAGGAGATCTAGCTGTAATAACTGGACCATTGGATGGTAAGCCTAGCAAACCCTCGACCTCTTCAACAAGAGGCACAATCTGCCGGTCTCCAAAGCGGAAGACATGACGAGTTTCATCCCAAAATTGGGAAGCAGCATGAATCATGTCATAACAGATGGAAAGAGAAAGCAAAGGCATAAGAGTCTTAGTGAAGCGGGAAGAAGAAAAAGATTGCCTTGGTTGCTCCAAATTCTTTGTGACCCCCGAGAGTTATTTTTTCTCCCGACTCCCCATTTCATTAGCTTCTTCATAAGTCGGAGCCATTTTGTGAAAGAAGAAAAATTAGAGAAAAGATTGGAGTAGTGGAAGATGGTGCATTTGGAAATGAAGAACCATACTCCTTTTATAGATGGGAAAGATGATCATCCATGATTCATGACATGGATGATAAGTTTGAGTATTGTCCATAGGATAATAAGGAGCATCAAGCATTTGTAGTATGACAATTTTTGTTGAAGCCGAACATAAAAAAAAAACTGTGTCAATGATGAATCAAGAACGTTGATACAATCCCTTTTCCTAATGATCATCCAAAATAATGACCTTGATCAATCTATTTTATATAGTGATCATCAAATCGAATAAGCATTATGCATGAAAAAATTTCTGAAAGATTTCGGAAAAAAACAGATAGAAATTTTTGCCATATGATGATTGGTCCACCATAGTTTGTCCAGAGGGTAATAACCTTAGGTCAACCCTTTTAGGTGACATGACCTGACAGTGTCCTAATTTAAGGTGACATGATAACACATGGAGTTATAAAAAGTAGATGGTGATTTGACAATTTGCTTGTCATCAAGGCCACAAAAACTGTAAAAAAAAACTGGAGTTAACCTGTTAATTGTTGGAGTTTCTCACATTAACAAAAGACAAATTCATAAGACTAAAAAAAAAAAAGACGACAATAAAGTCGCATTTTTCAAACGTTTAGAAAATTAATTGGGATTTTCTATCTAAGACGACAATAAAGTCGCATTTTTCAAATGTTAGAAAATTAATTGGGATTTTCTATTTAAGACGATGCTAAAGTCGCATTTTCAAAATTCAGAAAATTAATTGGGTTTTCTATCTAAGACGACAATAAAGTCGCATTTAAAATTTTAGAAAATTAATTGGGATTTTCTGTGATAAAGTCGCATTTTCAAATGTTTAGAAAATTAATTGGGATTTTCTATCTAAGACGACGATAAAGTCGCATTTTCAATTTTAGAAAATTAATTGGGATTTTCTACTTAAAGCGTTAATAGAAGTCGCAAATTATAGCACTGATGATAACTATTTTCTATGGAGAATATGTTATCTCAAAATAAATTTTCTGTCAAAAATTTGTGTCTTTTCAAACATTGGTCATCATTTCATCCAAAATTCGACCAATGTGGGGCATTCTGTAGACACCAAATTTTGAACCCCTTTTTCGGATAAATAAAGATTTTGAAAAGAAATAAAAAGAACGAAAATCGTCATGCATTGTGGAGCACGTGCGACGTCAAATGCGTGTTTCGCCCCGGAGCGCGAGTTTCATTTCGTTGTATGGTTTTCCATCTTTGCGTATTAGTCATGCAGTTTCGGCTTAGAAATAAAATTTTTCGTGAGTCGTAGTCAACAACTACAACCACCGTCTTAATAAAATGATTCGTAGTATAATCACGCTCGTTTTTACTAATTTGACGAGCTTTCGTTAATTGTCTGAAGTTAGTTTTTCGGAAAAACGAAAAAACGAGTCGCGATTAGGCGTCGGGATTTTAATCGTATCCCAAAATCGGTAGTAATCAGTTTTCTTGATGGTCAAGTCATTGTTCATTGGATAATGAATAAGAATATATTCTTTATCCACTAATCACATCTTTTATCCATTAGTTAGAGAATAAGAATCATGAAAAAGAGTGAGAATAAGAATCAAATCCCATGTGTAAGAAAGCAAGAATTCGGATTTTTCCGGAAGAATCGAGTTTGCGCCAAGCACACGATCATGCGCTAGACGCATGATCGTGCGCCTAGCGCACGGTATGGCCTGCGCCAGACGCAGAGCCTTGCGCCTAGCGCACGGCGTTGTGCCTAGCGCAGGCTCCTGCGTTTGGCGCAGCGTTCTAATCAGCTTTGTTTTGCACGTTTTTCGATGATTTTTTTTACGTATTAGGATGTTTAGGGAAGAATATTTTCTGAAAATCTGATTTTGCTTCATTTATGAGAAAGTCCAAAAAGAATAAGAATATTTGTGTTTCCAAAGAAATTTGATGATGTCATTAGGGTGAGGTCATAAGAGTGATGTCATTAGGATGATTAAGGATGAGAAAATCAGATTTTTTGGGTTAAAAATATGATTTTCTACTTCTTTGAAACCCTAGTTCATTTCCCTCATTTCTCTATAAATACTCTCCTTTTTTTACTTCAAAACAAAGTTGAAAAAAACTCAACTTAATTTCACTACTTCTCTCAATACTCCTCTCATCTTCTCTACTACTTTCTTCCTCTAAAAAATCTCATTCAAGAAAAAGAAAGTAAAAGTTAGGAAAATAATTAGCAAGTAAAGAAGTTCATCAAAAGAAAAAAACACAAAAAAGAGTTTAAGTTAGTAATTAAGTGGATTTAGAAACTCATTTAGAAATTAAAAAACCACAAAAAAAGGTAGAAAAATTTGCAAAAAGGAAGTGCATCATTGAGCTAGCAAGGTAAAGTTGAAACTCTTATTAATTTTGATGATCTTCTTGATCATCTACTAACTTTTTCCTTGTTTTTTCTTACCATTTTTTTTTATTTTTGGAGTGATTTGGTATGAGGAAGTCCTAATAGGTTCCCAACCTTAAATCATCCCACCTAGAATAGTCAACTCTAATGGGGAGACTCTTAGGAAACAATGTGATTATGTGATTTTCCTTAATCAAGTTGTTATTCATCACCAAAAAATGTTTTCATAAAAAAATTCGAGTCAAATTGTGCATAAATATCTCCATCAAAAGAAAATGTGATGCTGTAATTATAATCATTTTTCAATTCGTACTTCAATCCATTTTTCGTCTGTATTGTCAGAATAGTTTATAGGATTTGTGATCACCATTGAAGTGCAAGATGTTTCCAGCAACTGGGCTTTGGAATTTCTAAAAAATGATTTTTTTAGAAATAATTAAAAATCATACAACTTTGTTGTGCAAAACTGATTTTGTCCAATACCATATAAGCTTTGTCTTGTTAATAAAGTTTAAAATAAAATCATTTAGATAAAACTAAAACATCCAGTTTGAAGAAAACATCGGTAAATTTTCAAAAATATAAAAATCATGTTCATATGAATTTTATACAATTTTACATTATTTTTACAAAACCATTCATGTAAATCACAAAATTCCAGAAAACTGATTTTACTTTAGGTTAAGAAAATAAATTAAAAAGGGTCTTAAAAGTGTCTAATTAAAATTAAAATTTCCAGTCTAGTTCTTCAAAGTGTCGATAATGTTCATACCAAATTTCACTTCAAAATAAGTTCAATAAGTTGGATTTCAAAGAACAACTTCAATAAAGGTCCTGTTTTAACCAGTTTGAGTATACAATTCACCATAATTCAAGTTTTCACTAAAAGCTTGTAAAATTTTGACACAATATAAATAACTCACTGACCTATCCATAGATATATCACATGCTCAATTTTACGTTTTCTATACAAAGTTATGAATTTTACAATTCAGTACAAGAAGAAAAGTGCAATCTGGAAAATGAAATAAAGTGATTAACTCAAGTTTCATAAAAAATTGTTTTTTTCATACGAAAATGTTAATTAAAAATCATGAAATTTTAAGTTTCTCTTAAAATGACTCATTTTATCATGAAAATAAAAATCAATAAAAATCATCATAAAAAATCCAAATCAAATAAGTTAATTAATCTTTAACTTTCACAAATTCACAAATAAACATGAATTTCAAAGCCCATTCAAGGAGTTGAAGATCAAGGAGCATCATGGTGAAGATCAAGATTGAAGACTTTGTATAGATCATAGATTTGTACATTTTTGTTGTAATAATAGTTTCTTTGCAAATAGTTATTACATCACTCATTAATAAAAAAAATGGAGATGTTTATGCATAATTTGCAAATTTTGCATGTTGGGCCAATATGTCATAGTATATGAATTAAACGACCCAATCTCAATTAAGAGGAAAGATTGCAAATCTAACTAAGTTAAATTGTATGATGATCCATCTTACATTTTAAAAATGTGTTCTCCATATTCAAATGAATTAATCATATAATTTAACATAATTAGATTGGCAATTATGATCTCCGAATTGATTTTAGGCCGTTTTACGTGTCTCACTTTAAATGGCCAAATTCCAAATAGCCAAACACAATCTCCAAATTTGATCTCAAATTGATCATTTCTCTCTAAATGACTTAATAATCTTCAATCAAGATTATTTCTCAAAAGCCTTCAAATTAGGAAGCAAACTTCTAAGACCTCTTGAAAATCATAAACATAATCACTAATTAAGGTGGTTATTTTAATCCTCGATTAATCGCTAATTAGAGCGGTTAACTCAAACTTTTCATTCAATCACTAATTAGGGTGATCAGCTTAACCTTTCATCATCTTTAATCACTAATTAGAGTGATTATCTTAAACCTTAATAATCGTTAATTAAGACGATTATTCTTCTTATTTAATCACTAATTAGAGTGATTATCTTAAACCTTAATAATCGTTAATTAGGACGATTATTCTTCTTACTTAATCACTAATTAAACCTTTAATAATCGTTAATTAGGACGATTATTTTTCTCATTTAATCACTAATTAGAGTGATTATCTTAAGCCTTAAATAATCACTAATTAGGGTAATTATCTTAACCTCCATTGTTAATCACTAATTAAGGTGATTATCTTAATCCTCCTAAGTTTAATCACTAATTGAAGTGATTATCCAAACCTTCATATTTAATCACTAGTTAAGGTGATTATCTTAATCTCGTTTCAATCACTAATTGGAGTGATTACATTATTCCTAATAGATTTGTTTAATCCTAAAGGTGAGTTATTCATAATCTATTTATTTTTCTTCCCCAATGGAATTGGCCATTTAGGGCGAGACATAAGCTCGAACTACGATGGTTTTGATCCATGAGTGGATTCCAATCCCGCAATGATTGGTACATAGTGCAACTTCAGTGCTCAAACCTACCATTTACCATTTATGGGTTTTTCTATGATATACCCCTATGTTTTTTAAAATTCTATAATGTACCCCTAATGTTTTTTTATTCTACACTGTACCCCTGTGTTTTTTAAGTTTTCTACATAGTACCCCTAGTGTGTATTAATGAAAACGGACGTTAAACATTTTTGAATTCCCATCCAAACCTCCCCTGCCCTCCCTCCCCCCTCCACCGCCACAGCCTCCCAACCCCCCCCCCGCCCGGCCCACCCCCTCCCCATCTCCTCCACCACCCCCCCCCACCCTCCCCCGCCGGCCCCCCCCACCCCTCCCCTTCGATTTCCCGCAGCCCCAACCCCCTCCCCAAGGAAGCGTTACAATTATCGGTGGCAAGAGCCAAAGATGGCCACCACCCTAGGAACGGCCGAGGTCGAAGACGGCGAAGTAGCGACTGGACTAAGACCCATCATCAGGAGCAGGAGCGACCCACCATGGTGTCAAAAATGGCAGATATGGCGACGAAAACGCCTAAACCATCGACGGCGAGAGGTCAGAGTCGATGAAAAACCATCGACTAGGGCAACACTCGTCTTCGTGGCGGCAAGATCGCCCCACCAACGAAGAGAGAGAAGCGAAAATGGGGCAAGCCATCGAACCACCAACCTCTCGCACCGATAAGAGAGGTAAAGAGGCGGTGGTCTCGATGGGTCTCGTGACGAGGGGAGGCGAGGAGCGAACTACCCAAACCACCGACAATGAAACGTCGGGGTAGCAAGGGCGTCGAGTGTTTAGGATTAGCGGCGGAGGGCGGGTGGCGAAGGGCCGATCTAGGGCGGTCATGGTGGTTGGGGGGTGGAGGGGGGGGGTGGGGGGCCGGGATGGGGGCCGGCAGTGGGAGGGTTGGGAGAGAAGGCCAGAAATGCAAAGAGATAACGGTAAACGTTACGTTCATTTAACGTATGGGTACTATGTAGAAAACTTAAAAAACACAGGGGTACAGTGTAGAATAAAAAAACATTAGGGGTACATTATAAAATTTTAAAAAACACAGGGGTATATCATAGAAAAACCCAAATGGTTTATGTGTATATGTGCAAACTATGTGATTTTCTTTCTTTTTAATAGCCATGATTACTTTAAAATGGAAGATAACGCATTTAGTAAGAGCCCGTTCTGTTGAACGGAAGAGGAGACGAGTTCCAGACGTTCGCACCTCTTAACCTAAACCCCGAACCCTATCTCATGGTATAAAAGACCAATTTTCAAAAAAGCTTTATCCATATGAAGTCATCATCGTTTTAAATGATATTTCTTGAAATTGATTTTAAAATGATTTATTAAATAAATCTGTCCCTATTCAGATATTAATAGGAAGGCGACTTCAAACTTTTCTAAAACTCATAGTCCAATGAGAGACTTTCGTGGGATTCAGACCGTTAATTAAGACAGTCAAAAATCGGATACCACAACTATTAGGCTTATAGTGGTCACAATTAAGAATATTGGGTTTCTTTTAACTATTTAAAAATACCCATAATACTGAATTGTGAATAAGACTTGAAATGTTAAGTTTTCAAACTCTTGAAATTCATCCAAACAAACAAAATATTTCGAAACACTTCTCCATACATGGTTACTAATTAATATAAACTGGTGACTAATAGACTTATAGTAGTCACAAAATAGAATATTATTATTTTTTTCAAAATTATTTAAAAATACCCACAATACTGCTTAATGAGACTTGAAATAAAAAGTTTTCAAAGTCTTGAAATGCATCCAATCAAACAAAATATTTCCATAGATTTAAAAATACCCACAATAGTGCTTAATACTTACAAGTACTTCTGCTTAATATTTACAAATACTTCTGCATACTAGGTCACTAATTAACATGAACTGGTGACTAATAGGCTTATAGTGGTCACAAAATAGAACTTTGCCTACTATGCCCATAGTTTCTTATTTACATAAGTTGTTCACATATTAAAATATAACCTAATAGATTGGAAAATGTTGCATCAACATTTGTGCAAAAAACCATATGATTAGAATGCATAATATAACTTTCCAAAGATGTGAGTGCTCACATCTTTGGTTTTCTAGGAGACATTCTTCTGGTGGGAGAGCTTTTTTGTGGTACTACTGTTGCTGCTTCACTTGCTTCTTGGTGTCTCTTTGATCGTCTGGTAAACAGGTTTGCTTTGATCTTCTTGTTGTTTGGGTTTTTTTGGTTGCTTCAATTCACGTATATCCAAGTCAAAGGATGGCATGTATGCAACTTCTTTCTTTGTTGTTATTAGGAGCTTCTCAGTGTCATCAATCTGTTTAAGAACTTCAGGGTTCTCTAACAGTTAAATCATTGTGGGTGATCCATCTTGTGGAACATCTTCCTTCCTTTGTTTAACCTCCTCCAACCTTCGCGTGTGCATGCTGTAGCAAACCTCTAGGTCGCGTCCCAATTTTAGGCGAGCTTGATCAATAGGCTGTGAAATTTCCAAGTATCATCATTGCAAATAATTCAAATAATATATTAATGCAATCAACTTAGTAGAACTAATGTATACTCACAACAATATTATGACAATACTTTCTAATTAACCTGGTGACAAAAGTAATTAAACTGGTATCTAAAGTAATTAAAATGGTAACAAAAATAATTTAAAAAAAAAACATCGTTGTAATATAATAAACCAATGATCACTTCTTACAATTCTTACAACTAGTCTTATATGCACGCGATGCGTGCGTTAATTTCAAAACTTGAATTTTAAGAATATATTATAGTTATGATTACACTTAAAATGTGAAAGATTAATAGTTAGATAAATTTGAGAATATATATTAATTCGCTAATGTAAAAACTAACAAATGTTGTGAGTGATTTTTAATATTAATTTTTTGTGAATGAATTTTGAACAAAAAGAATAGACATAATGAGTTGGTTTGACTGAATAAGTATCAAAGGTAGTGAGTGTTTCAGACTTTTCAGGTAGACGTCATGTATACCATCTTCTCTTATAAAAAAAGGTCAAGATATTTTGTTCATTTAATTTGTTGATTGGAATATTTGATGCATATACCATTTTAAAGTTGTTTAGAATGACAAGTTGAAATGAGAAAGGGTTTTTAAATTATTTTCTTTTGTAATTTTTTTCATTCTATTATATCATTAAGGGTAATTTAGTATTTTCAAAGGGGGACACCATCTTCCTCCCCCTTCCCTTATATAATAGAGATAAACCTCTAGTGTAAAAGTAGAGTCAATACTTACATCTTTTACAGTTTGTTCAATTTCTTCGTCAGTCATCGTGCCTTTGGGAAGCTTGGTTATTATTACCCTCTCTGCAGAATTTGTGATCACCATTGGTTGTGGCTTTGGCACCGTGATTGTAGGGATTTGATCATGATGCACTGGAGGATCTTGATTTATGTCTTCATGCTCAGTTTCATCCCTATTCCCTGTTTTGATTGAAGCAGATTGGGAACATTGAAGTTTCCCTCTCACCCATACCAAATCTGCCTCATTTGCTATTCTTTGTTGCAACCTCTTCTAACACGCTCACGGACTATTTCGTATGTCCAATGCTAGATTAGTGGAAGTGATGTTGGTGTTTGCATTCCTTTCCAAAGTAAACGGTGGAAGTAAATAAGTTGTAGTATGACGATGCACTCACCTACACTCTTTGATCCTTTTTTGTTGCAACTTGTTACAGCTTTGTCCAACCTCTCCAACACATATCTGTACCAATTCAATTTTGGGATTTGCGCGGGATCTAAAAGCACTTTTGTTATATCCATGTCTATGTTGTTGTGTGGTGTAGGAGTGAGAAATGTCGAGAGTGCATACATAGCATAATAGCTTTGGAATCTGCTACCTCCATTTGGTAGTTTCAGTTGCTCTTCAACCAGTTTGGATGCCTTTATTTCTGCGTTGCTTGTACATCCTAATTCTTCACGCCAATGATCTTGAGCCCAAATATCTGGATTGTCTCTTTTGGCAAAAGAGTTTTGGACAACAGGATCTCCTTCTTTTGGCTGATGAAAGATGTCATAAACATCATCTTCAGTTACATTGCATCCCCTAGTTACATCAACTGTAAACCAGTGGCTGCTCCCATTGTACAGCTGTACAAGCCAATCCACCATCCCTTGATAATATGCATGCATTTTCAGCATAAGCAATCCTCCAAATCCCATAAATTCCACATGCACTATTTGTTCTGTAGTGAGTTGCTCATTCAACTTGAACAGTCCACTAGGGGAACAATATGTTGAAACCAAAACTTCTTTAGCCCTATAAAAGAATTTGGAACAAAACAAAAATCACAACCATAGTGATCATCAGACAAATTAAACTGGTCACTAATTAAGATAAAGTGGATACAAAATGACCAATATTGACAACAGAATGACTTAATGTAGTGATAACCCTATTTCTGTTTTGCAACTAATTTATTCTAATAGGTTGATGTTTTAGAATTTAATAATGTACACAAAAACATAATTAAAACATAAAAGTTGAATGAGTCATAAGTACCATAGAAATAGGTATAATTTAGTGGCATAAGTGGTGACTAATAGAATTAAACTAGTTACTAAATGACATAAAATGTCAACTAATACTGTATTATAAAACATGAATGAAATACTTGTGCAAAGGGACAATAAATTTAAACCTGGGTTTACAGATTTTTTTCGGAGAACCATCTTGGTCAATATCTTTCACATGTTGTTTTCCTTTTTTCTTTGCTTTTGCACGAGGTGATTTTGGTGTATCAACTTTTTCAGCATTATTAGTAGGTCGTTTCCTTCTTTTGCCTCCCTTTCCTTCATGTGACTCTGCTGAATCCTTTGGAGATGTGTTTATCTCAGTCTCTGGAGGAGTTTGCTTTTGCGTTTTCCCTTGAGGTGAATGTGGTGAATCCTTTGGAGAAGTGTCCATCTCTCTCTGGAGGAGTGTCTATTCCCCTTGTTGTTATTCTTCTTTGAGGTGACTGTGGTGAAACCTTTGGAGTACTTTGTTTTCCCCGTTTCATTCTTTTTCCTTGAGGTAACTCTTTGGGTAGTGATCTTGTTCTTCCTTTATAGGAGGTTGTTTTCGTCTTTTCCCTCCCTTTCTTTGAGGTTGTTCTGTTGGATTTTTTTCATCTGATTTTGTTTTCATCTGGCCCCTTGTTTGGCTCACCTTCAGCTGTTTCTTCTTAAGTTACCAGAGGAGATGTTCTTGCCTCACTTTTCTTTGGTATCCTAGGTGATTGCTGCCTTTTTTCCTTTGCTACAGCTTTCCTATCCATAGCTGCCTTTTTCTTCATGTCAGCAAGTTTTTCTGCCACAGTCTTGTATGGTTCTGCTTTTTTTTTGTCTTGGTTTTGTTTATCTGTAAAAAGTGGTGATATTTTAAATTAGTCACTAAATGACATAAACTGGTTACCAATACAAATTCAATGGTTACTAAATGAAATAAAGTATTGCAATGTAGAATAGAGTCCATTAACTAGAATAGAGTCCATAAATATAGAATCAACCTCCATTCCCCAACCTACTTCAGAAAGCACTTTCAACCAACTTCAAAAAGATTTGTATGGCTAAACCTTATAGCTCGCCCAAGTGCGATACAAACACTCCAAATTTGAAGATGTATAGTCCAGGTAAAAGAGTGCAAGTATGTAGCTAGACAAAGACTACAGGTAATAATGTATTAGAACTTAAAAACTAAATTTCGTCCCTAAATATACCCATCTTGAGAGAAAAAGCAGCCAATGCAAAATCCACAGTAGTCCACCATAGTCTGTACCTATACATAAAAAACCAATATAAGTTTTGTATCCATCAGTCTGTTTCTAAACATTAAGCTCAGCCACGTATCTTCCCAATATATCCATCCAACGAGCTGATAATTTATCTATTCATCCCAAACATTTAATGTCAAATTCAGATATAGGAAAACACAGACATTCATCCTGAACATTTTGTGAATGTTGGAGCCCTTGGAGGTATGTGTCATATTTGACACTAATCACTAAACGACTAAAACTGGTTACTTATACAAGTGTATTGGTCACTAAATTCAATGATGTAGAAAATGAATGTTCTTAAAATATTGAAACCAAAATTACACCAGTATTTATGTAATTAGATCAATTGTATGACCTAAACATCAAATAGAAAACTTTCCAATCAACACAAACAACAGCAGATACAAAATAATCTCAAACATTCAAAACCTACATCAATTTCATATACACCAAATTCAAAACCTAATATTGAAATTTATACTGTAATTCAAGAGATGAGTTCTAAATTGTTATTTTGAGTGCTTTAAATAACACATGCATAACCAAATTATGAAAGTATAAGCCAAATTGAAAACCTAATACTGAATTTTATACTGAAATTGAGTAGAAGCGTTCTAAATACCTTAATCTGTTGGCGATTTTTGCTTGCGTCTTGCCATATTTTGCTATTGAACAACAAATTTGTTGAAAGTTTGAGGACACCAGATTAATTCTATGAACAAAGATAAAAAAAATCGCAGATGAAAAATTCAACAAATTAGTAGAAATTTACATTTTAACGAACCAGAAAGTGAAGAAAATAAGATTCAAAATCACGAACCTAAGTTGATGTAATGATTTTCTGTATGAAATTTGCTCGTTTTCCCTCGGTTTTTGAATTTCTTCGGTTGAAAGTTCGTGAATTTCAGCGTTTTTTGTTCGAGAGAGAGAAACGAGGATGAAGAGTAACTGTCAGGTGAAACGCAATAAATTCCTCGCGTATTGAATGTTGTGGGTGTTATTTTTGGGTTTCAATTTTCTGTTGGATTGTTTGTGTTTGTGGAGTGGGTTTTACGTGTTTTGGGCCTTTTTGGGCTGCGCCTAATTTTAGACTATCTCTTGCAAGACGAGCTGTATTTATAGTACCCCGATTTGAAAATCCTGGATCCGTCACTGTTAGTTATATGATATGATATGATATGATGATATGATGATTGTTGATTATCCTTCTATATATTTTCGCCACTTCATCAATCTAACAGATAAAAAAATACATTACAATAGGGTAATGACATTTGCATTATTCGCTCCCGAAAATCCGTACACTATTCGCATTCTCTAGCAGAAAACACAAATTTGCTTGCAAATTGGAAAGTAATTTCTTTTCATATATTCAGAACAGAAGAAAGTTAGATCACGTCAATTACATAAGAGCTCAGAATAAGTATACACAAGTTACTACAGGCTTCCCGCTTTCGTGTATAATCAATAAACCAATATAAATGTATAAGAATTCTAGAGAGAGAAAGAGAAAAGCTAAGAGAAAAAAGAAAAAAGAAAAAAGAAAAAATGGAAACTAAAGCCTGTTCAGCGTTCTCCCAAAGCAAACCCCTCTGCCTCCATTAAGCAACCTTCAGATCTCCCTCCCAAGAATCAAACTTTGTATGCATTCCTTCAAACACCGAGTCTCACTCAGTCTAATCTCATTTTCCTTCTCGGAAATCGGAGTTTTTAGCTATAAAAGATGGCGACCATTTTTTGCTCCTCTGCGAGCGAAGAAACTTCATCACGGTTTTCAGCCGGAAAGGAGACCCGTCGGTAAGTCCGACATCGAAAGGCGGTCCCTGCCAAAGTCCGCACTCTGAAGACCGTACCCGCTCCCAGGTAAGTTTTCTTCTCCTTTCTTGGATTTCTAATTGCTTATGGTTGGTCTGTAATACCATATGCATTGTTGGATTGAGTTTAAACTCTATGGCTTATATGAATTTTGCTCTGTATGTGCTGTTAATCTGGATTGAGATGCCTTCAATCATATGCTTGACTTCGTTGATGGGTAATATATGCCTAAATCCGGCTGTTATAGAATCTCTTCTTTGGAGCTTGATTAGTTTTTGTGCTCAATTTCTAGCTAATTTGATCTTCTCCGATACTATGTTTTTCTTTTCAAAGATTAAGAATTTAATTATAAAGTTTATCTTCCATTTCGCATTCGATTGTGTTTTATTCTGCTTTCGCAGTCTTTCTTGTGATTTCAACTTTTATCGCTCCCACTATGGTTTTAAATTGGTCATATCTAATGGTAATGGAGTTTTTATCTCCCCACAGCTCACTTGTATACTTGTGGTATTACCTTGTTTTGTCTTGTAATATATCCTCTCGTAATTGAAACCCACTATGGTTTAAACCTCCTTTTGATTCTGCCTCTATGAAATTGATTGTTGTTTTCTATCGTTGCTTTTCTTATAATTTGATTTTCCATGGGGGCTTCTTCTCTAAGTCCTACCCGAAAAGGTTTATTACCTTTGAAAGATTATTACTTTGCTTCATTTTTTAACGAGTCATTGGACCTACAACCTCTCGGTGGGTATTTCTCCATAGTTTCATTGGGTTTCTCACCATCAATATTGTATCATGTGCTCTAGTTTTTCGGTGGAATTGGATTCTAACATGGTACATCTATCCTAGGAAATATCTTCAACATTATAAAGTTGCAGGTGTTGATCTTACTATAAGTAAGAGAACTTTGACACAACGCCACCACATTGCAATTGCTTGGAATTGTTTGGTTCATTTTGATGGCCAAGCTTATGTAACTAAAATTGCAATTGAGATGTATTTTATTTACTTTGCTCACTATGTTCCCTGGTGTAATTTTATTTTCTTGCCACTACTTTGTTTTTGTATCGAAACTAGCACTGTTATATGGGTTAACAACCTCTGGAATCGAGTGTTTCACACTCGCTATGGAACCAAGTGCTTGACACTTGCTATGAATTCTATCGTGATTACGTCACACAAAAATTTGTTTCAACCCCCAAAGAATCGGATGTTAACCATCCCGTATGGCAACTTAGTGCTTTTTGTACCCCTTTTTGACAAATTGGTTATCATATGAAGATACTTAGTTGGAATATTCAAGGCGGCAAGAAACCTGAAGCGCTTGCCGAACTTGTGTTCTTACGAAACAAACATAAACCGGATATCATGTTTGTTCTTGAAACGATGACTTCACATCAAAATAGTTTAAAAATCTTAAAAGCATTGCATTTTGATAACAAATTAATCATCGATCCCATTAATCATTGTGGTGGTCTTTGGATAGTTTGGAATAATAGCAATATTGATGTTACTAGTCACACTTTATCAAATAGGTGTGCGCATTTGAATGTTAACTTCAAACCTTTGAACCAAGCGTTTATTATATCGGGTGTATATGGACCAGCTCAAGAACAAGATAAGCCTGAGTTTTGGCAGTATTTAGAAGCGTTCACACTTTCTTGTACATTGCCTTGGCTAACTCTTGGAGATTTTAACGAAATGATTTCATTTGATGACAAATTGGGGGGTCATCCGCTCTCCCCCAACCAATTAATTCGACTTCCATGTCTCCTTGCTAATACAAACGCACAAGACATACCTTTAATTCAAAATTCTTTTTCTTGGAAAAAGTGTTGTACAAACAGTCGATCTATGAAAGACTTGACCGTGCAATTGCAAGGAGTTCTTTTGTAGCTGCATTTCCTCAATGTCAAGCATCATATGGCGCTTTCACAGTATCAGACCATGCTCCTCTTATTTTTGATTCCAAATTTAATGCAATAGCCAAAGCACCACCCTTTCGATTTCAAAATGCTTGGACAATTGACCAACAATCGCATCAAATTGTTAAAAAGTGTGGGCTCAATCCATTCAGGGATCCGATTTTTTTAGAATCCAAAGACAAACTTTCGCAAATTAAGGTCCAGCTTAAGAATTGGGCAAAGCTTCGTTTCGGTCACACGAATAATAAGTTAACTGAAAATAGCGAGAAAATTGTTTATCTACAGCAAAGAATATGGGCTCAACCGTATAACCCGTTTTTGGTTCAGCGTATTAATCGTCTCATTAGGCAAAGAGAACAATTACTGCTTTTTGGCCAATCTAATTGGGGCAAATTTAGTCGTAAACAGTGGCTTACTCAAGGAGATCGCAATTCGCGTTTCTTTCATAACAAAATGAAAAAAACGAATTATCAACACTACCATCTTTAGACTCCAGGATCATATGAATCAATGGATTGATTCGCCCTCTGGCATTAACGATCTTCTTACCGAGTCTTTCAAAGTAAGATTTACTTCAACATCCAATTATGAGCGTCAGTTGGACCTGTCTTTTGTCAAGCCTTTTGTCACTGATGAGGATGCTACTACCCTAATAGCACCATTCTCTGACGTGGACATAAAATCGGTCTTTTTCGACATGAATCCGCATAAAGCACCAGGATCTGATGGTTTTGGAGCTAAATTTTTTCAGGCTTATTGGCCAGTAGTGGGCCCTCAAATTTGTATAGCTATTCATGGTTTTTTTCACCATGGTTGTCTACCTGCATCTTTAAACCATACGATCATCACGCTTATCCCGAAAATTACAACTCCGGAAACGCCAAACCATTTTAGGCCAATAAGCTTAATTAATACAATTTATAAAGCCATTTCTAAACTCCTTGTCCAGAGATTATGCCCGATTCTCAAGGCAAATATTAGCCCTCTTCAAAACGCTTTCACCCCAGACAGATCTATTCATGATAATATTCTCATTATACAGGAAATTCTAAACTCCTTCCAAAAGTCCACTAGTAAATTAGGATGGTGTGCTTTGAAACTTGATATGGAAAAGGCTTATGATCGAATTGAATGGGATTTCTTATGGCAAACCTTGCTCAAATTGGGATTTCCATCAAAATGGATTCATTGGGTAAAACAGTGTGTTACTACTGTCTCTTACTCTCTGAAAATTAATGGTAGTACCACAGACTGGTTCAAACCTTCGAGGGGTCTCCGCCAAGGTGACCCTCTCTCTCCGTATCTGTTTATTATATGTATGGATGTTCTCATCCAAAAGCTAGTGGTTGAGAGCGCCAAACCTAAATCAGGTTTGGGGTTTAAGATTTGTCCAAGAGGTTCCCAAATACCGTGTTTAATGTTCGCTGATGACAGTCTTGTTTTCTGTAAAGCTACATCTACAGCTTGCAATAATCTAAAAAACATTCTTGATGATTTTTGCCTCATGTCGGGTCAATCAGGTTAATTTTCACAAATCGGCGTTGGTCCTTTCAAAGAAAATCCCTAATGCTCGAAAAGCTTCTCTTGCTAGCTTCTTCAATATGACACCCAAGTCTTGCCTTGGTAGGTATTTAGGAGTTTTTTTCAGCTCCTATTATCCAAAAAAAGGGACTATAGCCATATCCTGGCTAAGGCCCAGCAGAGAATTCAACATTGGGAATCTAGCTTCCTCTCAAAAGCTGGCAGGCATACCCTTATCCAGTCTAATCTGGAAGCTCTTCCAGCTTATACTTGCTCATCAGCCCTAATTCCCTCTGATATCTGCAAATCTATTGACTCAATGCATCGTCAGTTTTTCTGGAGACAAGCTAAAGATAAAAATAGCATTCCGCTAATAGCATGGCGAGCATAACTGTTCTCCTAAATCTCGGGGTGGTTTGGGTCTTAGACGGACTTCACCGCTTAATAAAGCTTTCTTAGCCAAGCTTGGTTGGAATTTAGTTACTCAAAAACACACTTTTTGGTCAACCTTAATCAAAGAAAAAAAATTATCTAACAAATCATTTTTTGAGTACACGCCTAAAGCTAATGATTCTTATATCTGGAAGAAAATTTTAGCACAACGTGAACTTCTTCAAAAAGGTATTAGATGGAAAGTCGGAAATGGTAAATCAATTCTTTTCTGGCTCGACAACTGGGTTTGCCAGGAAAATCTATGTGATATACTAAAAATAGATAGAAATAATATCGATTTAGATCTAAAACTAGCAAATTTTATCACAACAGATCATACTTGGGATGTTAGCAAGCTAACTCCCATTCCGCCCCCATCACCTTCTTGTTAAAGTCAAAGGGATTCCCTTCCGATTAATGACATTCCTGATGTTCCAATTTGGGGACCCACTCCGAGTGGTGACTTCTCGGTGAAATCTGCTACTTGGTTAGCTCATGACCTGCCTAAAAAGTCTCCATGGCCTTTTAGATGGATATGGAAGCTGGAAATTCCACCCAAATTACAAATTTTTATTAGGCAAATATGCCACAATAGCCTTCCTACAAGAGATACGCTGTTTAATAGGAAAATCGTTCCAACGAATCTTTGTCCCCGCTGTAATTCGCAAGCCGAAACTATTGATCACTTACTCTTCACTTGCCCAAACGCACAAAATATTTGGAGCCTTGCAGAAGTTACTTCTTGGTGCGCTCCACCAATGCCCATCCCCTCCACGTTACAATTCTTACAAGACCTTAAAGGCAAGCATACCTTACCAAAATGCATTCTTCTTTTTTGGAGTATTTGGAAAGAGATTCTATGATTTTCAATAACGAAAAGTGGTGCCCTCAACGTATCGTTCACAGAGCTAAATTTGCTCATGAAGAATGGATGTGCCGCTTACAAGTGGATGCTTGCCATTCTATTGGTTCTCTTCTTAGAGGAGCTTCCCCCCTTCCCCGTACCCCTCTTCCCTTGGCTACCCTTGTAGCCTGGGAATCCCCTCCTCAAACTTTCTTCAAATTAAACTTCGATGGTTCGGTTCGCGGTTCAGATGCAGCGGTCGGTATTATCATTCGTAATCATGAAGGTCAACTATTACACGCCAAAGCTTTCAATCTAGGCCACACTTCTGTTCTCATTGCGGAAGCCATTGCTCTTCATCAAGGTATCAAGTTAGCCTTACTCCTGGGTATCAGAACATCATTATTGAAGGTGACAACCTGCTAGTCATCAACGCCCTTAAGAATCTTTGGTCTACTCCATGGAAGGTAGCTAATATTCTTACTGATTGTAAGATCATGCTCACTCAATTTGCCTCTTACCAAATTCGTCATGTATTCAGAGAAGCTAATCGTGCTGCTGATTGGATAGCCAATGTAGGACACCTAGTGTTTTCTAGTTTCAATGTGTCCCCTTGTAATAATTCTTCTCTTACTTCCATTCTTGTATCCGACACATTAGGTGTTCCCCTCGAGAGGAGGGTAGCCTAATGTTCTTTTCTTACCTTTATAAAAAAAAAATATATATATATAAATGTACAAGGGAGAGAGAGAAAAGATAAAATGTGAGGTCTATTTATATGATATTTATATAAACTATATGGCTGTAACAGGCACCATGCTGTTGTAATCTGTTTCTTTGAAGGATTCACAGTGAAGATGCCGCGTAAAATTGTTGGTCGTGTCCAAGAAATAAAGAACAAATGACATCAAACAACAGCAACCACACATAGGGATTGGGCCAAAGATCCACAGAAAAAGAGGAAAGGACAGGTAGAAGGCTCGCAAGCCAAGAGACCAAAAGAAGCTCCCCCTATTCAAGCATCGGGCAGCATATTCCACAGCTTCCTTTTTTCCCCGGGATGTAGGTAAGGTTGCCAAGAAGCTCACATGTGCATAGTACCGAATCGACTGAACATTGCACAGAAAGGCTACAAGGAAGCAAAGGATGAGTGCAAAATACTTGACTGATGTGATGATCTCACTCTTGTTACCATATACCAGTCTGGAAGTTGCATTTGTGTTGGTTGAAGTACTACTCACAAAGACGCCGATGATTGAGCTTAGAGTAATCGCTGTGGTTGCCAGAAGGGTGGAGGCCATCATGTTGTTGCGAAGCGTTTGAACCACCAAAACACCATTTTTTAGGGGATCCTGAAAGCAACCATTAGAGTCAATTCAATTCCAGGAGCTCATTACCTGTATTAACTTAATAGCATATTCAGGCACAGTATATACACCAATAGATTTTCTAATAATCACATGAAAAATGATCCCCATCTGTCATCTGACAGTCTCCTAAACAAGCACAGCACTCTGTGAGGATACCAGTCCCATGGCTTAATCAACATTCAACAGTGAGAAAATTTAAAGGGATAACAATTTTCTGCAGATAAACTCAATGAGATTTTAACATTCCTTGGATACTGTAAATAATTTTCAGTAAAAGAAGTAAAACCAAATAGACGAGAGGAAATATAAGCCACGGCAACCCCTAATAGGAATGATTTTCTGTGGCCAAATATCTGAATAATACAGAACATAAGCAGATTACACATTTGAATCCTTTCAACCAAATGCTCGTGACTCAGTCCGTTAATAAGTGAAATACCCTATAAACCTGCTCATGATTCAGTCCTCTATAATCTTTTGGTTAGCAATGATAGAGCAAGGGCGGAGAGCGAAGAAGTTTGCATTTTCCATCTTAAATATTTCTAATATCAGGAGGATTTGGTTCTTCAAGAAGGGCAAGGAAAATGGATCCTTCGAAGTTCCTACCATTCTCATCCCCTATATATCCCGTATCTGAATAAGGGAACAAGATCATTCACTATCCCTTACCTCCCTTTCTCTCAAAACTTCCCCATCCAAATACACTGTTACTGGGTAAATACGTTCTCAGCTTCATCCGTGGCATCAAGCAGATATTAGACACATGTGTACATTCATAACATTCAAATTATGAGTTGATATCACCAGCTTTCCTGTTGGGGGTAGTGGTTGAGAAGTTCTACCTCCAACCTCTAGATCCAGGGATCAAGCGTTGGTATCTCTCTCTTTCTCTCTCCCCTTCCATTCATCACAATTATGAGTTGATATCCCAATATTTGATTTACATTTTTTATAATAGTGTATCTATATCAATCACTCTGTTGAGCATTCAAATACGCTAATGTCAACTACATCAAGATTATGTTCCATGGTTCGATACAACAAAATGCTCATACTTTTTTTTTTGAGAAGAAAATGCTCATACTTGATTCCTCTTTAGAGATATCATCATTTTGTAAAACCATAGTCTCATATATCCTACACATCCAAGATCAAACTTATGCATTTAATTCAAAGCGCATTTAGACATGGATAATAATTAATTACCAAATAGTCCATCAAATATATTTCTTATTTGACTTATTGAATCCAACTTTGAATATATACTTTGAACAATATTCGAGAAACAGTAGATTCATCTAGGATTCAAGGCGTACACATGACAACAAAAGTTTAGGAGGCCATAATTTCCCAACGTGCTAATTATAAAGTTGGATTCTAAATATAAAATTATTATGCATTGACTGTAAATATATATAATGTAGTATGTAATATATTAATTGTTAAAATATTTTTCACAAACTAAAGTTCGGACTTGAACAATGTGACTAGAACAAACATTTAATTTAATACTTTTGGGCCCCTCTAAAAAGTGGGACCCTGTGCTGGAGGTTGCTTTGCACGCTCTATTACACTGTCCTGTTTCCTATTATAAAATGGAATAAGTATTAATATGGATCAGATATTATAGAACAATAAAAATAACGGTTTTTTCACCATATACCCCTGACTAATTTTTTTTTGCACCGTATACCCTTTCAACTTTCCAAATTCACCATATACCCCTCACGTTTGAAAAAATACATCGACTTACCCTTAATGACTAACGGCGTTAAACTCCGTTAGTCATTAGGCCCTAATCCTCCCTAACCCTAATTAACTAACTTAAATCAAACCCTAATCCTATCCCTAACCCTAACCCTAACCCTAACCCTAATACCCTAACCCTAACATTTAACACCCCCCTACCCCTCCCCCACCCCCACCCCCCCACCACTCCCCCCTCACCTGCACCACCACCCTTCCCCGGCCCCCTCCTCTCCCCGTAGCCCTCCCTCCCCCGCACCCCCTCCCTCCCCCTCCACCCTCCCCTGACCCCTCCTTCCCCAAAGCACCCCCTCCCTCCCCCTCCCACTCTCCCCTGACCCCCCTTCCCCGCAAAGCCCCCCCCTCCCTTCCCCTTCCACCCTCCCGCACCCTCCCTTCGTTGCGCGAACCCCCTACACCACTCCTTCTCCCCCTTCCCTTCTTTGCCGATCGCACGAGCCCCCTCCTCCCTCCCCCTCCTGACCCCCTCCCCCTTCCTTTTTCGGCTCCAACAATGGCGGCACAACATAAAACCCTAACCTCAAACTCAACCTCAAATACAATCAAGTTTCCGTTGAAATTGTGTTGATTTTGAGGTGCAAGAATTCATTAATTGAGTTGTTTTCCGCGGCGGGGAAGGGGAGGGGGAGGGGGTTCGCGAGGCCAGGGGAAGGGGAAGGGATGGGGGTTGCGCAGCAGGGAAGGGAAGGGGATGGTGGTTCGCGCAACGGGGAGGGGAGGTGGTGGTGACGGTGGAAGGGAGGGGATCGACGGGGAAGGGAAGGGATGGTGGTTCGCGGCGAAGCGAGGGGGAGGAGGGGGGGTTCGTGCAGCAGGGAAGGGGGAGGGGGGGTTCATGCAACGGGGAGGGGGAGGTGGTGGTGACGGTGGAAGGGGAGGGGGATCACGGGGAAGGGGAGGGGGTGGTGGTGCAGTGGGGTAAGGGGTGGGGGAGGGGTGGTTAGGGTTAGGGCCTAAGTTAGTGTATTAGATTAGGGTTAGGGTAGGATTAGGGTTTGATTTAAGTTAGTTAATTAGGGTTAGGGGAGGATTAGGGCCTAATGAATAACGGAAGTCTAACATCGTTAGTCAAAAGGGTAAGTCGATGTATTTTTTCAAACGTGAGGGGTATATGGTGAATTTGGAAAGTTGAAAGGGTATACGGTGCAAAAAAAAATTAGTCAGGGGTATATGGTGAAAAAACCCTAAAAAAAATTAGTATTTGTGAGGAAACTAAATACTCCTATAACTCATTACAACCAGTTTGGTTGCAACAATTTCAGGGGAATATCCCCAATATTAATCATCCTTGATCCCAATGTTATTGCCACATTACCAACACCAAATTCACCAAATAATTTGCCTAACAAATTTAACCTTTCACAGCAAAATTGCCAAAAATTGATGCTTAAAACTCGAATTGTACTTCGAAAAGAGAATAGCTAAATAGCGAATTGCTACATGTCTAACTCTTAAAATACGAGTCTACAAGACATTTCTACAAGACTACAAGTGCCCCAGATGTCGAACCCATTGTCTGTATTTCACATTTAGATATCTAACAAGTAACAATTAGCAAAGTTGCGAAAAAAATAGACGAAATATAGAGGAGAGAGAGGGGGGGAACATACGGCCATTAAGCAGAAAACCCATTGACAACGACTCTCAGCGTTGAGGCCAATGACAGTGTGTCTAGGATTACGCTTCACAGTAATGACGAGCCAAATGTGATATACTCCAAACACCAGCAAACCCAATGATACAAGAACAAAGTCGAGTTGCTTCACTTCCATTTCAATAAAAAGTTTGAATGGAGATTGAAATGGAGGGGCCTTAGTTTGCCTGATTTTACACTGCAGATGATATGATATGAATTATGATACGAATACAGAATTATTATTATTAAAGTAGGAATATGAGTAATATAAAGGACCGATTGAGAAAGTAAAGAAGCAATTTACTTGCGTTATAAAATATGAAAAGAAAGTGGGAACAAGTGTCTAACTGTGAAGCAATTCTAGAAAAGAATTATTCCTTGTTAACGGTGCTTGATAACGACTTTTTACTTTGACTTTAAATATCCTCTCTCAAATTGACAGGCAGCAGGCTCACAGCGGAGCCTAATTAGTTAGTATGTGTCGCTTATTGGACGGTATGCCGTATGTTTCTTTGTTATTTTATAAAAGTTAGAAGAAAAGTATTAGGAGACCCTCCACATGAGGGAGATCCTAATACATCATTAATAAGGATATAATGTAAGGCTGAAGTTGTACAATTTTCAATTGTGAAGGAAGAATCTATTAAATGAGCGGCATTTAATCCAGGTCGGCCTTTTTATGGCTCTTTCTGTAGATGTCTTTGGATCTTCCATTAAGTGAAGGAGGAAATGAGATTATGAATATCTCTTATAATGTTGGCAATTTGCCATGGAGGTGCCCATTTTCCCAGAACTATTGCGTTTATAACTAGTAAATTGTCACCTTCAACATAGAGAGATGTAACCCATTCTTTGATAGCTAGGAGGAGTCCTTGTTGAAGTTTGGTTGCTTCGGCAATATAGACTTGTGAGTTTCCTAGATTATAAGCATACACTTTGATGAGAGTGTCTTGGGAGTCGCGAATGATCACCCCGGCTGAAGCTGAGGAGTTTCTAACCGAGCCATCGAAGTTGAGCTTGTATGCCAAAGGAGGTGGTGGGGACCATGCTACGTTGATTAATCGCGGTTGTGGAGGTAGGGGATCATGTGCTGGAGTGTTGTTGGAAGAAAGAGGGGAACATGTGGAGTCAAAATGGTCTACAGTGGTTCTAATTGACCATTCTGTGGGAAATAATTAAGTTTTGTGGAAGATGTGATAATAATTTAGGCTTTGATTATTAAAAATGATGTCATTCCGTTCTTTCCAAATATTTCATAGAAGGAAGCAAAATTTTGCAATTCTTGCTTTGTCCTTTTCTCAGGGAACCAAGGAGTGTAAGCAAAATTCCATTCTTTCCAAATATTCCATAAGAAGAGGTTGATTTGGTTGGGGAATACGTAGCCATACTCAAAGCTCAGGGATATTCAATAGCTGCTTAGTTTTAGTGCATAAATAGATTAGATGGTCTATGGTCTCTTCTTGGGTGGAACAAAGACCACATAAATTCGTTGGAAGTATATTTAATTAGTTTCTGTACAATACTGCAGACTCCAAGACTTTGATGGCAAATTTGCCACAAAAAAATTTATAACTTGGGGGGATGTCAATATTGAATTCCCCACTTGGTGTTGGGCCCCAAATGGGAGTATCATCGCAGATAGTTGATGGAAGAGGGATTCCTTTGATCCTAGATAGTATATCGGATGGAAGTAACGATTGTAATTTGGGCTAGTTCCATGTACCATTGGATAGGATAAAATCGCTTATTTTGATATCTAAATCTACTTGATGAAAGGGGAGATGAGTTAACTCCAATAAAATTTTATCAGTGAGCCAGTTATCCAACCAGAATGAGATCTGGTTCCCATTCCCTATTTTCCATCTTATACTTTTCCAGATAATTTCCCTTTGTGCTAAGATTTTTCGCCAGATGTGGGAGTCGTTTGGTTTTGGCTTATAAGTGAGAAAGCTTTGGCTATGTAAATTTTTCTTTCGCACAAATTGGACCTAAAGATTGTTGGTGTCAGTTAGTATTTTTCATCCTAGTTTTGCAAGAAAAGCTTTATTCAGCGGTAGAGTTTTCCTGGAGCCCAAGCCCCTTTTTTGGTTGACAAATAGTATCCCAGGCAATTAAAGGGGTAGCATTTTTATCTTTTTGTTGACGCCAGAAGAATTTTCGGTGAAGGGTATCTATAGAGTGAGCAATAGATGACGCCAGCAGCGAGGAAAAGCAAACATAAGAGGGAAGCGCTTCCAGATTGCTTTGAATTAAAGTACAATGACCTGCTTTTGATAGAAAGCCAGCTTCCCATTGCTGTATACAATGTTCAGTTTTCTGATTAAGTTTGTTAAAATATGTTTTGGTGGGGATAAAAGAACTGAAGTAGACAACTAAGTATCTTCCTAAAGAAGAATTTGGAAGCATATTAAAATGACTAGCTAGGGATGTTTTCCGAGAGGGAATAATCTGCTTGGAGAAAATAATGGCCGATTTGTAGAAGTTTACCAATTGACCAGAGAGGTTGCAGAAGTCGTCGACATGCTTCTTAAGGTTGTTACAAGCAGTTGATGTAGCTTTACCGAACAGTAGGCTATCATCTACGAAAAAGAGACATGGGATTGGTGTGCGAGGTTGAAGTTTGACCCCCAATTCAAGATTTGGATTGAGAGGCTTCTATAGTGAGTTTTCGAGTGAAGATTTCCATGCAAATGATGAAAAGGTATGGCGAGAGATGTTCCCCCGGACGTAGACCTCGGGAGGGCTCTAACCATTGGGTTGTATGTCCATTAGTTTTGATAGAATATGATACATTTGTTATGCATTCTTTAATCCAGTTAATCCATTGATGTGGGAAACCTAATGCATTTAAACATTGCCAAAGAAAGTCCCATTCTATTATGTCATATGCTTTTTCCATATCAAGTTTAAGCGCACACCATCCAGTTTTGTTTTTTGACTTTTGGAAAGTGTTGAGAATTTCTTGAACAAGGAGAAGGTTTTCGTGAATTGATCTATCTTTAGTGAAAGCATTTTGGTAGGGACTTATCTCTCTTTGTAAGATGGGACATAACCGTTGCACCAGGATTTTTGAAATAGTCTTGTAAATAGTGTTAATGAGACTAATAGGGGCGAAAGTGATTCGGGTGGTATGGATTTTCTATCTTGGGGATTAACGTTATTAATGTGTGATTAAGAGATGATGGTAATTTTCCATGGAAGAAGAAACTTTCTATAGCCAGGCAGACGTCATTATGAATGGTTGGCCAATAGGCTTGGAAGAACTTGCCTCCAAACCCGTCTGAGCCTGATGCCTTGTGAGGGTTAATATCAAAAAATGCATTTTTAATTTCTTCTCTGGAGGCAGGTGCTAGTAATGAATTGATGTCATCATTGGAGACAAAAGCTTTAACAAAGGACAGTTCAATTGTTCTAGGATTCGTGATACTACTCTGAAATCGATGTTTGAAAGAGGAAACTAGGATTTTGGGAAATTTGATCTTGAGAATCTTCCCATGGATTTCGATCATTCTTTAATCTGTAGATGGTATTGGTAGCCATTTTTTGTTTCATACGATTATGAAAGAAACATGTATTACAATCACCTAGAGTGAGCCATTGTTTCCTACTACTATCACCTCATGCTTTTTGGCCACAAAGTAGTAGTTTTTCTCACTGTTTTATTAGTCGGATAATATGCTTTACCCAGATAGTGTTATAAGGTTGATGCCATTAGCTTTCTTGTAGGCTTTTAATTTTGTTTTTACTTTACTGTAGTTTGTTACTATTATGTTTATACTTGGTTTTTGCCCAAGTTTTTTAAGCATTTTTATATGACTTAATTTGTGTTGGACACGGAAAAATCTTGAGCCTCTAATTTACGTTGCCTATTGCTTTCAAATTATTGAATGGGACTCCTTCTCTAGGGTCCATTTGTTTTGAAATCGAAAGGAAGGTGGGCGATGTGATATATTATCGTTTGTAGAGAAAAAAGTGGGGCATGATCATAAACTGTGAAGTTACCATAAGTAATAGCACTGCAAGGGAAGTCGGTATTGAAATTTGTATGGGCGATTGCTCAATCAAGTCTCTCATAAATTGTTGCATCGTGTTGAGCATTTTTCCATGAGTAGGAATTTTGTAGGCAATGGATGTCGATAGCATTTGAATTTGCCAAAAAATTAGGCAGTCGAGTTAATTGTGTGGGGAGAATTGGTCGTCCCCCTAGTTTGTTTCCACTACGTAACATTTCGGTTAAATCACCAAGTAGTAACCATGGTCGATTAAGATTGTGAAAATAGTTCGTTAGATATTGCCAGAAGTTGTCTTTGTCGCCTTCCTGGGCCGGGTCATATACTCCTGAGATGGAGTAGAGTTTGTTTGTGGGCTTGTAAACAATATCATGGGTGCATCATTGTTGAGTTACGTAATTCGTAGCTGAGATTTTGGAAGAACTCCAGCACACCCATAGGCCTCCACAATGGTTAATAGGATCTATAATAATTTTATTGTCAAAGTGAAGAGCCTTAAGAATTCTTCGACTATTGAAATTGTTGGTGAGAGTTTCTAGGATAAAAACTATACCATGTTGGAATTTATTCTTTAGATAAATTAATTCAGCTAGAGCATGGAGTTTTTTCCCTCCATTAATATTCCAACTTAAGACTTTCATGGATAAAAGAGTTGCAGATTAGTGTGAGCATTAGAGAAAAACATGAACAGCGTAAGGCACTGTGAAAACTCCTAAGCATGGCAAAAATTAGACAAAATGGCAATTAAGTCTTCTTTCGCATGATCCATAAAGATATGGATTTTTCAATACTTGCAAAAAATAAAGCAAACTGTTAGGGGATACTAAGGTATCGTTGTGCTTATACAAGTGACAGAGCACTCGATTCCATAGGATTCGAAGAATATGGTCACTAGGAAGATTTAGGACATTACATATATACATAATAATTATACAAATTTGAGAAAACTGGCAGTAAACAAGTCTGGAAGAGTCTGCGTTGTTGGGAAAATATCGACAATGAGGGCAGTAGTGGAAGAGAATGATCCAACTACAATCAAAAGATAAGGGTATATCACGGTTCATGCTAATGACATGGAGAATCCATCCAAGGACAACATAAAAACCGATAGCATTAAATACACGAAGAAGAAAGCAAAGAAACAACATGTTCATTGATAACATAAAAACAAAGAAAAAGATTACATCCCTAAGAGATATATAATGATAACCATGAGAAGTGGGGGAATGGGCAAAAGTAGGTTGAGGTGGTCCTAGGAAAAATAAGGCCTCAATGATGAGGAAAAAAGTAGAACAATTATAAAGATAACCTAAAAAGAACCTCAGTCAGTTCAGCAAAAAACTTAGAACGGTACGCGTCATGGGGGGAGGGGGAGTTGGCAGAGGGGTTGCTTGCTTCATCTCGCTTCCTCCTCTTGGTGGCTTCCTAAGCATCAGTGTCATGAGAGGTCGTGGAAGGACTAGCCTTAGGAGAGAGGCATTCTGCCATGTCTTCATCAAAAAGGGGCGTCAAGGTAGGAGCACAAAATTCAGACCTTGAACATACCAAGATCTAGGATTCTAGATGTCGTCTTTATCAAGGGGATTAGAAAAAGTGGGGAGAAACCAAATGTTGGCTAGATAATGGAAAGAGACCTCGCCATGAAGAGAGCTCCAATCTCGGCGAAGGCGGCTGGTAACTGCAGTAGTTGGAATGGGGTCACCCCATACTTGGCCAGAAAGATAGGTGGAATGAAGAAGGTCAAGCTGAGATTTGTCAATATGAGAGCTTGGACCATTATGCTCGGGCCGGGGCAGGTTGATTTGGAACGTTTGTGAGAGGAGAACTTAAGTCCCCTGGTTCATGGGCAATGGGAGATGCACAGTCATTGTGATTATCCAAAGGTTGGATGATAGTGGTGCTGGTGGAGTGGGTCGCACTAATATGGTTATCCATAGAGGAAGTTGCAGCGAGATCGGGCCTATCAAGGTTAGTGGAAAATGGGATTAACATAGCTAGGGGCTGACTTGAGGACATTGGCAGAGTTGAGGTTAGGAGGAGTATCAGATATTAAGGGAGGGGAAAAGTGGAAAATTAAGAGGGACCTAGAGAAGGATGAGCCAGAAAGGAAGGAGCAGTGAAGGGGTGAGAAGTGCGAGAATAAAGTTCAGGAGTATATATAGGCACAGGGGGTGGTCCGCAAAAGAGGAGGGTCAGTGAGGATAAGAGGCGGGAAAAGGGTGAAGATGAAGAGACACTTGATATGAGGAAATAAATTAACATAAATCCTTTAACATAAATTATGAGGCATGAAATGAACATGAAATTGTAATTCAAACATCTAAGAAGAGTGTGAATGAGGAGATGCTTCCCTGAGAAGGCATTAAAAAAATGAGTAATTCTGCAGAGGAGAGAGATATAGTACGTAGTAAGTACACTTTACTACGGTTTTTATCATACATTGGAGTATATAGTGAGCATTGTATATTCAAGACTATTTTTTTTACTCATTACCCATTTAAAATTGCTAAATAAGCAAAATTTACACAACACGAAAAGCTCAAAATAACTAAATTAGGCAAAAAAAAACATTAAGTGCACGCAGTGGCGGATCCAGGAATTTGCAAATGGTTGGTCACACTATCGTAAATCTGCAATACAACCAATGACCAATAACTAGCTTTTTTTTAAATGAAAAATGACCAATAATTAGCTTTTTTTTAAATGAAAAATGACCAATAACTAGCTAGTTACTCTTTAAACCAAGTTTCCCCAATTTACAAATTTAACTACCATAACAACTAAGCAGCCACATCGTCCACATACAATCAATCAAAACTAATTAAACTGTAAACACCCACATACTACAATAATAACTGAACAACCAAATAAAATCAAAAAATTAAATCAATTTACAAATTTTAACTACCATAACAACTAGGGAAATTAAAGCCTAAGGTGTAACACCCCAGAATTTCAAAGGCGGAAAAGAAAGAAATAATAATATATTTAATAGGACGATGGCGGAAACATCGTCTTCTGGGAATGTCACTACTACAAGAATAGTGTTTAAATAACTAAGTGATAAAAACAAACATAAGTAAATACTATAAGTAAATTAATTACTTAGATTAAAATCGAAATGAGAAAACTATCTCAAACTAAAGAGAAGTCTAGAGCTAAAACCCCTAATAGATTATTTCTCGCATCTCAACCCGAGCCCAAAATCAAAGAAAATCCCCATCAACAAAACCTGCAAAATATACAACAAATATCCACAATCAGTGGGGAGTAACTAGCAGTTCTCCCAGAACAAAAGCAATCAAAGTACGATTCAGAGATAGATTAATAAGAAAGGAAATCATACAATCATTATAACAATAACATCCATCTAAAAAAAACATAAAGCTCATAGGTAATACAAGTGATCATCAATAATAAATAAACAAGATATAGTGAGTGCATAAAATCTAGAATACATAAATAATAATAAATCAAGAATACAACAAGTTATTGAGTCAGAAACCGAACGCCAGTGATTCGCAAATCACTTCCTAAGGTTTGTCAGATCGCAATCTCCAGGTCAGTCTATGGGCTTACGTTCCCCACTGCCTGTGTCTAAGAATGGCCAAACTCCCGATGCAGGGTAGAACACGCAGAACTCCCTGACCTCTCGGACGACAACAATTAACCCAGGTGTACCCCTAGTTCGCAAACCAGGTGGTTGGCATGTTCTTCACCGGGGACTACATCTATCCCACCGGATATTCTTATCTCAAAATAAAATCATGCATATAGTCCAAGTATCATTCATCTAAAATATTCATAAAAAGGGATGCCACCCGGCCTTATACCCACATTTCATCAAACAGTTCTTCATAATTCCTCAAAATAAATAACTTACGAATTCTCAACAAATGTCTCTCACAATAAACACTTGAACATCTCAAAACATCATCAATGATATAAAACTAATTTTTACAGCACCAACATTTCGATCAAAAATATATCACCAAATAACTCTAAAACTTATTCATTAAAAGAGTAGTAACAATTAATCATTTTCTTTCATAAATCAAACATAAACACATGGTTATCCAATGATACATAATGCATACTACTGAAAATCAGAAACCCAGAATATAATAAATTATGAATTATTTCTGATTTACAAGCCCTCAAATAATTTAAAAGTGTAACTCCAATTTCACCACAAAAATACCATAATAATTATTAAACTAATAAGTTCAAGCATTAAAATCACACAAAAACTATAATACGACCCTAATGGCTCTACTGACATGATACAATTTTTATTTATAATTTTCGGACTCAAAAAGTATTTTTAACAGTTAATATACATATTACTCAATAAAGCCAATATAATAACTAAAAATATAAATTAACGCCCAAAAATTACCAAAAAATTTACATAACATGTAAAAACTCACGGAAATACATAATATTCAAAGAAATGAATTTTTATGCCTCTAGAAATAATTTCCATGATTTATATACTAACAGAACCGAAATTACAAAAACAGATATATCAATTAATTAAAACAGTAAACAGTAGGTAAAAATTATTCTAAGTCATAGAATACATACTAAGCATGTAACATGATCTAAGAAAAATAATTTCATCAATTTTAACAGTCGTTCCATAATTATTATGCAATTTAGCCAAAAACGCACAAAACACCAATTAAATCGAATAAATACTAAAAATCATGCGAAAATTATTTTTATCTACACAGTATTCACATAGCATGTATCAAGTATATTCGTGTCAAATTTCATCAAAAATTTCATTCAAAATGTATTTTAAATAATTCCTAGCGTAGTAATCTAATACCGAATAATACCCTAATCACTATGGTTCTAAGATAACAACTAGTTACCTGGATCGTCGGAGGCGAGCTGAAAACTTCTGGAAAATCCCAAAATAGGCGTGTGATCCTCTCCTTCTTCAAATCCCAAGCACCAAGTATAAGAAAAAGGCAACAAGAACAATTCACGAACAATTAACAAGGAGAAGAAATGAAAAGAAAATTGAGAGAATGAAGATAATGATGGTGGCCGAAAATGGCAGCAAGGAGTTTCTGATTTTTAATCAGAAATTGAAGTGATTAAGGGGTGGTTTAAAGAGGTTTAATTAGGAAGAATCATTAGGGGGTTATGGGAGTTACAAAGCATCAAGAGTCACAAGGAAAAATAAAAGAGAAAAGAAAGAAGAGGAGGCTCTCCTTTTCCTTCACTTGGCCGGCTGTCCAAGCCCACAAACCAACCAAAAATTTCAGCCCAATTCAACGAGGATCCATGCTTCAAAAGCCCGCTACGCGATAAAACGATAACCTCCTAAATCGCGCCTAAACTTTAAAAATACTTAATAATAAAAATAATTCCAATAAATTATATTATAAATATAAATATAATAAACACATTAGCACGCCACATGCGATGCAACATTTCATCACCCAAGTCGGTCCAACAACGTTACAAAAACGCTACGCGACAAAACAGCATCCTAAACGCCTAAACAAATGACGAAATTAATATAACCTTTAAAATAAATAACTAACAACTTAAAATAAATAAATATATATATAAATATATCACAACATATAATTATATACACATTTTAACAACACGTTCCAAAATAATCTAAATAATAAATTATTTATTTTTACGAAAAAATATCATTTTAATGTAAACAAACACCAAAAATAAAGGGTGAAAATTACGGGGTGTTACATAAGGTATTGAAGAAAATATAATTAAACCGTAAATTTTCATTTTAACGCCTTGATAACCTAAAAAATCAATCTAAACCAATTATGTGAAAAGGGAGTAGCGTGACGTAAATTCTTCTCTTAGAACTCTCGATTTCAACTTCAATCTTTATTCCCCATTTCATTTGTATGAAAATATTAACTGATAGAAGTGATATTTTAGTCAACCTTTCAATATATATGGTCTTTTAATTTTCTCTCCCCATCTAAATTCTCAACTTTGTTAAGTGATTGTTTGTCATATCTTCTTCTTACTTCAACTCCTCAAGAACCCAAATCAAGAAGAAAAGAAGAAAGAGAAAAATGGCGTCAGAGGTGGAAGAATCATAATCATTGATTGAAAAATCGGACAAGTTAATCAAGGAAGAATAAGATGAAAAAATTCCAGAATGGGAAGCTTAGATAAATTGAAAGGTTTAGGTGTAAGAAAAAAAGGTTATCTTTGATTTTTTTTGTAAAATAATAATGGTTGGTCACTTGACCAACCATGACCAACACTCGCTCCGCCACTTAGTGCACGTACTGATGTACATGATGTACCCAATTATACTATAAATGTTCTTATGCTCGTTTGTCTAAGGTTTATTATTATTGTTTCTTTCAAGGGAAGAAACAATGTTAAAGAGGAAAAAAGGGTTTTAAATTGATGGGATTCTAACACGTCTTATATTCTCATCATAAAAATCCCTACTCAATACTCAAAAATATAGAATCTAAATGGAAATATGTATTAGACTAGATCTGATTTTGTAACCTGATTCCATAACCATTAACACAATCAATGCAAGTTGTAGAGGGGTTCCATACTTTTACGGAAAATTCAAATTGTACTCTTGTTTTTATTAAGAGTGTAAATGGATAGTAATTGGACATAGCTCTATTCGACTCGCTAATATTTTGTGTCAAGCATTAATCGAGTCAATCTTAAATAACTCGCAAGTTATATCTTCTCATCATTTGGATACCTAGGGTAGTCGATATATATGTTGTAGGCATTTTGCCTATGATACTATTTGATAATTGTGTTTTCGAATTTCTCCTAAGGTTTTGAGTTGAGTTTTAGTAGCGTGCTCCACTTTAATGCCAGCATGTCCAATCGAGTTCGAGTAGGATTCAAGGTCACTCAAGTCAAATTTTGTCTGAGTCAATCTCCTCCAGTAGCCAACGAGTTGATTGTTTCGTCTCATTGATAACTTAAGTAGTTATTATACGTGTTTAATGCACGATTGTCAGATTTTGTAGGCATCTACGGGATTACCACCTATGTAATAGCCCAAATGTTAAGCAGCTAATATTAATTGTTTATATATTTAATTAGCATAATTGCCTTTTGAAAATTACTTTGTTAAACAAGGGTAAATAGTTGATTAAAATTTGGTATTTGCATTGTTTCTAGTATTGTGGAGTAAAAATCTCATTTTTAGTAAAGTGGAAATAGTGTTTCACCATTAAGGTTTTCCATTTTTTTTAAAGAAAAATGAAAAGAGAAAGATAACTCATTTCTCTCTCCTTGGTGTCTTATGAAAAATTAGCCAAGCAAGCTCAATTTCTCTAGCTGTCAAATTATTAGGCTTAAACCATCCAAATCTTGAAAAATTAAAGCTAATAAGCTCTTATCAAAACTCAGATGTATTTTCATTCTCTCGTAGCATTTTATCTCCTCCCTCACTTCGTTCTCCATAATCAATCCATGGAAAGACATAATTTTTACCTCAATTAATGGTTGGAAATCTTAGTTCTTAGCTGCCCATTTGTATATCTCAAATCCTTGAGCAATTATTAATGGAGAAGGCCACCAAAACACTACCACTGGTTTCCCAATTCAGCTGCATGTTCTGTTTCTGCAAATATCTCCAACATGCAGTCGATTTTTAGTCATAGTTGCTGCATCAAAGTTGTATATCTCTTTGAGCTAATGAATTTAGGCTCAAAAATTTCTTCAATCGGAGTTCGGAGCTATGAATTATGTTCTCTGGAAGTTTATAGTTGTTGCTACCCTATTGTTTGCGTTGCTGCACCGTGTTAGAGTTGTGGTTTGTTGTGTTGCTGCATCCTTCTTCCTATTATTAATTTCACTCTCTTATTTTGTCAATTATTGCAAAGGTATAATTATATAGCCAAACCAATGTTATTTATTCATTTAAACCCAAAACAGATTTATGTAAGCTATGGTTATCATTTGGTTGTCCTAAAATCATGTTCTAATAAAGATTTCTGAAAATGAAAATTTCAGTTGCTTCTTATATAGTTTAAGGATTGAGTTATTGGTTCCTTACTAGTATTATCATTGTTGAGGTAAATGATATAAGTTTAAGTAATGAGGTGGGAAAATTCATGACTCATTTTGTTCATAGCATTTTAGCTAGTATAATGTGGAAAGATTATGCTTGGAGTCTAGTTAGAGATGTGATTGAGAATACTAGTGAATGGAGTATCAATTATTTGGTATTATTGTTGATCTTGCGAGGTGAATCATTGTGGAATTCAAGTGTCACCTAATATGCAAGGATAATGGACTATTGGAGATTGATCATGAAATTTGGAGATATCGGGCTCTTGAAGATTATTATGGAATCGAGCGTTATTTGGAGAATAGAAGAGGTACACACATGTCCGTCCACCTTTGTATTACAAATTGGTATTTAATATGATTATATGTTTTTTTTAAGATATGAAGTTTAATATGGTTTTATAAGTTATAAATTAAAACATGAATTATGTAAAAGTATGATTTGTGTTGATTAGATTAGTTGAACATGCGTTTAAGTCTTTAAGAGTTTTAAGCCATGAGCATAAGCTAAATTATATGACAAGTTTTAATGGCTGGACTTTTCATTATGAGTTGTGAAAAGTTTATGAAATGGAATTGTGTTGAATTATCGCTATGTGGAAATGTCGAGAGGCACTGGAATTTCCTAAGAATATAAATTCATGATACATTGTTATATGAACTTGTTTTGTAAAACCATATTTTAGTAACCATAATTATGAGTATTGGAGCTAGAATCTTCGTGATTCGATACTTTTACGAACTCGATTTCGATCTAAGCTATAGTTGAATTTGAAAGATTCTATAACAAACAAAGGAATTTTGGTCAAGGATGTTTGAGTTACAATTTCGAGTATAAATCAATTTTCAAAAGATTTGCGATATAAGCTTTATACAGGAATTATGAAAGTGTGAAAGTGTAACAGCCCGCTCTTCCAAACTGCTAGCGAAACACACTCAACAACCATATACTAGAATTAACACTTAATTAAATAAAATCGCAGCGGAAAAATATCCTTAATTACACCAATATCTCAACTAAAATTCCCAAAATATTATATACAACGAAATTATCAGTAATTATTCTCAAATCAGCTATCTAAAATACAAACTCAATCCATAATACACATAATCCTAATCTTGCTCCACTTCCGATTCCGAGCTCACAACACCAAACCTGCAAATTCAGGGAAGAAATACAAAACAAACAAAATATCAAAATGAGTGGAAAACTCGTAACCTTTACTTCAGCCCATTATAAACATTTTTATTTATCAAATCATTTTATCTCATTACACTACTGACATAGCTTATGCTCTTAAACAAATCAGTGGCAAGTACAAGATTTGGACAAACGCTGCCTCCAAGGTTTGTTACGGAGCCCAGCAATACTACCCCTAAGGTTCGTTATGGAGCGTAGCCGACCATATCAGGTCAAAAGAGTAACCATCCTCCTCCCATACCTTGCCCACTTTCTATTTTCAGTTCATAAACTAAGCCAGCAAAACAATTGCGTATTCATATTATCCAATAACGTTTCCACAATCAACACATTCATAACTATGGCCATAGTACGAATTTAAGTATAAAAAATAGAACAGAGAGATCCACACACAGAAGGGCATGAGTAAATTATTTTACTGAACATAAAAGTTACCTTATATGCTATCCAAATTCCAATGATACCATCTCCTTCATTAATGATCTCCAAACGATACTCAACTCCATAATCATTCTCCAACAATTTACCTCACAACAATAACAATAATTAAGAACCACTCTCAAATTAATCCAAACAAGAAAATGAAACTATAACCAATTCCTAATTTAGAGATCCTTTGCAACTATAATCTTACTTCCTCAGTTCCAAGTTTTGTAAACTAAACTTGTCATCTTATGACCACAGTTCTAAACAACATAACCTCTCAACTAACCCAATTAAATCCACGAAATTGAGCTTAGAAACCAAAATTATAACTCAAACTAATATCATTCAACCAGGCCCGGTGAATAGGGTGTGCAAACAGCCCTATTGCACAGGGCCCCGAAAATGCAAGGGCCCAATTTTCCAATTTTTTTTTTAATTAAATCTGCTCTTAACAGTGTTTCACTGTTTCTCTCTACATCCCCTAATCACGCTGAAGAACTTCAATTCCAAGAACAACAAATTTTCACGCGCGGAACTCTTTCTCTAATTACTCTTGCAATTCCCATAAAAAATGAAACTTTCCATATTCCATTCTCCTCGAATCCCTAATTTTCTTGTTTCAACAAAATTTCCATTAAACTCTCTCACCTTCCCCCTCTCTCCATCAACCCTTGAAAACTGTCAATGGAGGATACAATTTAAAGTTCATATCCATCAAAAAGGGTCATCCTTGAAAACTATGAAATGGCCAAATTTTCAGCCCTATATATTTTCACCCAATCTCAATATTTTCTTCAAAGACTAATAATATCCTTATTCGAATCTGATTTTGAGTGGAAATAGTTTTTGGTATTATGCTAATGTTGGTATATCTTGCTGGTTGTGAAACATACAATCTGATTATGAACATACTAACAACATACGCAACTAATAATTTTAGAATGATAGAAAGGTCAGAGAAGGTGGATTTGCTGCAAATGGAGAAGATGTGTGGTGTATTTGCTGCAAATGGAGAAGATGTGTGGTGGTTTTGATTTGTGAAGAGGCTCTCAGAGTTCTTTAGGTAGGTAAGGCACAGAGGTATTGATCTCTACATAAAACTTAAAGAGTATAAATCAATTATTATTTTAAGTTGTAAATTACATATATTCACTGATCACCCGAAATATTGTTCTTAGATTAGCTTTAATACTATGTTCTATTGACTTCTTTCTTTGATATTGATTACTAAACAACCGTCAACCTGGTTTCAGCCATTACAATTTCAACAATACTAAAATTTGTCTTTGTTAAATATTATTCATTATTCTTTTGTAGAAGAACACAAAAGCTATACTGATTAAAATTTTAGTTAAATATTATTAACATTTTAATTGGAGCTTGGTTGGGAAGCAGTCAATTTTAATTAAATTTTGGTAAGATACTGACCAAAATTAGACTTTAAAAAATTAGGGCCCAATTTTACCATTAGAACAGGGCCTCTAAATTGTTTAAGACGGTCCTGCATTCAACTACCATTTTTCAAACATATACTAATTGACTTGAACCTGATAAACTAACTCTATTCTCAACAATACTGATACTCCTCAACAAAATAAGCTATATTCAAATAAACATAAATCAAATTCCAATTTTCGAAATAAGAGTAAGAACTTAAAATCAAAATATACCCTGCCACATAAATCAAAAGGGACAAGAGGATTGAGCAAAGAATAGCAACAACGACAACAATTCACAGTAGCAGCACCAACGCAACAACCACCACCACACATCAACACAACAACAATAACAAGAAGGGATAGAGAAAGAAGACAACCACAACATCAGCAACGGCGATGTATCACCGGCGAGGTAGCACCGACAGCCTCCGCGCGTAAAGCAGCAGCAACGAAACAACAACAGCACCGCGGCGGCACGCGAGCAGCACCGCACGCACAGCAGCGAAGAGGAAGAGAACAGACCGAGCGGTGGCAGGTAACGGAAGCTCCGACGAGTAGGGGGAAACGCCGGCAAGAGGAGGTGAAGCTCCGATGAGCTAAGGGAGGGGGGGACGAGACAGTAACATAGAGAGAGAGTTTTGAGGGGTTTGGGGTTTTTGGGAGACACATCGAGAAATCACGAGAGAATCGGGTTTTGGGGTTCTAAAATAGGACCGACAATGGGGGAAAATGGAATTTTTTCCTTCAATAATGCTAAAATGGGTATTAATTCCTGAAATGTGCCCAAGTTCAAATTAATTCCATGGATACCGTCCACGTAGGACGGCACGCCAGAATTTTGTTTTTTAACAAAACCGCTACTTCAAGTACTACTCAACTAATTTCACACAAAACTCAAAAAAAAAATAACAATAACTTCATAAAATTAAATAAATAGATATATTACAAACTCGACAAATAAAAAAAATTCATGCTCCAACCCAAATAAAATAAGAATTTTCGGAACATAATTAACTTAATAAATATAATCAACGTTTAATAAACGCTCTTAAATATAGGGCTATTACAGAAAGACATTGTATTACAGTTTGAGATTTTGATTATATATGATCATAAACTTTAGGAACTATGAATAAGTATTCTATAGACATGTATGATGGGGAAGATACTGCAACAACAGTGATGAAGCACCCTGGTATGTGTGTTTTACGAAATGATGTCTTGCAAGCAGTACAAGGTTGGTGGGGGAGACGTCCCCATGAGTTTAGAGGTGGCAAAGTCCCCTCTCTATTCGTATTTTCTTCCCCGGTTATCTAGAAAGTTGTTTAAGGCGGAAACTATACAAGTATATTTTGATCTCTAAAATTTTGTATTGCAAGAGCTAGTATCTGATACGACACTTTAATGATATATGAGTGAGTTTTCTTCCGAGGAATGGAATAGTTTCTAAAGGATTTCCTAGCTGGAGTTACGCTTCGACAATATATTTGAATTGATATTTAATTATGTATTTTGTTTTGGTGAAGCTTTTAAAGGAGTATGAGTTTTGACGTAAAACCAAGAAAGTGAATTTACAAAAAGGATTTTCTACTAAGAGGTTGTGATCCCTAGACTATTTTTTAAGTAATGTACATGTATTTGGTAAATTTATTTAAGGGAATATATGATATAGCTGAAAGATAAGAAAGTGTCAATGAAACAGATTATAAGTGAACTAAAATTATATTCAAGATAAACTTACATTTATATTCCGTTTTCAGAAGACTTATGAGGTATTATATGGTTTAGTGTGCAATCTGAAATATTGTAAAGATCATTCCGAGCATGTTTATTTCGTATTCTTAAGAGTATATTTTATTACCTTAATATGTGTTACTCAGGGCCATCTCATGACATATGGAGGCCATGTGCTATCCATTAAAATGGGGCCCTTAAAAAATTATAAAGAAGAAATTCTATTTTTTTTATATTATTATTATTTGTCAGAAATAGTTCCTTAAAATTTGATCATAAACCAAAAACTAAAAAAAAAAGTAGGATTTTTTATTCAAACAAAGCCATCCTTCTAGCGTTCTTTGAGCATGGTCAGATTGCAAGAATGGTGGTTGTTGCTTAAGGCTAACAAAAGCTTTTTTTAAAAAAAATTATCGAGCCATTTCATTAATATTAGACATCAAGCTTGTGAAGAATTACATGGCAATTATGAATTTATGATACAACAGCATTATATTGGTCTTTGCACTACATGAAACTATCTCAGTACTTACTCAAACAAAAACAATAACAACAAAGGCTAACAATAGCATTAATTTAAAACCCACTAGTACATAATTGCAGTAGCTTATCAAAATAAAATTAGGAAGTATCATTGTATCAATTATGTAGTATCATGGTTGACATCATATCAATTGAATTAGGCAAAATTATATCAATTAAAAAAATTGTAGAAAAACCAACTAAGCAGAGTTGCAAAATTGCAAAACAATTGCAGAAAAATCTAAATCATGAAATCGAAAATCAAACATGTAGTATTATTACATCAGGCAGAATTGAAAAAATCAGAATTATAAGAATTATATATACATAAATTTTAATTTCAAGTTATCAAATTTCAGAATTGCTTAAATCTCTACTAGAAAACTGGCATAAAAGAAAGTGAAATTACCTTAAAATTGAAGACTTTGATAACAAATTAGCCCACTAATTCTTGCCTTTTCACCTCCCACAATCAAAATTATAAAGACTTTGTTCTTCATGTATTGTAACTTGTAAACCACCGGTTGATTCTTTTTTTTTTTGGATGGTGAAAGAAATCAATTTCTTGGATATGAGTTGAGACAAGTTGAATCTGAATTGCAAATAAAAAATTTCATCTTTGGTGTTCTTGAGGAGAATTGGAAATATGGAAGGAGTAATGAGATTGAACTTTTTTTGACAAAATTTAAGATTGGAAATGGGATAATTTCCTTGAATAAAGAGAGTGATTACTCAATTAAATATGGGAAGTTATGAATTTTTGGGGATTTTTAGGTAAGAAGAGGAGAGAGAATTATGGGAGGAAGAACATGGAAAGTACTGAGCTGCTACCTGCTGTGGATGCAGGAGACCACCATTTGCGTCGCATGCTGGTCAATGTGCGACGCAAATGACCTACTATCTCGCGTCGCACATTGAGCGGCATGCGATCACGGATGGTGTCCCGCATCCGGCGTCAGCAGGCTTGACTATCATCCGCGTCACATGATGCTCAATGTGCGACGCAGATAGTAGGCCATTTGCGTCGCACATTGACCAGCATGCGACGCAAATGATGATTGTTGGGTTTTTTTTTCTCTTTTTTGTTTTTTTTTTCATATACAAAACCTTAAACTTCAAAACTAAACGAACATTATATTAATAATTATGAGCAGAAAATTCGGCAGAGTCTCCTTTGTAATTTGGACAACCCAAGAAATCGTTGGGAGAATTTTGCATATATAACCAAAACATGTTCCAGTACATCTCAAAGCAACCAATCTTGCAATCAATTGCAATCAGTCAACCAACAAGGTTCAATATATTGTTCAACCTATAAATACATATACTAACTAGTTAGTTTGCAGCTTTGACGACCTCTACAAAGTATTTTGCAAAAAGTTCTCTAAGTTCGTCGATTTCAGTTGCGGAGTATGGCTGAGGACTTGGTGGAAAATCCTAGAAATATATTAAATTAGTTAATATACTTGAAAATTCTATAAGTATAAATAAAGAATTTACGACATACATATACCTCCTGTAAATTATCTGAATCATAGTGCATGCGGACGATTTCAAGCATGTTTTTCATCACGAAGTAGCCGCATTCCGCTCCTCCCGATTGTTGAGCACACTACACCAAATTTAAGATATATATTAGAATCGGAAATAAAATCCTAAATAGAATTATAAAATTTGTACGAAATACAACACATAAGAGTTTTACCGGGATCGTTATCCAAGACAATTTAGTTCCTTTATTGGATCCTTCAAGGCGCGTGAAACTTGTATATACACTAAGTATAGAAATTTTGTAACAATTAATTACTATAAAAATTTGTAAATTATTTAAAATATCATAAAATACATGTAAATTAATTAACATGTATAACAACTATGAACTTACGTATTCAGCGGCATCTTGATAGCTAATTTTCTTTCTCTCTGTAGCGAATCAAATATATATACCGCTTTCTTAGATAGACAAATGACAAGAAGAATCCAATGTTCCCTAAGGCATGAAACAAAATGTGATGTTCATATAACCACAAGTTCATATAGATAAAACAAAGAAAAGATTAGTTTAACTAACATACTTTTGAATATACGGACATAGGATGAAACGCATATTTTGATTCGATTTCATTGTACTTGCCATGTAGTTGATCACGGCATCTGGTTCATTGCGTATCATGGTCGCCGAAATCATACTTGGACACATGAAACCAATAGTACCCTCTGGTTCAGACTCCTCTTCCAAATACCTACACTCCAAAAACTTATACTTAGAATAAATAATAAAAATAAATATCAATGTTAATTAGTTTAGAGTTTGAGAATTCTCACATCATAAATATTTGCAAAATGGATACATTAAGCCATGCTCCCGTGAGAAATTGAAAAACATATTGTCGCGAGAGAATGATCATCTGATCACTATCATAGTTGAAGACGGTATCCTTCATAACTTGCATATTAAAAGGCTCATCTGAGGGCCGGTTGCAAAATAATCGGTGCATATCCTTGACAATATCATCAATCTCCTCCAGTGATAAGTCAATAAAAGGATCTATGTACCTATGTTCAGACTCATCGGTGCAAATATCACTACCAACTAATTTTTTTCTTCTTCTTCTTCATCGCACCTCCCTCAGGCAAATGTTCCTAATTCAATTCGACCTCTTTTTAATTCATACTATATATGTATATAGATTATTTCATATATCAATCAAGTTTACGTAGTATATAAATCAAGATATTAAACATAAGTTACCTGATTATTTGAGACTATGAATACCAACTCCGGCCAATTCCATGAGTGAACCCTCGGCCAGGCGAGTTTCACGATGTATGGAGTAGGTAGTGGAACCGGAGCATCTGCGTAGTCCAGGAAAGAAATTATCAACACTCACTTTCACGGCCGTAGGATGTGATGATGACTCCAGTTGTGGATGAACGGTACCCTCAGCTACAATGATCGGCCCCGAGACATCCGCTAATGCCAAACGACATGGAACTTGACTCTTAACATCCAATGAGAACACAATGTCATTAATTAAGTGTTTTAGAAGCATAATATCATAATCTTAGAAGATATAAAATAAACTTATACCTGCAAGTTCACAAATGGATCATTGCCCCCCGAGTGACAGCTACTAGGATCAACTGGAGTGTGAGGACTTCGGACCGACGCATCTTCCCTTGTTTGATTTGGTGCTTGAAGACCTAATTGCGCCGCAAAAGCCATCAACCTTTCTTGAACTATTGCATCTATCTTCGAGTTCATCTCTTGCATCTATCTTCGAGTTCGTCTCTTGCCAAACACTGTTTCAATATCCTTTACCCGCCTAGAAACCTGTTTTCCACGTAAAGGTACAGGGGCTTCTCTCATCTCCACTTTTCCGTTGAATAACTTTTTCTTCTTACGAAATGGATGATCTAAAGGAAGCCATGTACGATAATGCAGGTATACATTCTTCCCACAATGATGTAACCGCTCATCAATCATATCCTCATCACAAATAGGGCAGGCCTTTGCTCCTTTAACTGTATACCCGGACAAATTCCCATAAGCCGGGAAATCATTAATCGTGCAAAATATCATGGCACGTAATGTGAATTCAGTTTTCGCATGCGCATCGAACATCGAATCACCTTCATCCCACAACAATTTCAGATCTTAAATGAGTAGGTCAAGATACACATCTATGTCGTTTCCGGGTTGATTAGGACCCGAGATAAGAAGCGATAGCAGAATAAACTTACGCTTCATACATAACCAGGGGGCAGATTATAAATGGTCGAAAAACTAGGCCAAGTGCTATCTTTGGGTACCTAGGGTGCCAAATGGGTTCATCCCATCTGTACAAAGTCCAAGCCAAAGATTTCGAGGTTCTTTACCAAAACTGGAAAACTTTCGGTCGATATTTCTCCATTGGGGAGAATCGACCGGATGTCTAAGCATCCCATCTTTCTTCCTCTCATCCGCATGCCACCTTAATAATTTAGCATTATTTTCATCCGAAAATAAACGCCTAAATCTCGGAATGATTGGAAGATACCAAAGAACCTTCGCCGGAGTTTCTTTCTTTCTCACCCCTTCATCATCCTCCTTTGTCTTGTACCGAGACTCTCCACACCTTGGACACTCACCCAAATCCTTGTACTCATTTCGATACAGCACACAATCATTTTGACATGCATGTATCTTCTCATATTCCATACCTAATGGACACAACAATTTCTTTGCCTCATAGGTAGAGTTGGGAATTTCATTCCCATCAGGTAGCAATTCTTGTAAAAAAGTGAACAACTCACTTAGACTTTTATCTGTCCAACTATGCTTCGATTTCATATTGAACAATGTAAGGATGCCAGAAAGTTTAGTGAAATTCTTACACCCCGGATACATAGGTTTGTCCGCTGCACTTAAAATATTATCATACATATTCGGACGATCGGTTCCTTCATCCTCCAAATTGTGCAACATCTCATCTACCCTATCATTCTCATCATCCACCCTATCATTCTCATCATCTACCCTATCATTATCATTATTATCCTCTCCTTTTTCGATATCAACCTCAACCTCATCATCAATGTGATCAACATTCAAATCATCACAAAACCTAGTGGAGCTCATACCCTGATCATAAAACTCTCCATGCCATGTCCACCTAGTATAGTTCCTCTTAAACCCACGACGAATCAAATGATCCTTAATTTGATCCACATCACGATACCCCCTAGAGTTATTGCAATCACAACAAGGACACAAGACTAACTTTGACCCATTCTGCGATTGATGTTCTAACGCAACCCTGATAAATTCATCAACCCCTTGTAGAAATGTCACCGAAATCCGATTACCATACATCCAGGTTCGATCCATATTCATACACTAGAGACACCAAACAAGAACACAATATATCGATCACATCATTCAAAGTGTCTTATCAAATGCAGTCATGAACATTTGAGTCCTTATCACTCCAACCTAACCCATCCTTGAGTTTCTCATCTCACTAGTGAAAGAATGTTTGGTTTTCAATTCTAAGAAAAATTCGGCAGCACTTCCCTACAGTTCTCCAAGTACACGATGAAGATAGTAGGTAAACTATCAACATATGTACCCAGAGAACGCTTAGAGAAATGAGCTAGATCTTTCTTAGAATCGAAAACCAAACATTCATTCACATCCTAAGTGAGATAAGAAACTCAAAGACAGTCCCAAACCGGGGACTATTCAAGACTTACTCCTAATGAGTAAGCCTCGAACGGGTATCTAGGCAAATGATGCACACATTGCAATTAAACACCACAAACCAATCCATTCCTTAGATTTCCCTCCCCACCCCATTAAGGTATGTCCATATAGGTTTGGTCATAATTCAACATATACTTTCCCAATCACATAATAACCAAACAATTCACATATACTTTCCCAATCATATAACCAAACAAATCCACAAATCCAAACTAATGGTTACATTAACGTACATCAAAAAATAACAAAAGGTATAATACATACCTCTGCTCTCAAGGAGCAGTGAAGACAAGCACAACGACACGAGCTTGGAGAACTGGCAAACCGACGAGCACTAAGGTGGCAACTGAAGTACAATGTAAAGGAATGACATAAGTTTGAAATTCTAAAGTGAGCATTCAAGAATTATAACTCATAATCGAAACACATAATTCTAAAGTAAGCATTCAAGAATTCTAACTCATAATCGAAACACATAATTCTAAAGTGAGTATTCAAGAAACACATGCAAGAAATTGATTCAATACAAAACATAATGAATATAAGGAAGTATTTTAGAACACTACACAAACTATACAAATTCATAAGCTACAAACATCCTAAATTCAATCTCAAAATTATTTCACACATGTTTATCATGATTTGAATTCTAATTTTAACCCCTTAACAAAAATTAGAACTAAAATTATTCAAAGCAACCCCTAAAAAAATTAAGAGAACTTGAAAATACATGATTAATGTAAATTAATACAAAAAATATATAAAAAAAACAAGAATTACATACATTGCCGGCAGTGGCACCGACGGCGGCAAGTCAGTCCGCAGCGGCGACGGCGGGTCGGTCTAAGTGGCGGCAAGTGAGAGAGAAAGAGAGTGAGTTCGGACATGCGAGAAAATCGAGTGAAAGAGAGAGTGTTGGATGAGACTCCTTTCGAGTGACCGTTAATGGCACCGGCGGCGAGAAGACGACAAGTTTTCGCCGGCGAAGTGGGGCGGAGAAGCACCACTGAGAATGAGATAGAGAAAGTGCGGAACGTACCGAGAATGAGAGAGAGAAAGTGCGAATCTGAAAACCAAAAACCGTCGGAGAGGGGTCTTGAGTTCGCCGGAGAAGCAACGTCGCCGGCGAGGGTGAGGGAGCGTCGGCGAGACTGTGAGGGCGAAGGGTCGTTTGCAGGTGAGAGAGAAGAGAGAGTGAGTTCGGTTTTTTTTGCATGTAACTTAGGGCTCCAAAACGAAATAATGTCGTTGGGGGACTAGTGCTGCTGGGCGAAAATTCTATTGGGGGAGGGTAGTTTACGTCGGATGGGCCTAAGGGTCCGACGCAAATACCGCTTTTGCAACGCACCTAAGGCAAGTGCGACGCAGATAGTGTGACAATTTTGGCTTCCAGGATGAATCGATTTGCGCCGGATGGACCGGGGGTCCGACGCAAATTAGTCTTTTGCAACGCACATCAACAAGGTACGACGCATATAGCTCGTATCTGGTGCTTATGTACCTATGTTGTGCGTCGCACTCTTCACTGCATGCGACGCAAAATATGTTTTTGCGTCGTTTTACCTTTCATGCGATGCACTTGGGGGGACGCAAATCGTCCTTTTTCTACTAGTGAAGTTTTTCGAAAGGAAAACTTATAAATTGCAACCATATTATGAGTTTGGAGGTGAAGGTACAAATCTGATGATGAACCCAAATTTTACCACAGCTGGCTTTAGCATAAATTTCTAGCAATATTTTCTGATTCAATCTCTAAACCCATGTTCAATCCTTTTTTTTTCTAAACATCAAACAAAGCAAACTAAATACCAGGTAAAACGAGTTTTTGGAATCATTTTTCAAAACCCATTCCTAAAAACAGCTTTTTATGTTCGTTTTAATTTTATAATTAATTAAATAACTTTGTTAATCATCTCGATTCATTTTTATAATATCTTTAGTCAAAATATCTAATTATGGTTACAACATGGATAACGTGTTTTAAAAGATAACAAAAAAACTTTCCTAAAAGTAAATGATTTTGAAAAGATTTCAAAGATGCTCAGGTACATGTTAGAGCGTTCCCACTCATGATGAGCAAGGATGTAAATCGAGTTGAGCAGCTCACGAGCAGCTCGACCTCGACTCGTTCAATGCTCCGTCAAAACTCGACTTAAGTTGGCTATACTTGAACTCGACTCGAAACCTTAACGAGCACGAGTTGAGTATAACCCTACACGACTCGATAATCTCACGAGCAGCTAGATAATTTATAGGAAAATTTGACGTGAATAATCCCAACTTTCACCCGTCTTCTCAAAATAGTCCCAACTTTAGATTATTCCAAAATAATCCCAACTTTTGATAGGATCTTCTCAAAATAAGTCAAACTATCCTTTTTCTTGATTACAATAATCCATTTTAGGTGTATAATATATTAAAAATTAATAGTTCGAATTATTTTGGGAAGGTAGAAAAATAATATATTCTAAGAATTTATTTTATCTAATACAGAAAATATACCCATATTCACTAAATATTATAGGTAGAAAAATAGAATCCTTCCATACTTATATTGTCAAAAATATGATACACATAACTTATTTCTTGTCCAATTAGAATGAAATTAGGTGACTAATTAACATAAGAAGCAGCAACTTGGAAAAATAAAGAAAAAATAAATAAATAAAAAGATAGATGAAGGAAGCAGCAAAACTGTGGGAAAGGTGCAAAGTAAAGGAAGCATTCGTCCCCACATCGATGGATTATCATGAGATGGGAGCTATAAAGGTCTATAAAATGTTACCCTTACCCAAACAATTTATTCAGAGTGCGTCTTGGGTAGTTACACTATAACTTATTGTGTAACTTGTGTAATGACAAATACTTCGATAAGAATGACATGTGGATTATATAAACAATGACATGAATCTCATGTCATTTGAGTTTCATTTACAAAAGAAGCAGTTGTTTGTAGGTTGTTACACCATAAATTATGGTGTAACGGTTACACCCAAGATTTTGTGATTTATTTAAGTCTTCGTATGGGCCTAGTATACTATTATTGTACATGGCCTTACAAAGTTTGAGCCTCTCGAGGCGAGCTATTCGAGTAAATCGAGCTCCCGTCGAGTCGAGTTTTGAGTCGAGCTACAAAAAATCTTGTCGAGCACAACTCGAGCAGGGGTTTGTCAACCTTAAGGAGCACAAGTCATGTAGTTTTCGAGTCGAGTCGAGCAGGCCTCTACTCGCGACCGACTCGTTCGACTAGCACCCCTATGAATGACTAAAAACTTTGTGTTATCTATCTCTACAACTTTCTCTTTCATCCTCAAAAATTTACCATGACTCATCCATGACCAATTTCACCAAATACATCTCATTTATGACTAAGAGTAGCCTTAGCGGTTGGCCAAAAACGTGTCGTGATGAGAAGATAGAGAAGTATTAAACTAAGAACAGAGAAAAAAATGGAGCAAATGGGTTGATGGCCAGAACGTGGGGAAGCTCACACATTAACTTTGGCCTTCAACTATCAACTAGATGCGTCGAGGAGAGAGAAATAAAAAAAATAAAAACCAATAAAACCTTAAAGCTGATACATAGACAATTCTCTTGAAATATAGGGCTATATTTTGCTTTTCTCAATTAGCAGAATGTATAATTGTAGACACAAAATCGTGTTACCCCATGTAGCACTCGATGATGAAACATATCGTTGTTCTAATTGGTGACGTTCAAAGGAAGAACGATCTAAAAAGCTTAGCCAAGAAGCGTTTTAAGAAACTAAATTCTATATATGTATTTAAAACAATTTCGAGCACACTTTCAAGAGCCCAATTAATTATATATGTTAATTAATTGTATCTCAAGCCCGTTTTCACAAAGCCCAATTAATTATTTCCGATAATTAATTGTATTTTAAAAAAACATTAATTATTCTTGATCATTACTAAATATTTTCCTAAATTCAAAGATATTAGAAAATCATATTTTATTGCTAAAGATAGCTTATTTAGGATTCAAAAAGATAATATTTCATCAAAGATAAGAAAGAATCTTAAAACGAACGCACAGATATACGTTGCATCAAGCGCACCAAGATAACACAAAGGCAGTTTACATAATGAAGGAATGTGTTGAAGGCTGCGCTAACGCACGAACCATGCTCTGGACGCATGGCCCCTGAGCGACGCGCATGGTCGTGCGCGGAGCACATTCCCCGTGCGTGCAATGCATGGCTTCCCTTATCTCTTATGCGTGATTTTTTTATTTCTTTCTCATATAAATACTTTATGCTTTGATGAACGTTTTTCATATACGGCTTTAAATAGTTCAAGACATATACTTCGACATACGCTTCATAATACGACTTCATACGGTTTCAACACTTCAATACACTTTCATAAACTTGTATACATACTTCATATTACACGAACACATTCAAACACCTTCAAACATATTAAAACTCCATTGATTTACATTCAAACTCCATTCAAGCTTCAACATTGCTCCTCCCGCGGATCGTTATATAAGAGCAAGGCGACAAGAGTAGTATTCCTGAGGGTCAATTCCAATTTAATTCCTTTTTCTCTAACAATATATTTGTCATGATGTAGAATCGTTAAAGGAATCAATGCTTTCTTATACATTCTTCTCTAATATCTCTTTTTTATATTTATTTTATAATTTATTATTATTCATATGCATGTTGTATGCTTTAATGCTTTCATCACAACACATGTTTATTTTTGTTAATCAAAGACCTAAATAAATATTCTAATGCTAAATTTAGATAATCTGGACAATTGGATTAGTTCCCCGTAATTTGATTGCATAATAACACATGTCACCAAAAATAAGTCTTTTTCGTGTTTAATGAATCGATGTAGATTAATTTTTAGATTGCATCAACATATTTCTTGGTTATTTAATTGCATAACACTCGACATGAATCGTATTAAGTAGAGGCCAACAATGGGCGAATTTAATTCCTGCCCATATTCGTACTCTCACCACCGAACTCAATCTTTGGTTCATTGACCATTTTGTCCCTACGATTTTCCAACATCCAATTAGGTTTATGAGGCTTCCATGACTTGTTGGCGACTTCTTCATTTCAAACGTATTTCAAAACAAAACCTTTACAATGAGATAGTCAAATGCGCGCCCATCCCGCGTAGGCAATAAAAAACACGCCTATGATTTGGCGACTCCACTAGGGAGGATTTAAAAAATTAATTTATAATGAGTGGGTGAAACTCGAAAAATACGATTTATAGTTTTATGCTTTTAAATGACATCAGAATCTTTCATATGCATGGCTATTTTTCTAGGCCACTATAAGGTCATCGTCCTTGCCTCATTAACGCATGTTCTATGCTTGAGGCCATTGATACGCTCAAGTTACACGTAGTATTTACGTAACTTTGGGTGCACTTTGCTAAGGGTTTGATTGTAATTGTTAACATTCGTGTTTTATTTAACTCTTAGCGGAAGTTCGGAGTTTTGCGAGATAATTTGTGTTAACGTCATGTATTCCGAGCTTCCAAGGTGAAGTGCATTTGAGCCGAGCAAAGCCCAAGCATCACCGCAAGCCCAACTACCGCATGCTTGCCTCGCGAACCATGCCCGGCCAATGAGGCCCAAAGCAAAGACGCCCATCACAACATCATCGCCAAGCAAGCAGCAGCATCGCAAGCCCAAGCCTCGCCCATCGCATGCCAGCTCGAAGCAAGCTGCCCAGCTCAGCGCTTGAAGCACCGCACGCCCAGCGCCCAGCAGCAAGCACGCCCAGCGCGCGAAGCATCGCCAGCCCAGCGCAAGCGCTCGCACCTCGCAAGCATGGTCGCACCTCGCGACCTGCTTGCTCGCACCTCGCGAGATTCCTCGCACGGTGCGACCTGCTTGGTTTGGCCCAGATCTTTAGCTCGTGTTGGAAGGCAGAGATCACTCGCACGGTGCGACCTACTTCGCACCTCGCGACCCCTAGGTCGGTTTAAATGTCGGCTGATTTTTGAGCTTTAGTATAAATACTAAAGTTGTTTTTGGACCTAGGGGGGCAGCAACCACAAGGAGAGGGAGTCTCCAAAACTCCACTCCTCTCTTGTTGTCTTCTCTTTTAGTTTTTATTTTCTAGTTTAGTTTTTGTAGATTTCAATTATGGGATTGGCTTATGCTATGCCAATTGTAGCTTGAACCGTTCTTGAACGAGATTAATATGGAGCTTCAAGCATTATTGTGAGATCTTTCCTCTCTTTCTATTTTCTTTGATTATGGTTTAATTTCTATGCTTGCTTTCTATGATTTTTGCATGATTATGCTAGGAATGTTACTAGTTTGATTGTGTAATTAATCTAATGCTAGATTTAAGAATAGAATCGGATTGTTTTATTCTTTTATCGATTTGTAGCAAACTAGGGAGTAACTCAGATGCAGATCATCTTGGTTATTTCTTAGGGAAATTGAATTAACTGTTGAATGTTTATCGCTTGTATGACGTTAGCAGGTCTGTTGGTTCTCTGTGTTTATTGCTGCTATTGGATTGAACTTAGACGCGATCGTACTAGGTTATCCTTTAGTTAGGGTTTTATAGTCACGCTGATCGTGCTATTCAACTAAGAATAAGGAGAACGCGAGATTAATTCTCAACAATAGATAATTATGGAAATAATTAGAGTGGAGGTTCAAGGATCGATAATGAATTGAAGTGTATGTTAATCGGATTCAAGATCTTTCCATAATTGATTTCTCATTTTGTTTATATGTTAGTTGTAGTTTAGTTTGTTCGTAAATCTACTTGAAACCCCCCCTTTGTAATTATTATTAGGTTTCTCGGCCCTTAGCTTAATCTAGGTTTCGAATCACGCTGAGTACTAAACTCGTCCCTGTTTCCCTGTGGATACGACCCCTACTTCCATTATACTACCTTAGTGTAGAAGAGAGTAGGAGAAATTTTATCTTTGGCCGGGTGCGGTGCACAACGACACACTCGCGCCCGTACCAAATTTTGGCGCCGTTGCCGGGGAAACGGTGTTACTATTTTGTATTTAGTGTGATTTTTGGATGGTATTGCTTGTGCTCTTTGTTTTTGGTTGACACTCATAGCACTGACGATGCATTGCAAGTGTTCTTCTCAATCAATTTTGCAGGTACTTGAAGTGGAGATTGACATGGAACCACTACTGTCACACATGGAGCACAAACCCAATGATTAAGTTAAGGTATTAAGTCGAGCTCACGACTTTAAACAACAGCGCTTCTCGGGAGGCAACCCGAGACCCTTTTATTTTCTTTCTTTTCCTTTATTTTCTCATCAAATTTCCACCACCACAACAAATTTTCTTTCACCCACCGCCCACACACTACAAAAGATCCACAACCAATCTTAATTCACTTGGAACCAAAATCCACAAAAGAAAATCCGTTGGGAGGACTTCAATAGCTAGGAGTTGGTAACACTAGAGGATTGAGATTGTTAATGTATCTTTTCGATCTCTTAAGCTAGGTGCAAATCTCACAAATTCAAAACTTTTGAACTTTTCATTTGTTTGAGTGATTCGAGGGAGAGGGGTGTGAGTTGAGTTAGGAGATTTGAGATGGTGTTGTTAAGAAGTTTGAGTTTGACGGATTGTTTGCCATGAGTTTTGAGCATTCGATCTTCGATTTACCCGATTTTCAAATTTCACCCCCTTTTTCAGTTTACTTTTTCTTTTAATTGTCGACACATTGAGGACAATGTGTAGTTTAAGTAGGGGGGAGGGTATTCTCATTCTCATGTATCTATGTTGTATATATTACTTTCAATTTGAAAAAAATTAAAAATGAAAAAAAAATGAAAAATAAAAAAATATTAAAAAAAAGTGATGAAGTGAATCCCGCTGAGTTGAAAACCCGCAAGGGCGGGCGACTCGGGCAAAAATGGGGGCCCGGATAGGTTGAAAACCCGAAAGGGCAACCTATGCAAAAAAGTGGCTTATATTGAGCGGGTAAGATGGTGAGATGAAAAAAATGTGAGAAGCTAGGATGAAAACCTGAAAAGGCTCCTAGGCAAAATGAGAGATTAAGAGAGAATTATACACTTTGAAAACTCATTTGCCGGAGATGGTGTCATAAGGTGGAAAGCGTTTTCGGGTTTGGATTGGTTATTTCATCCTTGATTTTGTGAAGATTTAATTTGGCTTTCACATTCTTTTGGTTGATTGTTTGTTTTTGGGAGTAAGCATGGAATTTATCCCTTTTTGTCTTCATTCCATGGCTTGCTATTTTAAATTAGTTGTAGTAGTAGTAGTTTTAGTTTATCTTTTGAGGTTTTAGGCGAGTTGTCATTTTGATTGTGGCGTTGGAGTGGGTTCAACTCCTTTGAGATCCTTCAGGATTTGAGCTCACATTTTGGTTGTCGTTTGGTGATTATTGTTGTCGCGTCTGTATTTCTGATAGTAGCTTGAATCTAAGTGTGGGGGAATCATCGTCCCTTACGTTTAGGTTTTGAGCGTATTTCGTTTGGATGTGATGATGATGATGTAGTTGGTGGAGAGAGAGGTTGGTGTCGTTAGCTTGGGTGATGATTTATTTGGAGATCCTCATTTTGAGTTTACTCGAGGTCGAGTAAAGTTCAAGTGTGGGGGTATTTGATACGCTCAAGTTACACGTAGTATTTACGTAACTTTGGGTGCACTTTGCTAAGGGTTTGATTGTAATTGTTAACATTCGTGTTTTATTTAACTCTTAGCGGAAGTTCGGAGTTTTGCGAGATAATTTGTGTTAACGTCATGTATTCCGAGCTTCCAAGGTGAAGTGCATTTGAGCCGAGCAAAGCCCAAGCATCACCGCAAGCCCAACTTCCGCATGCTTGCCTCGCGAACCATGCCGCCCCGGCGAGGCCAAAGCAAAGACGCCCATCACAACATCATCGCCAAGCAAGCAAGCAGATCGCAAGCCCAAGCCTCGCCCATCGCATGCCGGCTCGAAGCAAAGCCCGGCCAATGGCTCGAAGCACCGCACGCCCGGCGCCCAAGAAGATGCACGCCCGGCGCCGCGAAGCATCGCCCCGGCCAGCAAGCGCTCGCACCTCGCGACCTGCTTGCTCGCACCTCGCGAGATTCCTCGCACGGTGCGACCTGCTTGGTTTGACCCAGATCTTTAGCTCGTGTTGGAAGGCAGAGATCACTCGCACGGTGCGACCTACTTCGCACCTCGCGACCCCTAGGTCGGTCTAAATGTCGGCTGATTTTTGAGCTTTAGTATAAATACTAAAGTTGTTTTTGGACCTAGGGGGGCAGCAGCCACAAGGAGAGGGAGTCTCCAAAACTCCACTCCTCTCTTGTTGTCTTCTCTTTTAGTTTTTATTTTCTAGTTTAGTTTTTGTAGATTTCAATTATGGGATTGGCTTATGCTATGCCAATTTAGCTTGAACCGTTCTTGAACGAGATTAATATGGAGCTTCAAGCATTATTGTGAGATCTTTCCTCTCTTTCTATTTTCTTTGATTATGGTTTAATTTCTATGCTTGCTTTCTATGATTTTTGCATGATTATGCTAGGAATGTTATTAGTTTGATTGTGTAATTAATCTAATGCTAGATTTAAGAATAGAATCGGATTGTTTTATTCTTTTATCGATTTGTAGCAAACTAGGGAGTAACTCGGATGCATCATCTTGGTTATTTCTTAGGGAAATTGAATTAACTCGTTGAATGTTTATCGCTTGTATGACGTTAGCGGTGTCCGTTGGTTCTCTCGTGTTTATTGTCGCTATTGGATTGAACTTAGACGCGATCGTACTAGGTTATCCTTTAGTTAGGGTTTTATAGTCACGCTGATCGTGCTATTCAACTAAGAATAAGGAGAACGCGAGATTAATTCTCAACAATAGATAATTATGGAAATAATTAGAGTGGAGGTTCAAGGATCGATAATGAATTGAAGTGTATGTTAATCGGATTCAAGATCTTTCCATAATTGATTTCTCATTTTGTTTATATGTTAGTTGTAGTTTAGTTTGTTCGTAAATCTACTTGAAACCCCCCCTTTGTAATTATTATTAGGTTTCTCGGCCCTTAGCTTAATCTAGGTTTCGAATCACGCTGAGTACTAAACTCGTCCCTGTTTCCCTGTGGATACGACCCCTACTTCCATTATACTACCTTAGTGTAGAAGAGAGTAGGAGAAATTTTATCTTTGGCCGGGTGCGGTGCACAACGACACACTCGCGCCCGTACCAGCCATCCCGGGAGGTTTGCGCTTTGTCCTTCCAAAAAGCTTCCTCAGCACGCAATAGCGTTGGATATTAGTCATAAGCAAACCTACCTAACCATGTCATTGCTCTCTTGAACCTGACGAGAGACTGGAGTGCGTCCTACACATGGCCATCTTTTTCAGCAAATTAAATATATACAAAGTGTGGGATCAATCTCTTAGTCATGGACCTTTTTAAGCCTTAACCTAAGCCTGACCATGGTATCAAACATAGATCTTAATTTTAGGTTGGAACTGCATACTATTTCTTATCTATATGACATTATTGATTGCTTGTTTGCTATATTCAACATGCTTTCCCCTCATATTCCCCTCCAATTAGGCTAGAAACATAAAAAAACGACCAATACGACGAAACGAAAAAACCACTCCGCGAAAACGATGCGCGAAACGCACAAAGCTTGCGTCACACGCAAGCAGCGTGCCCCTGGCGCACCAGGTTGCGTGGCACACTAGCTTCATGCGCTAAGTGCAGCAAGTTGCTTGCGTGGCACGCAACACTCCTGCAAGTGGCGCAAGTTGCGCAGCTTTGTCGCGTTTCGATTTTATCGGTTTATTTGCCAGTTTTCGATCAATCTTCGCATTATTGTTCGTGATCACTTTTAGGTCATCTTTTTCAAACAAAACTCACATAATCAAAAGATAAAAACCGTCTCTTGACGCATATCAGAAATGAGTCTATCCTAAAAAGTACATCTAGATAAGTGACCGTGATAGAGTTCGAGTTATCATGCATGTCATCCCATCTTATTCCTTCCATCCAACCAATCTTCTCTATCATATCTATCCTATCATATTCCATCCATTTCGAAAACTTATCTTTTTCAAAATCAATCTCACACCCTCTTTTATTCGACGGTTTTTTCACCAAGTATCCCCGCACGAGGTACCCTCGCACTTTTCAAAATACACAAGGTGCCCCCGAGTTTCATGGTAATACATCAAAATGCCCTTAATGACTAACGGCGGTTAACTCCGTTAGTCATTAACCCTAATTTTTTGTTTAAAACCCTAATTAACCCCTAACCCTAATCCTAATCCTAATCCTAACCCCTACAAATAAGTTTAATTTATTTTTTTATTTTTTTTTGTTCAGGAAAGATAATTGGTCCGAAGACCAACCCCTGCTAGGCTACTAGCCTGCAGGGCACACCAGCTCATTGGCTGGGTAGAGGGGATTTATACCCACAAGCAAACATTTTTATACAAACTCCCCAAATTGGGGAGCTGATGAGAAGTCGAACACCCGACCTTTGCGGTTGGGAGGTGGGAGCACCAACCATTGGGCTCCCACGAGGACCTCTACAAATAAGTTTAATAATTGTCAATACATTAAGAAATTGTACTTAGCAAAAATAAAGTTTCAAAGCAAATGTAAATTAAGTTTAACAAAATTAAACACAGCAGTATTCATGTCACATGTGGGATCTCCGGATCTCCCTCGCCCACCTCACAAAACCAAAATTCGTTTTGGGACAACAACAAATCCTAGTCCTACACCTCCGCTCACTCCCCTTCTAAATCCTGTCTATTACACCTTCATAATGGCCGGAAAAGCTGCTCCATCTTCTTCGTACGACTCCCCGGAAATCGATGATTCAGTCATCAAGCGTAAGCCCGAAATCCAAGCTTCAGATTCTTCTACAATGAAGAAAACAAAACTAGATGCCTCAGAAAATATGGAGGAACATCAACCAATATCAAGTTGTGCAAATGATGCGAAATCTGCTGGTAGTTTCGTTACCATCGAAAGCCGCCGTCGCTCGAAGATAAGGGCTCCAGGCAAACTATGGAGGATGCATGGGTTGTGCTCCCTGATGCTAATACTTACGACTCCGCCAAATTAAGGTATTTTATCAACTATTTACTTGGTTTTTTTATTAGTTTACCCCTTTGATTTTTCATAGTCTTCAATACGTCCATTTGACAGTTAATATCTTCAATTGCATATTAATAAAAATAAATTATAAAAAGCTGATAACTTAAATTTTATTAGAACCAGTCTAACAAGATTACACGTGATAATGTAGTACTTCCTCCATAACAGAATATATGCAACAATTGAATATTTTATACCTCACATATAATAGCCAATTGTTGCATTCTTTATGATACGGAGGAAGTATTATATATTAGTGCTTTGACTTTTAAAAAAAACAAAGGGGTAACCTAATAGTTCAAGGGAGTATAACAATTATTTATCTTCACTTGAATATGTTTAAACATGCAAATGATATAGAAATTTTCGTTTATTTAGTGGTTAAATCTGTTAATTTTGTTATGGTAAAATGTCTGGCAAAAAATAGAATCATCCTGACTCTTAAGTTCTCTAACAGCAGATTTGAGTTTAACGATGTTTTTCCACAACGCATGTCTACATTTGCAAAGCTTCATGCCATTTCTCTATGATAAGAGCATCATTTGTCGTATGGATAGGCCTATGTGAAGGCCTCAAGCGTGCTTGGGCTGGCAAACGTCTTCCTATACTGAATTGAAAACTTTATTAGAATTATTGTTAACCTATAGGAAGTCTGGTTCAATTTTTTCTAAGAAGTCAAAGTGTCAAACTTTTGGGGATAGTGAACGTGGACATGAAAATATATAGGTGAGCTAGAGAATGGTGCTCTCTTTTGCAAGTAAAGTTAATCTATTCTACGGTCTGTTCTTTCGGACTGAATTAATGAAAATTCAATTGAGTTCAAACAAGTTCGACTCACCTCGCCTAGTTTCCTCTCGTAGTTTCGGTTCAATCCAATCCAATCCAATCCAAAAGAACAAGGCCTACCTCTTGGCAATGGCTTTAAATTCCATGTTGCAAGCCTTTTTTGGAACCTCTCAAAGATGGGATGTAAATTTTTTAGAATTGCACTTGAAAAGAGTATCAAGAGCGAGACCCATATAACATGAAGGAAAATGCTTTGTTCCACAACCAAATAAATCAGGTATGTTCCAGATTTGGAACCTCAGTTATAGCACACTCTTTTGAAGGTTGACCCTCGGACCTAACATAGCTTCCGGAAACCTCAAGAGCACTTCAACTCACCCGGTCTTGTAAAGAACTAGAGCCGATTTCACCATGAGGAGATGGAAGTTATGAGTTGATTAGAATTATTGCTTTTAATAGCATATGCCATCCAAGAAGCCTCGAGTCACCAACATAATTTAGAATTAGAGACTCCATCGCAACTCACGAGGGTGAAGAAGAGAAGAAGAGGAGAAAGATGACCACCTTTGTATAACCCATGAGAGCTTGGGAAGAAACTCTGCCGGTCGCTTATTGGCTAACACTAAGAAAGGATTTGTAGAATTACAATACCGAAGTCACTTCTTCCATGTGCAAGGAAACCCACTTTCAAGGGTTGACATCGGTAAGCTGCGAGAAACATGATCATAAGTCTTCTCTAGATCTAGTTTACACAACAAACTATTCTCGGTAAGGCTTTAGCAAAAAATTAACACACCCATTTGTAATGAGTAGAATGCATTGGCGATAATTTGAATAGCTCAAGAATCACGCCCTCCCTTGTTTGAAATTTGAGGTTGGGGAAAGGGAGGGAAAGGAATGGAAGGGATCCATTTTATCTCTTTCTTTAATGAATTAACCTCTTCCAAAATCCAAAGTTGGAAGTAATAAAAAGAAGCTTTTCCCTTATATGTCCCCCTTCCTCTTTCCTCCAAAAGTGCTGTATGTAAGACTTAAGCAGTGATATTCTGCTTTATGGTTATAGCCATTGATCATTGATGTTTAAGTATAACAGAATGGGCTATAGGATATTTTTTTTTTTTTTTTTTTTTTGCAAGCATGATCTTTTGATGATGGTGTGCAAGTAATGGTATCAGTGCATGCTTTCTTTTGGCAGGTTGAAACTTATTTGCTTGACATTGATTACTATGGATTGTTTTTTGTTTTGTTTTGAGAAAGCCCATCTCTCCCACTTGAGTGGTTTAGTGCCTCTTTCACATTAAAGTACCCTGTATACCATTTAGCTATTTATAATCTTTCTGCTCTTATTCAATGGATGGGATAAATTATAGGAAAAATTAACACAGGGGGCCAACTATTACCCATTGTCTTTCATAGGTCCCAAATGTGGATTATTTTCTCCAGGTCCAAGTAATGGCCTCTTTTGATTTTCATAGAGCCTGAATTACTTATAACCGGTTTAGAAGGTAAGAGATTTTAATCATGGGCCCAGCTGTCTGATTTTTTTTTTTCCTTTGTTAATGACTACAGGTAATTCAAGTTTGCAGTTTTTAATTGATATTATTGCAATCAAGTCTCTGTCCTTTTTCCTCTTCTCTCATCAACGTGATGATATTATTCAAGGAAAAAAAATCTTTGTATAGATCATTCTGTGATTGATCTCTGCTACCATGCAAAGCTTAAAGAAGCCATTGATACACTTTTTTCGTTTTGACCCAGATTCAAAAAAATGAACAGCACATCGGACTCTTTTTCTGGCCGACGCCAAACCAAGTAAACTGTCAGTCGCCGGAGTTAATTTTTCCAGTCAACTTTCTCATCTGAACTTACCATTATTAGTTGGAAGCACCAACCTGACATGGTGTTTTACCTGCGATGCTGCCTCTTTCTCCCCCAAATAATGTCGTCCTTTCTCAATTTTGAATGAAACCCATAAAACCCAGAAAAAAAATCCTTATATAGTTCATTCATTGATTGATCTCTGCTACCAAGGAAAGCTTGAAGAAGTCATTGATTCACTCAACATGTTATCTAAAAAAGGGTTGCGTTTGGAATCTTTTTTAAGGAATGTTTCTCTTCGATTATTCGAGGGGGCATTGACAAAGCTGTGGTTACCAAGCAAAGCTTAAAGAAATTGATTTACGAATCTCTTCTGTTTGGAATGATGTAGAACTTGTATTTTACAGGGAAAACAAGAACCTGCAAGTCAATGAAGGGAGATATGAGAGGAGAGAGAAAGAGCAGAAAATGGTAATTTAAGTGGGTAGGAGCAATGAATGAAAACTAGTGAAGGTGAGAGTCGTGAGACATTTCAAATTGAAACCAACATTGTAGTCATCTTGTTGTTGCTGTTGTCTAATGGTGATGATGATGATGTCTCACTCAAACTCCCAAACCATGTGCTCAATTAATTCCATCAAGCGACATTTAACCTGCTACAACGGGTCCTATGAAGATCAGGAGAGGCCATACTTAGGACGTGCAGGGAATAATCGATAGTTGGAACCTATAAAAAATAATGGGTAATAGTTGGACCCCCTGTGTCAATTTTTCCTAAATTATAATATGATTAGTATTCTTAGATGGGGAAAGTTTTTATTTGGAACAAGAGACTGAAATATAGCATCAGAGGACTAGGGGTCCTTAAGAGATGACGGATTGAAACTTGAAAGATAATGCTATAATCAAGCTTTACAGTATCTTCAAAAGACTTAGGAAAACCCCATTGGATGGTACCAAAGGCAAAATACAACCTTGTTCCTTCTCAACTAGTATCAATATTGCAGAAAATTTTAGCAATCGTTATTAATCGTATAGTAACTGAAGGATAGCCTAGAATGCTCACCTCCAATGCGACATCCTGCCTTTACGCCTTCCAATTATACATATTTAACCTGTAAATTTGACAAGCAGAAGGCAGACAATTGGTTGTATAAGATTTCCTGCATAAGATTGTCACGGCTCTTTTGTTATTTTTGTTATCATTTTTTTACCTTCTTTCTTTCTCTAAGGAATTTAACTTTTACTATTTCATTATTGGTGTGTTAACTGGTAATTGGTTGGCTTAATTGCTCTTGAGCCTCAAAAAAGAGAGGAAGATGGGGATTATAATGAAGCTAGTTCTCATTTCTTTTCTGGAGTCTTGGCAGATGTGCACACTTTGCTATATATGATGGACATGGAGGTCGGCTAGCAGCTGAATATGTGTGGAACCATTTACATTCTAACGTTCTTTCAGCAGGATTACCACGTGAGTTGGTGTGTTTATGTGGTCTCCTATACCTTATGATTTTTTTTTCTTAGATCTTTTTTTGTTCCTTATAGATATTTTGTTACATCCTTTTGATCAAATTGTGTTGAAGGTTGGTAACTTTGTTCTGAAAATATATTCTTTTTATTCTGTACTAAGAAGCTACAGTTCGACATTTTCTACTTTCTTTGTAATGATTTGTTACAAACTATTGGGTAGAGTTTCCAATTTACTATTTGCTGTCCTTATAAATTACATGTGTCTGGGTACTCCTGTAAATAGACTAAAAGAAAATATTTTACTTTGATTCACATATCTAAGATGGATTTCAGCTAGACTTTCCTGCTATTCAATTTTTCGTATTCAAACTAATACAGTTGTTAGGTATGCATTATCTTATATTGTTTCGTTTTCTAAACTGCAGTTGGATGTCAAAGCTGCCAAAAAGGCGATTCTTGAAGGTAATAATCCATGATTTCCAATTGGATGACTAATGAACTGGAAAATTGAAGCTTCATGCTTTCAGCTGATACCTTTTCAATATATTCACCAATTGCAGGTTTTCGTACAACTGATGAAGCTCTTCTAATAGAAAGTGCAGCTGGTAGTGCAATGATTTTTTATTTATTTACGTGAGCTACTCTTCTTACATTCTTAATAGGTGATCGTTTTTGTTAGTTTTTTTTTAAAATTAGGTGATTGTTTTTTATAGCTCATACTTCCTATTTATGATAATCCATACTTTAGATCAATGCGTTGAACATGATGATAATGGTGAAGTAAATACTACAAATTATGTGTTAGAAGGAATCGTTCAAGCATTACTTCCAGCTATGTGGTACAGGGACGGCACTGAAGTTGCGTCCCCAATACTCGGTATGGCGGGGTATGTTTACAGTATGGGTTCGCTCAGGGAGGCTCCAGAACGTCCGTACCGTATCAAGCACAACTACACAATATAAGTACGGTGTTGGCATTAATGGGGATGTTTTGGGGACGAAAATTCTCATTCAACCGTGTGTCACCAAAGTTTAAAAGTTAGCTCTAACTAAAAAAGAGGGCCGGTGTGTGAAATGGAGCCGGTTACTTGTGGCTAGAGAAAGAGAATGGTGGCCGGTTGTTGGTTGTTGGGAAAGATAGAGAGACTGTTTTTTTTACTTTCATCATATATCTCTTCTAGCCCCTTTTTACGTGACGACAGATGGTGTAAGGTGTAAGGTGTAAGGTGTAAGACGGATTGATTATGGTTTGTGTATGGGTATAACCCAAGTATGATAGCGGATCCCAGAGATAGGTCCGCGAGCGCCATCACGGACGCGAATACTTTAAACTGTTACCCACAGCTCTAACAAGTCAGTACATCAACATGTCCGACAACGTTGGCGGTCGCCCAACAGGACAAAATAAGGGAATCTTCCCAGGTTGTCGAAGCCTCACGACCGTACACGTGTAAAAAGGATTACGCACCCTGTCGGGTGAATAAGTACTTCCATAAATACCCCACTAGTACTATTCTGCAGGTACATTCTCTCACACCCAGAATTCTTATCTCTCTCTCTCTACTTTCTCTCTCTAAATCCTATTTGGACACGTGCTGACTTGAGCGTCGGAGGGGGTTTCCTCGCATCCCCCCCAAGGGTAGTTCACGTTTGCTTCTTGTGCAGTTATTCACTAGCGGAGTCCTATCCCAACCTTTGGCGGACTTCTCTCGAGGCCGCCAACCGTTTCAATACCGAAACAGTTTGTGTTTCAAAAAGTAAGCTGAATGACTTTTGTTTTGTGCCTAAAACCATATATTAAGTGCGCCTAATAACTTAGCTGATGGAGTATGCAATAACGTTTAGACTTCAGTTGGACTTATGAGGTGCGTCAGGATATATCTATTAATCTCTTCATCAATAAGTAAAAAAAGAAATACTACCTCTGTTTTTCAGTGTTCTCCCCACTTTCTATTGGAGAGTATCCAAGGAACAAGGGTTTAGGGTGTCTTCTATTCAATTTATTTTGACTTATTGAAACTCATCAGAACTTATTGGAACTTATTGAAACTTATCAAAACTTATTTAAACTTATTTAAACTAATCTAAACATGTTTTTTCATAAATTAGTCAAAATAAGTTGAAGAGCCTTATTGGTGGTCCATTGGAGTCACACGGGTGGTTGTTGTGAGGGAAAAGGTAGAAAGTGGGAATAACTAAAACTACATCCTAAAAAGGAAAGTGTTGTTAAGAAAAAAAAATTAGAAGTGTATACAAAAGTCGTATCCCCTAGTATATATCTAAAATTTAATTTGAATTTTTTTCTTCTTTTCTTTTCTTTATATTTGTATATATGTTTATCATTTTCTTGCCATACCCATTTCTTGATATTTGCAATTGCCCATTTTGTTCCTCGTATCTGTATGATGTCCCCATAACTGTGCTACTTAGAGTTCCAGTTTTCACACTAATTGTAATGGTTGTTTAAATGAGCCGTGGGTGGGGGGGGGTAAGACTACTTTAATAATAAGATAGAAATGATTTTGCTTCTCTTTACTTCTCTCTAGTTAGTCTAGTATGATTTTTCTGACTGAACTGTTCTCTACTTGGAATATCGACCTATGATCATAGCTAGTGTCACTTTATCAATTTATCTGTGTTGCTTTGAAACAACCTGAGCACATGAAGGTTAAGAAGAATTAGATCAAAATGAAGGGAAGAACTTGGACAGTGTTTTCCCGGCCCCTTTGTTAACTTAATTAGCTCATTGCTTCTGAGTGGAGTCTTCAATTTTGTGGTGGAAGGCAAGGTTTTGGGTAGGGCTGGATCGATGCAAATCCCAGGTCATTGTCCATCTAAAGTCAACTTGATTACAAGAGGTGTATGTTGTGATTTAGAAACTAAGTGTTAACTAGATTGTGCAATAATCAACAATAATCAAGAAGAATTTGAGAAATTGAAACAACAACCAAGTAATGCAAAGAGGAATGAAAACAAGAAAGAACACACCATAATTAACGTGGGAAACCCGAGCTCCGGGAGAAAAACCCACAAGCTTGCACTATGGAAACAATGGAGAATCAATGGTGAACATACAATCTCTCACAAACTCACTCTCTCTCCTAAAACCCTAGAAAAGATGAGGCTCCAAGTTTGAACTTTGAGATATGTGTGCTACTCCCTCTAAACCAGAAAATAGGCTATTTATACTCATAGGACTAAACGCAATCCAAGGGCCGCGATTAAATCTTAAATTGCGAAAAAACACGAGCAGACTGGATTGCCCGGGCGGGCCCGAAGAATCGCCCGCCCGGGCCCGAGACCAGTTTTGTTGCACAAAAGTTTGGGCGACGAAATTTGCACGCCCCAAATTCGTCGCTTTAGGTTCGACGCCCATTGTATTTGGGGCGTCGAAAATTGTAATCGTCGCACAAACCACATCTTGGGCGTCGAGTTATATGCGTTGCCCATAATTATGGAAATAATTAGAGTGGAGGTTCAAGGATCGATAATGAATTGAAGTGTATGTTAATCGGATTCAAGATCTTTCCATAATTGATTTCTCATTTTGTTTATATGTTAGTTGTAGTTTAGTTTGTTCGTAAATCTACTTGAAACCCCCCCTTTGTAATTATTATTAGGTTTCTCGGCCCTTAGCTTAATCTAGGTTTCGAATCACGCTGAGTACTAAACTCGTCCCTGTTTCCCTGTGGATACGACCCCTACTTCCATTATACTACCTTAGTGTAGAAGAGAGTAGGAGAAATTTTATCTTTGGCCGGGTGCGGTGCACAACGACACACTCGCGCCCGTACCAGCCATCCCGGGAGGTTTGCGCTTTGTCCTTCCAAAAAGCTTCCTCAGCACGCAATAGCGTTGGATATTAGTCATAAGCAAACCTACCTAACCATGTCATTGCTCTCTTGAACCCGACGAGAGGCGGAGTGCGTCCTACACATGGCCATCTTTTTCAGCAAATTAAATATATACAAAGTGTGGGATCAATCTCTTAGTCATGGACCTTTTTAAGCCTTAACCTAAGCCTGACCATGGTATCAAACATAGATCTTAATTTTAGGTTGGAACTGCATACTATTTCTTATCTATATGACATTATTGATTGCTTGTTTGCTATATTCAACATGCTTTCCCCTCATATTCCCCTCCAATTAGGCTAGAAACATAAAAAAACGACCAATACGACGAAACGAAAAAACCACTCCGCGAAAACGATGCGCGAAACGCACAAAGCTTGCGTCACACGCAAGCGGCGTGCCCTGGCGCACCGGGTTGCGTGGCACACTAGCTTCATGCGCTAAGTGCAGCAAGTTGCTTGCGTGGCACGCAACACTCCTGCAAGTGGCGCAAGTTGCGCAGCTTTGTCGCGTTTCGATTTTATCGGTTTATTTGCCAGTTTTCGATCAATCTTCGCATTATTGTTCGTGATCACTTTTAGGTCATCTTTTTCAAACAAAACTCACATAATCAAAAGATAAAAACCGTCTCTTGACGCATATCAGAAATGAGTCTATCCTAAAAAGTACATCTAGATAAGTGACCGTGATAGAGTTCGAGTTATCATGCATGTCATCCCATCTTATTCCTTCCATCCAACCAATCTTCTCTATCATATCTATCCTATCATATTCCATCCATTTCGAAAACTTATCTTTTTCAAAATCAATCTCACACCCTCTTTTATTCGACGGTTTTTTCACCAAGTATCCCCGCACGAGGTACCCTCGCACTTTTCAAAATACACAAGGTGCCCCCGAGTTTCATGGTAATACATCAAAATGCCCTTAATGACTAACGGCGGTTAACTCCGTTAGTCATTAACCCTAATTTTTTGTTTAAAACCCTAATTAACCCCTAACCCTAATCCTAATCCTAATCCTAACCCCTACAAATAAGTTTAATTTTTTTTTTTATTTTTTTTTGTTCAGGAAAGATAATTGGTCCGAAGACCAACCCCTGCTAGGCTACTAGCCTGCAGGGCACACCAGCTCATTGGCTGGGTAGAGGGGATTTATACCCACAAGCAAACATTTTTATACAAACTCCCCAAATTGGGGAGTGATGAGAGTCGAACACCCGACCTTGCGGTTGGGAGGTGGGAGCACCAACCATTGGGCTCCCACGAGGACCTCTACAAATAAGTTTAATAATTGTCAATACATTAAGAAATTGTACTTAGCAAAAATAAAGTTTCAGCAAATGTAAATTAAGTTTAACAAAATTAAACACAGCAGTATTCGTGTCACATGTGGGATCTCCGGATCTCCCTCGCCCACCTCACAAAACCAAAATTCGTTTTGGGACAACAACAAATCCTAGTCCTACACCTCCGCTCACTCCCCTTCTAAATCCTGTCTATTACACCTTCATAATGGCCGGAAAAGCTGCTCCATCTTCTTCGTACGACTCCCCGGAAATCGATGATTCAGTCATCAAGCGTAAGCCCGAAATCCAAGCTTCAGATTCTTCTACAATGAAGAAAACAAAACTAGATGCCTCAGAAAATATGGAGGAACATCAACCAATATCAAGTTGTGCAAATGATGCGAAATCTGCTGGTAGTTTCGTTACCATCGAAGCTAGCTCGCTCAAGATAAGGGCTCCGGAGCAAACTATGGAGGATGCATGGGTTGTGCTCCCTGATGCTAATACTTACGACTCCGCCAAATTAAGGTATTTTATCAACTATTTACTTGGTTTTTTTATTAGTTTACCCCTTTGATTTTTCATAGTCTTCAATACGTCCATTTGACAGTTAATATCTTCAATTGCATATTAATAAAAATAAATTATAAAAAGCTGATAACTTAAATTTTATTAGAACCAGTCTAACAAGATTACACGTGATAATGTAGTACTTCCTCCATAACAGAATATATGCAACAATTGAATATTTTATACCTCACATATAATAGCCAATTGTTGCATTCTTTATGATACGGAGGAAGTATTATATATTAGTGCTTTGACTTTTAAAAAAAACAAAGGGGTAACCTAATAGTTCAAGGGAGTATAACAATTATTTATCTTCACTTGAATATGTTTAAACATGCAAATGATATAGAAATTTTCGTTTATTTAGTGGTTAAATCTGTTAATTTTGTTATGGTAAAATGTCTGGCAAAAAATAGAATCATCCTGACTCTTAAGTTCTCTAACAGCAGATTTGAGTTTAACGATGTTTTTCCACAACGCATGTCTACATTTGCAAAGCTTCATGCCATTTCTCTATGATAAGAGCATCATTTGTCGTATGGATAGGCCTATGTGAAGGCCTCAAGCGTGCTTGGGCTGGCAAACGTCTTCCTATACTGAATTGAAAACTTTATTAGAATTATTGTTAACCTATAGGAAGTCTGGTTCAATTTTTTCTAAGAAGTCAAAGTGTCAAACTTTTGGGGATAGTGAACGTGGACATGAAAATATATAGGTGAGCTAGAGAATGGTGCTCTCTTTTGCAAGTAAAGTTAATCTATTCTACGGTCTGTTCTTTCGGACTGAATTAATGAAAATTCAATTGAGTTCAAACAAGTTCAGCTCACCTCAGCTAGTTTCCTCTCAGAGTTTCAGTTCAATCCAATCCAATCCAATCCAAAAGAACAAGGCCTACCTCTTGGCAATGGCTTTAAATTCCATGTTGCAAGCCTTTTTTGGAACCTCTCAAAGATGGGATGTAAATTTTTTAGAATTGCACTTGAAAAGAGTATCAAGAGCGAGACCCATATAACATGAAGGAAAATGCTTTGTTCCACAACCAAATAAATCAGGTATGTTCCAGATTTGGAACCTCAGTTATAGCACACTCTTTTGAAGGTTGACCCTCAGACCTAACATAGCTTCGGAAACCTCAAGAGCACTTCAACTCACCGGTCTTGTAAAGAACTAGAGCTGATTTCACCATGAGGAGATGGAAGTTATGAGTTGATTAGAATTATTGCTTTTAATAGCATATGCCATCCAAGAAGCCTGAGTCACCAACATAATTTAGAATTAGAGACTCCATCGCAACTCACGAGGGTGAAGAAGAGAAGAGGAGAAAGATGACCACCTTTGTATAACCCATGAGAGCTTGGGAAGAAACCTGCTGGCTGCTTATTGGCTAACACTAAGAAAGGATTTGTAGAATTACAATACCGAAGTCACTTCTTCCATGTGCAAGGAAACCCACTTTCAAGGGTTGACATCAGTAAGCTGCAGGAAACATGATCATAAGTCTTCTCTAGATCTAGTTTACACAACAAACTATTCTGGTAAGGCTTTAGCAAAAAATTAACACACCCATTTGTAATGAGTAGAATGCATTGGCGATAGCTGAATAGCTCTGAAGAATCACGCCCTCCCTTGTTTGAAATTTGAGGTTGGGGAAAGGGAGGGAAAGGAATGGAAGGGATCCATTTTATCTCTTTCTTTAATGAATTAACCTCTTCCAAAATCCAAAGTTGGAAGTAATAAAAAGAAGCTTTTCCCTTATATGTCCCCCTTCCTCTTTCCTCCAAAAGTGCTGTATGTAAGACTTAAGCAGTGATATTCTGCTTTATGGTTATAGCCATTGATCATTGATGTTTAAGTATAACAGAATGGGCTATAGGATATTTTTTTTTTTTTTTTTTTTTTTGCAAGCATGATCTTTTGATGATGGTGTGCAAGTAATGGTATCAGTGCATGCTTTCTTTTGGCAGGTTGAAACTTATTTGCTTGACATTGATTACTATGGATTGTTTTTTGTTTTGTTTTGAGAAAGCCCATCTCTCCCACTTGAGTGGTTTAGTGCCTCTTTCACATTAAAGTACCCTGTATACCATTTAGCTATTTATAATCTTTCTGCTCTTATTCAATGGATGGGATAAATTATAGGAAAAATTAACACAGGGGGCCAACTATTACCCATTGTCTTTCATAGGTCCCAAATGTGGATTATTTTCTCCAGGTCCAAGTAATGGCCTCTTTTGATTTTCATAGGGTTCTGAATTACTTATAACCGGTTTAGAAGGTAAGAGATTTTAATCATGGGCCCAGCTGTCTGATTTTTTTTTCCTTTGTTAATGACTACAGGTAATTCAAGTTTGCAGTTTTTAATTGATATTATTGCAATCAAGTCTCTGTCCTTTTTCCTCTTCTCTCATCAACGTGATGATATTATTCAAGGAAAAAAAATCTTTGTATAGATCATTCTGTGATTGATCTCTGCTACCATGCAAAGCTTAAAGAAGCCATTGATACACTTTTTTCGTTTTGACCCAGATTCAAAAAAATGAACAGCACATCGGACTCTTTTTTCTGGCCGACGCCAAACCAAGTAACCTGTCAGTAGCCGGAGTTAATTTTTCCAGTCAACTTTCTCATCTGAACTTACCATTATTAGTTGGAAGCACCAACCTGTCATGGTGTTTTACCTGCGATGCTGACTCTTTCTCCCCCAAATAATGTCGTCCTTTCTCAATTTTGAATGAAACCCATAAAACCCAGAAAAAAAATCCTTATATAGTTCATTCATTGATTGATCTCTGCTACCAAGGAAAGCTTGAAGAAGTCATTGATTCACTCAACATGTTATCTAAAAAAGGGTTGCGTTTGGAATCTTTTTTAAGGAATGTTTCTCTTCGATTATTCGAGGGGGCATTGACAAAGCTGTGGTTACCAAGCAAAGCTTAAAGAAATTGATTTACGAATCTCTTCTGTTTGGAATGATGTAGAACTTGTATTTTACAGGGAAAACAAGAACCTGCAAGTCAATGAAGGGAGATATGAGAGGAGAGAGAAAGAGCAGAAAATGGTAATTTAAGTGGGTAGGAGCAATGAATGAAAACTAGTGAAGGTGAGAGTCGTGAGACATTTCAAATTGAAACCAACATTGTAGTCATCTTGTTGTTGCTGTTGTCTAATGGTGATGATGATGATGTCTCACTCAAACTCCCAAACCATGTGCTCAATTAATTCCATCAAGCGACATTTAACCTGCTACAACGGGTCCTATGAAGATCAGGAGAGGCCATACTTAGGACGTGCAGGGAATAATCGATAGTTGGAACCTATAAAAAATAATGGGTAATAGTTGAATTTTTTGTCAATTTTTCCTAAATTATAATATGATTAGTATTCTTAGATGGGGAAAGTTTTTATTTGGAACAAGAGACTGAAATATAGCATCAGAGGACTAGGGGTCCTTAAGAGATGACGGATTGAAACTTGAAAGATAATGCTATAATCAAGCTTTACAGTATCTTCAAAAGACTTAGGAAAACCCCATTGGATGGTACCAAAGGCAAAATACAACCTTGTTCCTTCTCAACTAGTATCAATATTGCAGAAAATTTTAGCAATCGTTATTAATCGTATAGTAACTGAAGGATAGCCTAGAATGCTCACCTCCAATGCGACATCCTGCCTTTACGCCTTCCAATTATACATATTTAACCTGTAAATTTGACAAGCAGAAGGCAGACAATTGGTTGTATAAGATTTCCTGCATAAGATTGTCACGGCTCTTTTGTTATTTTTGTTATCATTTTTTTACCTTCTTTCTTTCTCTAAGGAATTTAACTTTTACTATTTCATTATTGGTGTGTTAACTGGTAATTGGTTGGCTTAATTGCTCTTGAGCCTCAAAAAAAGAGAGGAAGATGGGGATTATAATGAAGCTAGTTCTCATTTCTTTTCTCGGAGTCTTGGCGGATGTGCACACTTTGCTATATATGATGGACATGGAGGTCGGCTAGCAGCTGAATATGTGTGGAACCATTTACATTCTAACGTTCTTTCAGCAGGATTACCACGTGAGTTGGTGTGTTTATGTGGTCTCCTATACCTTATGATTTTTTTTTCTTAGATCTTTTTTTGTTCCTTATAGATATTTTGTTACATCCTTTTGATCAAATTGTGTTGAAGGTTGGTAACTTTGTTCTGAAAATATATTCTTTTTATTCTGTACTAAGAAGCTACAGTTCGACATTTTCTACTTTCTTTGTAATGATTTGTTACAAACTATTGGGTAGAGTTTCCAATTTACTATTTGCTGTCCTTATAAATTACATGTGTCTGGGTACTCCTGTAAATAGACTAAAAGAAAATATTTTACTTTGATTCACATATCTAAGATGGATTTCAGCTAGACTTTCCTGCTATTCAATTTTTCGTATTCAAACTAATACAGTTGTTAGGTATGCATTATCTTATATTGTTTCGTTTTCTAAACTGCAGTTGGATGTCAAAGCTGCCAAAAAGGCGATTCTTGAAGGTAATAATCCATGATTTCCAATTGGATGACTAATGAACTGGAAAATTGAAGCTTCATGCTTTCAGCTGATACCTTTTCAATATATTCACCAATTGCAGGTTTTCGTACAACTGATGAAGCTCTTCTAATAGAAAGTGCAGCTGGTAGTGCAATGATTTTTTATTTATTTACGTGAGCTACTCTTCTTACATTCTTAATAGGTGATCGTTTTTGTTAGTTTTTTTTTAAAATTAGGTGATTGTTTTTTATAGCTCATACTTCCTATTTATGATAATCCATACTTTAGATCAATGCGTTGAACATGATGATAATGGTGAAGTAAATACTACAAATTATGTGTTAGAAGGAATCGTTCAAGCATTACTTCCAGCTATGTGGTACAGGGACGGCACTGAAGTTGCGTCCCCAATACTCGGTATGGCGGGGTATGTTTACAGTATGGGTTCGCTCAGGGGAGGCTCCAGAACGTCCGTACCGTATCAAGCACAACTACACAATATAAGTACGGTGTTGGCATTAATGGGGATGTTTTGGGGACGAAAATTCTCATTCAACCGTGTGTCACCAAAGTTTAAAAGTTAGCTCTAACTAAAAAAGAGGGCCGGTGTGTGAAATGGAGCCGGTTACTTGTGGCTAGAGAAAGAGAATGGTGGCCGGTTGTTGGTTGTTGGGAAAGATAGAGAGACTGTTTTTTTTACTTTCATCATATATCTCTTCTAGCCCCTTTTTACGTGACGACAGATGGTGTAAGGTGTAAGGTGTAAGGTGTAAGACGGATTGATTATGGTTTGTGTATGGGTATAACCCAAGTATGATAGCGGATCCCAGAGATAGGTCCGCGAGCGCCATCACGGACGCGAATACTTTAAACGTTACCCAGCTACCTCTAACAAGTCAAGACATCAACATGTCCGACAACGTTGGCGGTCGCCCAACAAGGGACAAAATAAGGGAATCTTCCCAGGTTGTCGAAGCACTACGACCGTACACGCGTGTAAAAGGATTACGCACTCGTCGGGTGAATAAGACTTCTATAAATACCCCACTCAAGCCTATTCTGCAGTGACATTCTCTCACACCTGAATCTTTATCTCTCTCTCTACTTTCTCTCTCTAAATCCTATTTGGACACGTCGACTGAGCGTCGGAGGGGTTCTCGCATCCCCCAAGGGTAGTTCACGTTTGCTTCTTGTGCAGCTTATTCACTAGCGAGTCCTATCCCAACCTTTGGCGGACTTCTCTCGAGGCCGCCAACCGTTTCAATACCGAAACAGTTTGTGTTTCAAAAAGTAAGCTGAATGACTTTTGTTTTGTGCCTAAAACCATATATTAAGTGCGCCTAATAACTTAGCTGATGGAGTATGCAATAACGTTTAGACTTCCGTTGGACTTATGAGGTGCGTCAGGATATATCTATTAATCTCTTCATCAATAAGTAAAAAAAGAAATACTACCTCTGTTTTTCAGTGTTCTCCCCACTTTCTATTGGAGAGTATCCAAGGAACAAGGGTTTAGGGTGTCTTCTATTCAATTTATTTTGACTTATTGAAACTCATCAGAACTTATTGGAACTTATCAAACTTATCAAAACTTATTTAAACTTATTTAAACTAATCTAAACATGTTTTTTCATAAATTAGTCAAAATAAGTTGAAGAGCCTTATTGGTGGTCCATTGGAGTCACACGGGTGGTTGTTGTGAGGGAAAAGGTAGAAAGTGGGAATAACTAAAACTACATCCTAAAAAGGAAAGTGTTGTTAAGAAAAAAAATTAGAAGTGTATACAAAAGTCGTATCCCCTAGTATATATCTAAAATTTAATTTGAATTTTTTTCTTCTTTTCTTTTCTTTATATTTGTATATATGTTTATCATTTTCTTGCCATACCCATTTCTTGATATTTGCAATTGCCCATTTTGTTCCTCGTATCTGTATGATGTCCCCATAACTGTGCTACTTAGAGTTCCAGTTTTCACACTAATTGTAATGGTTGTTTAAATGAGCCGTGGGTGGGGGGGGGGTAAGACTACTTTAATAATAAGATAGAAATGATTTTGCTTCTCTTTACTTCTCTCTAGTTAGTCTAGTATGATTTTTCTGACTGAACTGTTCTCTACTTGGAATATCGACCTATGATCATAGCTAGTGTCACTTTATCAATTTATCTGTGTTGCTTTGAAACAACCTGAGCACATGAAGGTTAAGAAGAATTAGATCAAAATGAAGGGAAGAACTTGGACAGTGTTTTCCCGGCCCCTTTGTTAACTTAATTAGCTCATTGCTTCTGAGTGGAGTCTTCAATTTTGTGGTGGAAGGCAAGGTTTTGGGTAGGGCTGGATCGATGCAAATCCCAGGTCATTGTCCATCTAAAGTCAACTTGATTACAAGAGGTGTATGTTGTGATTTAGAAACTAAGTGTTAACTAGATTGTGCAATAATCAACAATAATCAAGAAGAATTTGAGAAATTGAAACAACAACCAAGTAATGCAAAGAGGAATGAAAACAAGAAAGAACACACCATAATTAACGTGGGAAACCCGAGCTCCGGGAGAAAAACCCACAAGCTTGCACTATGGAAACAATGGAGAATCAATGGTGAACATACAATCTCTCACAAACTCACTCTCTCTCCTAAAACCCTAGAAAAGATGAGGCTCCAAGTTTGAACTTTGAGATATGTGTGCTACTCCCTCTAAACCAGAAAATAGGCTATTTATACTCATAGGACTAAACGCAATCCAAGGGCCGCGATTAAATCTTAAATCGCGAAAAAACACGAGCAGACTGGATTGCCCGGGCGGGCCCGAAGAATCGCCCGCCCGGGCCCGAGACCAGTTTTGTTGCACAAAAGTTTGGGCGACGAAATTTGCACGCCCCAAATTCGTCGCTTTAGGTTCGACGCCCATTGTATTTGGGGCGTCGAAAATTGTAATCGTCGCACAAACCACATCTTGGGCGTCGAGTTATATGCGTTGCCCATAATGGTCGTTTGTGCTACGAGCCTCGTATCCGTTGCACATTTATGGGGACAATTGGGCAACGAGTTTCTTAAATCGTTGCCCATACTTCACTGAGTTTGGGCAACAACACCTTAACTTTCGTCGCCAATATTATTGAACTTTGTGCAACAATTACTGTTTTTTGTCGCCCATTATGTCTTGTAGGCTTACATGCATCATGTCTTGGGCAACACCAGTTTCGTCGCCCAAAATACTTTAGGCTACGAATTGTTGTACATAATTTTCAATCTCGTGCTAAATTGAAATGACAATGTGCGATCCCTATTTTGTTGCCCAAATTGGTATGGACTACGAATTATTGTTATCGTGTAATCTATAAGCTTTTTCCCTGTTCATATATATTATTTGAACCTATTAAAAACAAAAGTATGACATAATAGAAGAAGTATTCGTGGAATAGCAAATTGTATATAATCGGAGTACAACAAATATTCAAATTTGACATCCGATGTAACTTGAATAATTCAAAGTAAATCTAAAAAAACTAATTAGCTGTACCCATAATCTACGAAGAAATTCACATAATCCAAGCCTTATCATAGCTTTCCTCTGCTAATTTCGGAAAATAATCACGATCCATTGTTCCTGATAAAACCAAAAACGTTATAATTAGATACCCATATGGTTAAAAAGGGGGGGGGGATTAATGATCTTTTTACTCTTTCTCCCGAAAAAAAATATATATAGGTGCACCAATATAACAAGTATTAACTACAATCGCAACGAAACTTCAACTAGAATCATCCAAAAGAAATGCAGGTCCAAAATCATTCATAACCACCATATTTTAAAGGTCAAAACAACATGATAACCAAAAGAATCATCCAAAAGAAATGAAAGTAGATGGTTCAAGGAAAGGAGCCAAAATGGTACAATGACATAAAATATAGGTAAATGGTATAATGAAAGCTAAAATAGAAGTAAATGGTATGACGTATGTACTGGAATTGTCGTCAAAAAATAGACTTTCCTCGAGTTACAAATAGTCAATAGTAACAAACTATATCGGGCTCACAAAATCAACAGAAGATGTCTAGATTCTAACACTTACCCAAAGCAAATGCCTAACCAATCCATCTGCAAATAGTTTAGCTCGTGGGCAATACCGGATGCGAAATGAAGAATTACATACAAGCACAGTGTCGTGACTTGTATAACAAGCAGGGCACTGTTTCGAATATAACAAGCAGGGCAATAGCAGATGCAGAAGATATGCTAGAATGGGCAGTAAATGAGCTAACAAACTTATACCTCTGAATGGCTCAAGCTAAAAGATCTTATGTTGCTATGCACTACAAAGAAGAATGTACACAAACTAATATAGTTTAAACAGGACCGACCACCAAACGAGTAGTAATTATGGAATCCGGAACATATTGCTTGATCTTGAGTATAAAAAGGAACGAAACGAGACCTAAGCTAGCGCATTTGAACAAGTGCCTAATATTTCCCTATCGGGATATATCTCTCAAAGCTACTGTAACGGCTTTTGAGCAAGTAAAGCCTCCCTTTATTTGCACGTCTAGATGGCCAATGTGGGCGACTTCTCTCTCGAAAGGATGATTTGTTCTCTATCCTCACCTTTCCGGACACCCCCCTTCTTTGCCACCAACCCCCGGACCCCCCCCTTGCCCCCTGCCCCCTGCTGCCACACCCCCCTGCAGACCCCCTTTTGCCCCCCCCCTGCAGCCCCCTTTGCCGCCACCCCCGCACCGCCCCACGCACTCCCCCTGCAGACACCCCCTGCTGCCCCCTTCACGCCACCAACCCCTGCAGACCCCCCTTGATGCCCCTGCCGCCACCCACCCCGCAGACCCCCTTGAAGCTACAAGCGTGACTTCCGTATTTCTTTTATTATCCTAGGGGTTTCTACAAACAGAATATCTACCATCAAATTTTTGTAACCATATCAAATCCAGTAATTCTATAACAAGTGTTTACTTCCAACCAGAAACCGAACAAGTGTTTTAAGAGGGAAATGTTGTTAATCCTCAGCATCCGAATCCATAACACCTTATAGCTATAATCTGAAACTATAATCTGAACAAAAGCAGTTTACATCTAAGAAATATACTATGAACATTAAGTCAAAGCTTCTAATATCCAATTGCTTTTATCCACATTTACCGACAAATAAGTACAAAATTTACTCAAATCAGACACATGAGCTCATTACTAAAGTAATACTACAAAACATTTTCCATTCACATATCGAGTAAAATAATAAATAAGCTAAAAAACTCATACCTCATGTCCTGAAACATTTTCAGCATATCTTCTCTCATTTTCTTTTCACGTTCAATAGCTTCTTTGTTCATTTTAGAAAATTCTGCTCTAAGCTCTTCATTGGATGCCTTGAACTCTTCATTAGATGCTTTAAGCTCTTCATTAGATGCTTTAAGCTGTTCATTTGATACTCTAAGTTCCTCGTTTGATGCAGCAAGAGTGTCAACTTGGGTAGACAATCGTTCATTGTTCTATCCAGTTCTACCTTTTTTAGTGGTCGAGCTCCAGGACCAAGTCCTCTCACATACCCAGATTTACGTTTTAAAGCTTTAATGTAAGCATCTTTCACATTGAGTGTATCCTCACCATGCTCCTGAATCTGAGTTTTATGAAGTTTTTTTAGTTCTTCATAATTTTTTTCAGCAATTGGTTCCCAGCAAGTACTCCCATCCTTATTTTTATGCCTAGCACATGAAATTTGCAATTTTTTAGAATTAGCTTCCCAAAATTCTCCTTTTAGATAAAGACTTGGCTATTATCATCTCTATTAAATGAAAGGCATATTAGGGAAGGCAGGGACTGTTTCAGATATTATTAGCTAGTATCATTCAAATAATTGAGCTACATGATAACTACATTTAATATTACCAATGGCACCATTCATGAGTCAACAATGGCAGCAGGGGGGGAGCAAGGGGGGCTGCAGGGGGCAACAAGGGGGTGCAAGGGGTGTGGCAGCAGGGGGCAACAAGGGGGGTCTCAGAGTGGGGCAAGGGGGGGGGCATGGGGGTGTCTGCAGGGGGCAGCAAGGGGGTGTGTCTGCGGGGCAAGCAAGGGGGGTCTTCCTCTAATTTCATGTGATGGATAAAAAATTGATCATACTTTTGAGTTATTGGTAGAAGATTGGATCTCAAACAAGCCTTGCCTTCCATTACTAATCTTTCAAATTTGTAAGTTACTTTTTCCTCATTGGAAAGATCTGAATCTTCATGTTGTTAATATGTGATTCTGCTATTGGGTTACATTTGTGGGATTTGTGAGACTAGGCCAATATTTTTGTGAGACTTTAGAGGCCATTGGAATTTGGATGAAGACAGAGAAAAAAGTGGGAATCAAGCTTCTGGAAGAATTCGTATCACAGTAGATTGTGGTACGATTAACTAAATTAATATAAAAGTATCTCAATAAGTTCAATGAGTATGTAGTAAGACTGTAACTCTGTAAGAGTATATAACAGTAGTTTAGTAATTTAGTTGTGGACTTGTGGTATAAGTGGATTAGATAGTCCCTATAGACTTGACTTTGATAATAGTAAATCAAAATGTTCTTCTGATAAAAAGAAGTATGATGATGGGTTTGGGAGATGGTACCAAAATTATAAAATTTGTTATGCACATGCTGAGGATTTTGGTACCTTATATGAGGTTTTAAATTTGTTATGCTAAGTATTTGGTGCTTTATATTACTCCCTCTGTTGTTTTTTTCAGTTGCAATATTTGACTTTTTAGTGAGTGTATGAATATAATCAAATATTGCAACTAAAAAAAATAGAGGTGGTATGTTTTATAATTGTATAAAAAAAATTTAGGGGCCTAAATTTTGTAATAAGAACAGGGCCTCCAAAATGCTTGAGACGACCCTGGTGGCAGCAGGAGGCCTGTAGGGGGTGGTGGCGGCAGAGGGGGGCATGGGGGGGGACAGTGTTACCATATAACTACTTCCGATAGACAACAAGAATGTTAGTCAATGCAGAAAACTAAAACAAAAAAAAAATTGAATAACCATACTTTTTGGTCTTCTCAAATAATCTAACATAGATGGGTTCTTGCTCCACTTCAACGGGTTCGGATGATCCTTCAAGATCTTGTGTCGGAACAACGGGTGGCTCATTCATCTACATATAATATAACAAATGATTACATATAAAACCAAAAGAAACATATGGTACATCATATAATAAAGAAAGCGAAAATTACAGACAACGAAAATTACCGACCATGTCATACATTATTCTTGCTGTAGATCTTGAACCATTGGTTGGTGTTTCAGTCAGCTTTAGCTTGTTCTCCGTATTAATTTTGCTAATACGCTACAAGTGCATGTGAAAGTAATCAATTGGGAAAAAATCTTAGTAAATGAATGTAAAAATCTTAGTACGAAGTATATTAAGATGAGTCATTAAATCTTAAGGTAAAAATTCAGGTGCATATAATAGGACAATGGACACTCGTTGCTGGAAACAACTACTGGTGTACACCTGCTTTTTGAAAGTCATTATAGTGCACTATGACAGACGGCAGTTTGCTACCAACACAAATCTCGTAAATTGTTTTGAAAAGGGGGAACGCGTCAAACCAACAATTGCTTTTTAAGACCTCACATGTTATGGATGTAATCAGTATAGCAAATTTAATAAGTAAACGAATAACATGAGAAAGGAATTAACCTCTTGTTTTTCAGTACTCCAATGATTGTCAATCAACCAATCCCATTGGTCTTCATCAATAGTCAAGGGTCTGTTACGTCTTGCTTGTGACTTTGTATAGCCTCTATAGAATCTTTCCTTCAGCCTAAATCTCCAATGTCTATATAAAGATGAACATTGAAAGCTCAATGCGTCAACAATATCCTCTCCACCAACTTTTTCAGGTAAATTATACTTTCCCTGACACCATAAATGATAAACCAATAAAATTCCAGCAAGCATCATTCTATGTTACGAAAGGAATCTTGTTGTAAGTGTACATAATTCATCAATGACTTACCAAGATCTTGTCATATAACCTTTGCTTCTTATCTGGGTCCATTTTAGCCCAATTCCTATCAAAGAATTTCATTCATTACAAAGCTTAGAGATGTGATTTACGCATAAGAAACACTATAAATAATAAAATAGAGTGAACATAGACATACTTAGTATTTAGGGGACAAAACTCCTTTACCCACTTGCTACAATCACATAGAAATTCATCTGCCTTTTCACCGATCACACGTCGAACCTCATCCATGAAACTGACTGTGACTTTTTCTTCAGAATTTCTTGGCCTTTTAGTGTAATATTTCATGCCCCTTGTAGGCCCACGCCTCTTACGATCAGGAAATTTTTGTCGAAGTTCATCTTGATCAAGTCTTCGTTGCTCACGGTAAGTAAGCTTTGGTGGTTCATCATTAGGTTGATTTTGTTCGGATGATGTTGGGACGATTGACATTTTCCTAAAAAAAAAAAAAATTAGTTGACTTTAGATGAAAAGATAAAGAAGATATATAACACAACACATTTGTAAGAGAAAGGAGATGAACATATGCTTACCAATTTGAAGTATTATTATTGAAATATAATAATAGAATTACATATAGATATCAAAGTACAAGCAGTACACAAATCCAAGTTATATCTTTTCTTATAGTTCAGACAAATAAACACACAAACATAAATTCTCCGAACTATAATCTGCAATCATTATGTCTCAGACAAACAAAAATAGTCACTGGGAAAAAAAACACAAATGGTCAAAAATATATATGGTATCTCGATATTTGCTAAAATGTAAATTAAACAAAAAGAAATATAGCTTTAATATAATTCTTGAATCTGCCTCCTCCTAGAATTGACGTAACTCTTACTATCGCAACTCTTCAAACACTGTAAAACAAACAAAAATTTTGCTATTATCAAAATAGTAAATTGGTAATAATAAAGTAAACTTAAAGGTTACTTTAAAAATTTAAAATTAAAGGTTAAAACATAATTTTTAGAGTATTTTTCGATAAAATATACCATTACTCAATTGCTAGTAGATGAATTACTAGAACTATCACTTTGAGACCCCTCGTCTTCAAAAGAATTGTAAAAATCATGCAAGATAGGTTCATCTTCCGTGTTCGAAAAATCATCCTCACTTTCTTCGATCTCTTCATCATCTTCATCCTCCTCATGTTCATTATCCACTTCATTCAACAAATCTTCTTCGATATGAGCCTCAACCAAGTTATATTCAACATCATTTCTCACTATTGGAATATCCTCATCTTGAACATCTCCGTAGTTGGTTACAGATGGTGGCACTTGTTCCCATAATGATTCAATTTCTTCAGTTTCTTCGTCATTAGGGAAATCAAAAAAGTTCCTTGGATTTGCCTTAATAACAAATCTCCATTGAGGCTCATTATGACATGGTACATAGAAGACTTGCTCAATTTGAGAAGCTAATGCAAATGACTCATTGGTTTTTAACCTCTGAGTAACATTAATAAGCACTGCTCCTAAATTACCCTTTTTAATCCCTTTTCCCTCGTCGAACACATTAAACCACTTACACTTAAACAGCACGATATTTGGACTAGTTCGATTCTTAAGTGCATCATACTCTAGCACAATAACCTTCTCTAAAATCCCATAGAAATCCTTTTGCCCACTTTCCTCGTCCCCTTTCACAACTACGCCACTATTTTGAGTTTTTCGATTTCTTTGACGCTTTTTGGTGTGAAATCTAAACCCGTTAATGACGTATCCATTAAAAGTGACAACACTTTTCATCGGTCCTCGTGCTAAACACAACAATTCTTCGGTAACTCTTGGATTTCCTTCTTTCCATAGCTTTGTAATCTACATATCATTCTTAGTTAACCACGGAAACAAAAAAAAAAAAAAAGATACAAAAAATAAAACTAATGTGTTTACTTACTCTATCTTCAAACCACTTGCAAAGGTTAATCCTTTGAGAAATTGGTACATGCTCATACTCACTAGACATAAGAATGTAAGCAACTAATTAGTTCTATTAATGAAAAAAAATCCTTATGCATGACAAATAGAATCACACTTACGTCAAGAAAGGTTTTGCTTCATCACAATTAAACATGACATAAAGTTGAGCTTCTCGTCTCTCCTTAGCAGTCATTTCTGTTAGACTTGCCTTCCCTAAAGGCTTGCCTATTTTAGAGAAGACGGACAAGTTACAGAATTGAGGATGGTTAATGTCATCATTTCGATCTGGACGATTGTGTAACATCTCAATCTTAGACATATATCTCGAGCAAAATGTCAGACATTCCATTTCAATGTATCCGTTAGCAATTGAAGCTTCTGGGTGAGCTTTGTTCCGCACGAATGATTTGAACGTCCGCATTGCCCTAAAAGAGAAATATTAGTAAAACACACTACATGTATACAATCCTATGATAACCATAATTACTAACAACTGACCTTTCAAAGCGATACATCCAACGATAATGTACAGGACCGGTCATTCTAGCTTCAGTAGTCAAGTGAATCGGGAGATGTATCATCACATCAAAGAAGGCAGGAATGAATACGTGCTCCAGCTTACATAAGGTGATTGCTATATTCATTTCCATCTTCTCTAGTTCTTCTACCTTTAAGGTTTTAGAACATAATTGCTTGAAAAAATGACTGAGCTCTTGTAAAGGCGTTAGAACATTCTCATCTAAAACACCTTGGAAGGCAGGTGTTAGTAAGTCTTGCATGAAAACGTGAAAATCATGAGTTTTCATTCCCATTACCTTTCCTTCTTGCAAGGAGGCACACCTTGAAATGTTTGATGAATAAGCGTCTGGAAAAGCTAATTTGGATAGAAATGTGACAATTTTTCTCCTTTCATTCAAAGTCAAGTTGTAAGGTGCTGGTGGGACTTGCCATTTATCATTCCCAAGTGACTTTGGACGTAGCTTATCATGCATTTTCATGTCTTTTAAGTCTAGTCGGGCATTTAAGGAGTCCTTATTCTTTCCCGGTAAATCAAGCATTGTGCCTAATATACTTTCACAAACATTCTTTTCCACATGCATCATATCCAAGTTGTGTCGAACCAAGAGATGTCTCCAATAAGGTAATTGGAAGAAGACACTACGTTTTTTCCATTGATGCACGATATATCTTTCACCTCTCTTGCGTTTTCCCTTAGAAGCTTTTCCAAACTCCACATTTGAGTATCCATATAATTGCTCCAAAACATCAAACCCCGTTAGAGGAACCGGAGGAGGACCCCTTTGTACCTTACCACCAAAGGAGCTCCTATTAAGCCTCCATTTGTGATCGATTGGTAGCCACCTTCGATGTTCTATATAGCAATATTTGTGACCATGCTTCAAATAATGAGATTTTGTGTCTAAATGACAATTAGGGCATGCAAGGGCCCCTTTGGTACTCCAACCAGACAAATTAGCATAAGCTGGAAAGTCATTAATGGTCCATAACAACACCGCTCGCATATTAAAAGTCTCTTTCGCATAGGCATCAAACGTTTTTACCCCAAACTCCCACAGTTCATTAAGTTCATCTACTAGAGGTTGCAAAAATACATCTATATCATCTCCTGGAGATTTAGGGCCAGGAATTAATAAAGATAATATCATATTATCACTCTTCATGCACATACAAGGGGGTAGATTGTACGTCACCAACATCACTGGCCAAATACTATATCTACTACTCATGTTAGCCCCAGGATTAAACCCATCACTAGCTAAACCCAATCGTACATTACGTGCATCTTTAGCAAAGTCTGAAAATGTTTTGTCCAAAGACTTCCATGCTTCTGAATCTGCGGGGTGTCTCATTATCCCATCATCTTTCTTAGCATCTTTATGCCATCGCATATGCCTTGCTAACTTGGAAGATATAAACATCCTTTGTAGTCGTGGAATTAAGGGGAAATGACGCAAGATCAGTTGAGGAACTCGAGTTGTCTTTTGGACATCCTCGCCATCTGAATAGTCATCACCACCTTGTACGACTTTCTCCTTCCATCTAGGAGCCAGACATTTAGGACATTTTTCTTCATTCGCAAATTCCTTTCGAAACAAAATACAATGGTTAACACAAGCATCGATCTTTACATAATCTAACCCTAGTGCTTTTGTGTATTTTTTTGCTTCATAAGCATTTGCTGGAAAATTCTTGTCATAGTTAAAAGCCCTATGCAAGGTCTTTAATAACATTGAAAAAGATTTATCACTCCATTTATTGCTAACTTTATTGTGTAGCAATGAGATAATAGACTCTAATCTTTTGAATGTGGTACACCCCGGATACAACTCGGCCTCCATGTCTTCTACTAATGTCATTAACTCCTTAGGATATTCATGATTGTCTGACTCTTTATTGTTTCCATTATCATCGAGCACAGAATAAGTAGCTGAATTCCATGCATTTGTCGCTTCAAAAATTAATGGAGCCATGTCGTCAAAGGGCATTTCTGTTTCATTTTCCTCGTTATCTGAAACCACCTCTGTTTCGCCTTCAAGCCCAACCAATTCTCCGTGACTCACCCATGGATTGTAACCATTATCGATACCATGTACTAGTAAGTGAATTTGCATTGCTTTTCGATTTTGGGCAAAAAGCAATCTACATTTCACACAGGGACATTTCAATAATGTTTCATCACTTTTTTCTTTGAAAGCAAACTCTAGAAACTCATCGACCCCTGCTTTATACTCCGGTTTTCGCCTATCCTTTATCCCACTATGATTGATCCAACTCCGATCGGTATTCATTCTTTCAATCAAGTAAGAAAAAATCCTTAAGAAAGAAAAACAGAAGATGTCTCTCATTTAGTTAGAAAACAAAATTAATTATCTCCAAACTTACTAGCTTAGGTAATTGAATGCAAAAAAATTAGTTTAATTATTAACATATTCACTAATCAGGTTAAGGAGCAGTTGTGCTCATTTCTTGCCTATAGGACTTCATGAAACCATATTTGGATCAATCTCACTAAACTAGGATCAACTGAGATGCATTGAAGAGCACTTGTGCTCATTTCTTACCAGAAAAGAAGATGTCGTCCTCAACTTCTTCCTGATTCTCCGACTTCCATTTCTAAAGTCAGTTATGTGTTTCTCAAAATTTGAATTTTTGTTTCAAGATTTTACTTCTTTCATTTGTTTCAATTTTCACAGAAGTTCGATTGATTTCATTTGAATAGGTTTTCTTGCAAACAAAAGCACAATACTAACAACTATAATTTCTTTTTCCTCATGCACAGGTATTTCATAGCCTAAAACACTTATTCATACACAAACACTACCACTTTGTTATGTGTCTAATTCATAATTTCTATGCAGCATAGTAGAATCAAATCACACAGAATATAATCAGAAGATTCTAAAGAAGAACAACACAGTCACCAGGTATATGTTAGTAATTCTAATTGATAAGTAGAGGAAAAATTAGGAGATTGATATCTTTATTTTTTTTTGTTTTTTTGAAGGGAAGGAGATTGATATCTTGCTTTCATTTTTAGCATTTATAAATCATTCTTTATATTTGGTGGATGAATTTACAATGGTAAGAAAACTAGAGTGAAGAAGAAGAATTTAAGCAAAAAAAATATCTACACAATGATTCATATGATTAAAAGGCCTTACAATATCTACATATTGATAAGTAGAGGAAAAAACTCTTTTTCTGTATATTGCCTCTTACTTATGCATCAACAGGCATTCATCTAAACAGCCTTACAATATCTACACAATGATTCATATGATTAAAAGGCCTTCATATACATCCCTATCTGATTAATTTATCATCAAATAAGCCCAATAATTGTACCAAAATTTCCTTTTAGTTATGCATCAACGGACCTTCATCTTTTTTTCGATCCCCCCACCCCAAGCCTCTCGATTTTCCCACTCATTTTCGCATATTTCCTCTTAGTTATGCATCAACAGGCACATTCACCAAATCATAAAAGAACTAGGACCATGCACACTGTCAAACAGAAGATTTTAAGAAATAACCTAGATTTTTGACTTTTATGATCAAAGTTATTCAGCTTAATACGCTTCCATTCTCTCACTTCTCGGTCTAAGAAAGTTGCAACTTGCAAAGTTCCCCCTCAAATATTTTAATAGTTGACTGCGAAAACTGTCGTCCAGGTCACAAAAATTTGCACAGGAAAAGACCCTTATAATACCAATCAAAACCATTATAATACGTTCTCGCACACAACCAAAAAAATAAACACAAGAACGAATTGCATAAAAAATAAAACAGAGAAAGCCAAAACAACAAAGCCATAACAGAGATGCCGAGGATTGAAGATGGGATATGAGTGAAGGAGAAAGGAACGCATTGAACTTGAAAAATACCAATCAAAACCATTTAATTTACTCGTAAAAACAACAAAATCTAAGCAATTCAAGAAAACATGACAATTTCATACCAATAATTCAAGGGTAAACAATTGTTTAGCTTGACAAGAAGGGGGGTTGATTCGTGACTTAGGGTAAATAACAAGAAGATACCAACCTTGCCGCCGAAATCGCCGCTAGCCTCACCGCTGATCTCCGGCAGCCACCCACATCACCACCTGCGAAATTGAAAAAGTTAGGGCAGAGCACAATTGACCATCAACCAAAATTTCGATCACAATTAAAGTATTCACCAAAGAAACATCACCTGAGAATCGAGAGGCTGAGAAACGTCGAGATGCTGAGCAACGAAAGGCGGTTGAGAATGTCGAGAAACCTGAGCAACGTCACATGAGATACGTCAATTGTCGCAGGTTAATTCATGAGAAACGTAATTGGCCATCATAAATAAACTCCTCACCTGATAAACGTCGAAGTTCTCGTCGGAATCGTCACCAATTCACCGGGAAAAGGAGAAAGACAGGGGCGTCACCGACCGGACTGACAAACGTCGAGAGTGTGAGTTGAGGTCTTGAGGATGAGCAGTTGAAGTTTTGCTGGTGTGAGAGGAGTACGTGATGATTTAGTGGGAAATTTTTGGAGCGGGCTTTTTTTCCGCAATGTTCTTTTGAGTATGGGCAACGAACTATAGATTTGAATTGGCCCATTCAGTAAACAAGGGCAACGAAATACATAGTTTTGTCGCCTAATTAAACGAATGGGCAACCCAAACTTAAATCGTCGCCCAAAAATGATTTTGGGCAACAGTAAAAAAACTAGTCGCCCCTAATGTATACTAGGGCAACAAATTCAACTCGTCGCCCTTGTTTTCAGCTATGGGCCACGAAATACAATTTTGTTGCCCTTGAGTTTCAAATCTGTCGCCCAAAACCTACTTTCTTGTAGTGTAGCTTGAAACAATTGGCGAGCTAAAATTTCTGCACATAGAATAAAAATGTACGGAGAGAAAGGATCTCCCTGACGAATACCTCTAGAAGGAAAGAACATATCTCCAGGAATACCATTTACCAAAACTGAAAAGGACACAGTTGTAATACATTGATGGAGCCAATTAATCCATTTTTCACAAAAACCCAATTTTTTAAAAGTTGCAAAAATAAAGTTCCACTCTAGTCTATCATAAGCTTTTTCCATATCTAATTTAATCGCTAACCACCCTTCTCTTCCTTTTTTATTTTTAAAAGAGTGAAACACTTCATGAGCTAATAAAATATTATCTTGTATTAGTCTTTCAGGGACAAAAGCCCCTTGTAAAGGATGAATAATCCGACCCAACACTACTTTCAATCTATTAGCCATAATTTTTGAAATAATTTTATAAATAGTTGAACAAAGACTAATAGGTCGAAAATGATTAGGGTTAGAAGGAGCTTCAATTTTAGGAATTAAAGTGATAAAAGTATGATTAATTTCTTTCAGAATTTTACCTGAGTGAAAAAAGGCTTTGATAGCCCTATATACTGAGTTTCCCACAAGAGTCCAATACTTTTGATAGAAGAAAGGAGTAAAACCATCTGGACCCGGTGATTTATCCGGCGCTAGATCAAACAGAGCAGATTTGACTTCTTCTATCGAAACATCAGCACATAAGTCTATATTATCATTTTCAGAAATCATACACTCTAATAGCGATAGATCAGAGTCATAATTAACACAACAATCTATATTCTTAGTAAATCTTTTCTTGAACGCATTAGTCATACATTCTTCTACTAATTTTGGTTGAGTAATTAAATGATCTGACGGATCTTTAATAGAAGTAATTAAATTGCGATTTCGTCTAATCGAAGCGCACACATGATAATACTTTGTGCTTGCATCCCCAAATTTTAAATTATTAGATTTAGCCTTGATTTTCCAATAAGAGTCTTGAAAATCTAACAATTTTGTTTGCTTAGCCAAAAACAAATCTTGATGTTTGATTAATTGGGGGCAATCATTATGTTCTAGTAATTGTTGTTGAATTCTAGCCAGCTTTCCTTCGACATTACTTAATTGTCTAGCTATATTACCAAATCTGGTAGTGACCCAAGTTTTAGCCTTTTCCTTTAAGAGTTTGCACTTCCTAGTTAAACAATACATGTTCGAACCATGAAACTTTTGACACCAAGTTTTCTTGATTAAAACATCAAAGTCCTTTCGGGTTGTCCATATTTTATCAAATTTAAATGGGTGAGCTTTTAGATTACTATGGGTTTTGATTTCCACTGATATAGGACAGTGATCAGAAGAAGTGAAAAGATGATGGATAATTTTTGCATTTGGGAAGGCATTTAGCCAACTTATACTAGCCGCCCCCTTATCTAACCTTTCCAAAATGTTATTTGACCCACTTCTTGTTTTTCGCCAAGTATATGGGTTCCCTTCAAATGGGAGTTCTATGCATTCGATAGCAGAGTAAAAATAATTCATAATAGCTAATCTGGAAAATCTAAATTCAGCTCCACCTAATTTGTCTAAATGGGAACTTAACTCGTTGAAGTCACCTAATATAATGAAAGGACTTTCGAGTATTCTAATAAAATCAATTAATTCATCCCAAAATTCATACTTCAAATTATAATTGGGAGGAGCATAGATGAAAATAGCAATAAAGCTAAAATTAATGGCTAATAGCTCAATTTTACAAGCCCAAAAACGAGAAGCTTTACTAATGGGTGATAGAACAAAAGGATTACAACTATCATTCTTCCACATGATCCACATCCCCCCTGCTAATCCCATTGAAGGAAGGAAGTCAAAATGAGTGAAGCCACAGTACCTAACACACCCCTCAGATGGAGGAGTTGGCACTTTGGTCTCACATAGCATCATAATTTTTACTTTATTAGATTTACAAAAAACTTTCACTTCTTCCATAGCTAAAGGTCTCCTCGAACCTCTTATATTCCAACTACTAATAATCATAAAACATAAATAAATGGAAGACAAAACTTTGCTAAGTCCTGCCCCTCGCCAGACCTAATAACAATTATTTTCTCCATACTGACATGACATGATGAAAAATTCAGCTTAGCAAGCTCTCCGACATTAAAAAACATCAAGAGGGTCTTAAATGATAGCATTACATAATGAATAGCAGACAAACTGTATAGATTCATCGAAAAGTGAATAATAGCTTGCAAAAGGACGATGCATTTTTCTTTAACACAGCTGAGTTGTACAAAATAGCCAAGGCCTTCTATTGGCACATGTTGACAAAAACATTTTTCTCCATTCCAATAGCTTCTGGGGCCTAGAATGGAGTGAAAAATTCCAATTCAATAGCTTCGGTAGCCTAGATTGGAGTACTTGAAACCTTGAAATACAGAGCCAGAGAACCAACAAAATCTAATCCTATAGCTGTTGACAACTAAATTGGATATCATTGAGTTTACAATAACATTAAGAGCCAATCCAATAACTGCAATTAACCAAAAATATTCAATCATATTATCCTGTTGAAAAAATAGAGATTCCTTCATAACTTCCAAAATTTTAAATGAAACACAAGGCATAAAGAATTTCATACTTAAGCACATAAGATAAGAAAGAAGAATATAAGGAAAGGATATTAGAATCTCACCATCATCTAAAATGATAGCTATTGCTGATAACATTTCTGAAAAAGGGAAGAGCACATTACTTACCTCATTGACAGCGGAATCCTGCTGAAGGTGATCATTATAGCATCTAAGAGTGGGTTTTGAAAACCCGTTAGCTACAGCATTATTTTGGACACACCACCATATAGTAGCAGCTACCAACCTCCCTTGCAAGAGCTTTGCTAAAGATTTAGTCAATTTGAATATTGAAGTATCAATCTCTGCAAAAGAAAGAACTTTTCCAGAAATTGAATACCAATGGTCTTCAGAAAAGCAACCCAAAGACAACAAAGGTCCAGGGGTCCTCACAATGGGAGCTTTGGCATTGAATATAAGGAATCTTGTACATTCTTTTTTTTTTACCAAACTACTATTTATGTGTAATATTCTTGTAAGATCCAATTATGATGGTCTTGGATGATTATCTTTTCGTACTCTTCTTTGGCCATTTAATGCTTTGTGTATAGGAGAGATACTTTCTCTCTTAACTAGTGATTATTGAGTTTGGTGTTTCATGTAGCAACCCGATCTCATCCAATTCTCAATTGGATGATCACTTTTAGTGTCAATGCTTATTGGATATATTGTATGCAGATCTTGGCCAAAGAATTCACCTAACATTTTGACCTCTGGCAACTTAGGCACTTGAATGCCACATCTCTTAAATGTAAAAGTTGTTCCCCCCACTCCAACTTTGCAACAACCTTAATATTCTATTATGATTAGGGATGTAAATGATGCGAGTCGAGTTCGAGTTTGGGTAGCTCAACTTGGCTCGCTAGCATTTCGAGTCAAATTCTAGTTTGGGGTAGCCTGAGTCGACTTGCTAGCGTTTCGAATCGAGCTCGATTTGAGTTAAGCTCTCTCGAGTTGAGTTTTGACCGAGTCGATCACGATTAGCTCACGAGCTGTCTCGTCTCATTTACGCCCCTAAATGTGATACTTGGTCTCTTACTCTAATTATTATTCTCTACCACACATGTTGCATCAAGGTTGCAGCCATAATAACGGTTGTTCTTATGGAAGTGTACTTTGTCGCAGTGTCCCTTATGATGGCACTTGATGCGCTAATTTTATGATATTGGTCTTCTCGGTTGCTTTTTTGGCCGTATCCGTTTGTATTGGCCATTTTTTCGTTACTTAATGATCTTGTAAGACTTGGGAAATACTGATTGTCAATTCCAAGAAGCAGATATGTATGGGCCGATAAGTCGTTTGTTTCCTTATATGAAGAGTTAGAATTGCCACCAAGAGTTCCAACTATGCTCGCTTTGCTTTAAAAAATCCCAACTATTAATAATATTGGAATAGTCCAACCTTTAATAGTGTCTGACTGTCTTCCTAGCATAGACCTGTGTGACTTCTGACCTAATGAACATATAAAATTTTGTTCTGTTTAATAGGTTATGAGTTTTATAGGACTGCTTTGGGAAGACATCCCCAAAGTTAGGACTACACAAGTTAATTTGTATTGGGTCTGTTCAATATAGAGGGGTCACAGTTGAGACTTGTGATGTCAATTTTTCCTATTTAGAAACGGGGTCTTTTGGAATAAAGTGGAATTTAATGGAATAAATAAGAAGACAATAGAGAGTAATTTTGATAATTTTCAAATGAGATAAGATTACATCAACCAAGACATTCGAGCGGTTCGTCATCACTCCTAAAAAGTAACACACTTAAGAATTTCTTAATACCTCGTGTTTCTAGTGCCATCCGCGTTCAATACTAACATTTCAAGGCTCATGCCTTCCCATAATGTTACTAACTTTGCCTCGTCATTTCCCTAAAGAACAACATCAACAACACTTGGGTCAGCTAACATGAACCGTCATAAGGAACCATATGTGAGAATTGAAACAAGTAAAATAAAAGAATAAGTTAATGAGAGTAAACAAAGAAAAGTGAGAAAGTGAAAGTGAGGGAAGTAAGACGAGAGAATACATAAGGGAAAAAAAGGAGGGCGGCGTAAAGTGGAAACCAAATTATTAGAATGTTAAAATAAAATTTGAAGAAGTATTAAAAATCATGGTGAGAGGAGAAGTAAAGAGGAAAAAGAACAATTGTGAAGAAAAACAAATTAATATTCTGAGAAAACCTTAAGAAAGAGAATAAATATAATTATAAGCAAGTGCCTAAATATAATTATAAGCAAGTGCCTAAATTACCCTTCTTGTTGCGCCTAGTGTAAGTGAGAACGACAGGGGCTTTCTGTTGGTGCATCACGTTACCTACTGCCTGAACCTCCACCTTGTCCTTAAGGGGGAAAGCTGGAAAGCTGTTGAATGATGTCGAAGTCTTTCCTGTAGGAACGAAAACTGGTAACTAAATTGATACACTTAACTGACCACCGTGGCGTGAGAAGATCACTGCCCTAAAGTTGAATTTGCCCCGTAACAACACACAGACTCACAACAATCAACCTCCAGGGATACACGGTCTCAGAAAAACAGATTGAGAATGATCTTGAGTATTGCCCAGAATAATCGAGGAGAAATAAAGAGAGATTTTGTTTCTGTGCCTTAGAGAATCTCCGAATACTGATATATATAGGGAGAGGAAAACCAACGAAATCAGAACGTGGCTGAGATCGTGGGAAAAACGGTCATATCATGGGAAGAGAAATGGCCGAAAATAAGGAGAGAGTTTAGGGGAGAAAACGGCATTAAAAGAGAGATTAAGGGGAAAAACGGTAACTTAAGAACTGATAAAAACGGTCATAAAATGCCAACTATAGTTAAGTTTATTCCCCAAGGCCCAAGGCCCAAGGCCCAAGGCCCAAGGCCCTAGCCCGGTCCGGGCGGGCGGCGGCGGCGCGCGCGTGTGGCAATCACACATCACCACTTACCCACTAAAAGCCTCATTGCTACTCAACTCAAAGGGTAGAGGAAGAGTAATGGTTATAAACCTTACTCTTCCCTTATATTCTTTCAATGTGGGACAAAAGGAAAAAATGACTCTTCATATTCTTTTGAAGCAAACTTAAAGTTTCTAATAAAAACTCCAACAATCCCCCACATGATTCAAAAGAAGAAAACAGAAAGAAACGGGGCTGAAAAAGATGATCTGGGCAATAGATACTAGGTTTTGAAGTATCAATGTCTTATGGACTTGAATTGACACTCAGTGCATACAAATATGTCTTGCTGTCATAATAGGTAGATTTCTCTTTGATCCTTTCACGAGGTTAGCAAACCATAGATGCGCACTCAACCTTTTTCAAATCAAGAGACATTCTCGCAATTGTAATATCAGTGCCCCACAATTTACCTGGATTCTCATGAATGCTCTAGAGAGCCTAAGCCTTTTGACTCTCATAGGGGATTGGGCGTAACCCCCACATTCACATAGGTAAGTTCATCAAGTTTGTACTGTCACAAACCACCTTAAGTAAGGCTATGAACTTATTAAGAGCTATAAGCTCAACCTCACACATATAACAGTATAATAAAACAAAATACTACATCACTTTTATTACTAGGAATGGTAGTAGTATCAACAACTTGAGTTCTTTTGTGATTTCGTTTGACCCTTTGAACTTAGGAATTCCTAAGAAGGGTATCCATCACAATTCACTCCACAATAGGCTTTAAACCCATTCCTTGTGCTGACTCCAGCACCATTTTTCTACAAAGGCCTTTGGTGAGAGGATCAGCAATATTCCTCTCTGACTTTACATACTCGAGTGACAACACATTATTTTTAACTAAATTTCTAACTATGGCATGCCTTAAGCGAATATGCCTTCTCTTTCCATTATAGGCTTGATTATTCGCTACCCCAATTGCTGCTTGCGAGTCACACCGCATAGAAACTGATGGAGCTGGCTTCCCCCACAATGGAATATCAGCAAGCAAACTCCTTATCCATTCAGCTTCTTGTCCTGCCAATTCTAAAGCAATAAATTCAGATTCCATGGTAGATTTGGCAATACATGTTTGCTTTGATGATTTCCATGATATAGCTCCACCAGCAAGAGTAAACACATAACCGCTAGTAGATTGAATTTCATCATTATCCGACACCCAATTGGCATCACAAAATCCTTCAAGAACACAAGGTGTCCTTTGATAATGTAGACCCCAATTGATAGTGCCTTTTAGATACTTCAACAATCTAATCAAGGCAACCCAATGCTCTCGATTAGGATTTGTGAGTATATCTCGCTCAATCTACTAACAAAGATAAGCTATATCGAGTCTAGTATAATTCATCAAGAACATTACACTACCAATTATTTTTGCATATTGTTCTTGGGATATACTATCACCCTTATTCTTTTTCAAATGAATACTAGAATCATATGGGGTTTTCACGGAATACAATCAAATTGATCAAACTTCTTTAATATTTTCTCAACATAATGAGATTGATTTAAAGATATCCCATATGACGTTCTAGTAATCTTTATTCCAAGAATAACATCAGCCTCTCCTAAATCCTTCATCTCAAAACAAGAATTGAGGAAACTCTTAGTTGCATTTACTACGTCTATATTGGTCCCAAAGATTAACATATCATCCACATATAGACATATGAAAACGCAACCAAGCTCATTAAATTTGGAATAAACACAAGCATCAGAATCATTTACCAAAAAACCATTTGAAGTAATAGTTTGATGAAATTTATCATACCATTGTTTTGGTGCTTGTTTTAAACCATACAAAGATCTAATAAGCTTGCATACCTTGTCCTCTTGACCGGGAACCTCACATCCTTCGAGGTTGCTTCATGTAGATCTCCTCATTTAACTCACCATTCAAAAATGCAGTTTTCACATCCATTTGATGCACAATCAAATCATGAATAGATGCAAGTGCAATTAATGTTCTAATGGTGGCTACCTTAGTCACAGGAGAATAAGTATCAAAAAAGTCTAAACCGTGTTTTTGGCGATGCCCTCCAACTACAAGTCTAGCCTTATACTTGTCTAAAGACCCATCAAAGCTTACATTTCTTTGTAAAGATCCATCTACTACTTAGGGCCTTACAACCTCTAGGAAGGTCTCGACAAAATCCAAGTATTATTACTCATAATAGACTCGATTTCACTCGTTAATAGCCTCTAACCAAAAACTTGAGTCTACAGATCTCATGGCCTCAAAGATAGGTTCTCGGGTTCTCTTCCAATACAAGCACATTGACATCTTGCTCATCTAAACACTCTTTTCGGCTAGAAAGGTAGTAATAAAATCGGGTCCGAAACTAGACTCAATTCTAGCTCTCTTACTCCTTCTAGGTTCTAAGGTCTCACTAGATGATGCAATGTCATGATGCACAGAAGATGAAGATGCAGCAGGCAAGCATGATGGTACACTAACTTTCATAGGAAAAACATGTTCAAAAAATTCAACATCTCTTGACTCTCTAATTGGACCAAAACCAGAGGCATCCTTAAGAATGAGCCTATAAGCAAGACTTGTTAGAAGCATAACCAATAAAAATACCATCTACAGGTCTTAGGTCCAATTTTACTCCTTTGAAAGTCAGGAAGTCCAATCTTACCAAAACACCCTCACACTTTGAGGTAACCCAAATTAGGCTTGAAGCCTTTCCACAATTCATAGGGAGTCTTATCTAACTTCTTATGGGGAACTCGGTTAAGAACATAGCAAGCAGATAAAATAGCCTCACCCCACATGTTAGTAGGCATACCTTAACTAATAAGCATTGCATTCATCATATCCTTAAGAGTCCTATTTTTCCGCTCAGCTATTCCATTTTGTTCAGGGGTATAAGGAGCTGTAACCTCATGAATAATTCCATTAGACTCACAAAATTTCTTAAGGGAAAGTCCATCATATTCTCCACCCCTATCTGATCTCACCCTCTTAATCTTAAGGTCCAATTGGTTCTCAACTTCGGCTTTATAAATTAGAAATTTTTCTTCAGCGTCATCCTTAGAACTCAATAAATATACCTTAGTATAACGTGAGAAGTCATCAACAAATGTAATATAATACTTCTTTCCTCCCCTACTCATGGAATTCTTAAAGTCACCTAAGTCACTATGGACTAACTCTAATAAAGAAGAGGAACGGGATACATTTTTGTTGAATGCTTTCTTAGGGTGCTTAGCTTCTACACATACTTCACATTTCTCAAAAGATGTATTGCTAAAGTCAGGAATAAGACTAAGTTGTTTTAGCCTTTTAACAGATGCAACATTCACATGACCTAGTCTAGAATGCCATAAAGAAACAGGACTCAAAGAATATAAACGGAAGCATTAGAGTTCTTATTATCAATAACAACATCCAAAACAAAAAGTCCAAAGATTACAAAAGCCTTTACCCACAAAAACACCATTTTCGGTTAATACAAGTTTATCGATTCAAATGCTAACTTAATCCCGACTTTGTTTAAAAGAGAACCGTAAATGAGGTTTCTGCGGATGTCAGGAACATGCAAACATTCTCGCAAAGCAATGGTTTTCCCGGAAGTTAATTTCAGGAAAACCTTTCCTTTGCCTAGAACACTCACAGTGCTTGAGTTGCCCATGAAGACGCATTCTCCTTCTGAAACTTTGTTGTAGTCCTGGAACATCTCCTTGTTGGCGCAGATGTGACGGGTTGCACCAGTATCAACGATCCATTCAGCAACATTGATTACCAGATTGACCTCAGACACCACAAGCAGCAGTGATGTCGTCTTCAAAGAAGGTTGGCTTGAGCTTTGTTGACTTTGGCTTTGTTTGGAACTTCCTTTCTTTGACGGCAATCCTTGCGCGAATGCCCAAACTTACCACAAACGAAGCAATTTCCCTTAAACTTGTTATAATTCTGCCTTGTACCATGAAACTGATTTGGACCCTTACCTTTTGGTCCTTTACCTGCAGCAGCTTTATTTTCCACAAGATTAGCAGAAGAGGAAGAATGATCAACTGATTTCCCTTTGATTTGGATACGGTTTTGCTCCTCAATCTTAATGTGGGAAACTAATTCCTGAAGGGTAAAGTCTTTCTGCCTATGTTTCAAGGAATGAACAAAATTTTCCCGGGATGGCGGTAATTTCTCAAGTAAACGGGTTGGCTTGGAACATATCGGAATAGCCATACCCTCACCCACAATATCAGCACACAAATGTTCATACTCATGAACTTGATCTAGTACAGGTTTATCATCAGACATAGAAAACTTCAACCAACGACTACATGCATATTTCTTAGTCCCAAAATCATCAGTACCATGCTTAGCATTCAAAGCATCCCAAATATCCTTAGCATTTTTAGACTTACTATAATGCAGTAACATCCCACGACAAGTCTTATTATCTTTCACAAAATCCCTAACAGAATTTTCAGGAGCAGCATCAACAGACAAACAGTAATCTACCCCAATTTGACCCAAAAAAAATTCCATCTTGTCAGACCACATTTTATAATTTTTCCCATCAAACGGATCTAACTTAGACATATCAGGAACAAAGGGATTGGTAATAGGGACAGCATTTAGAATACGCACAGGATCATTAGGAATTTCACCAGTCATAGTTCCGTAAAATAGATTAAACTACAAATTTAACTTTAGAATGTAGGAACGAAAACTGGTAACTAAATTGATACACTTAACTGACCACCGTGGTGTGAGAAGATCACTGCCCTAAAGTTGAATTTGCCCCGTAACAACACACGGACTCACAGCAATCAACCTCCAGGGATACACGGTCTCTGCGTTTCCGGTGTTGACAGAAAAACAGATTGAGAATGATCTTGAGTATTGCCCAGAATAATCAAGGAGAAATAAAGAGATATTGTGTTTCTGTGTTTTTGTGCCTTAGAGAATCTCCGAATACTGATATATATAGGGAGAGGAAAACCAACGAAATCAGAACGTGGCTGAGATCGTGGGAAAAACGGTCATATCATGGGAAGAGAAATGGCCGAAAATAAGGAGAGAGTTTAGGGGAGAAAACGGCATTAAAAGAGAGATTAAGGGGAAAAACGGTAACTTAAGAACTGATAAAAACGGTTATAAAATGCCAACATATTTCTGACCCAAAACTATAGTTAAGTTAAGTCCCCAAGGCCCATGGCCCGGGCCCTGGCCCGGTCCGAGCGGGCGGCACGTGTGGCAATCACACATCACCACTTACCCACTAAAAGCCTCATTGCTACTCAACTCAAAGGGTAGAGGAAGAGTAATGGTTATAAACCTTACTCTTCCCTTATATTCTTTCAATGTGGGACAAAAGGAAAAAATGACTCTTTATATTCTTTTGAAGCAAACTTAAAGTTTCTAATAAAAACTCCAACATTTCCAACTGGTCTCAAAGTCTCCTGGCCACTTAAGCAATACCTCTACCCTTAGTGGTTTATTAACAGAGGGAAATTTGAGCAAGGACTGGCTCTATTACCTGCTCTATGTCAGAGATGACTGATTAGGGATCATGGAAGACTTTCTCCAACAGCCCGTCTGAATTAGTGGTGGCATTTGGGCGGCTGGGTTCGTGGGGTGAAGCGGTTCGGGCTGGAGGAAGGTGGCCGAGAACCGCACGGCAGCTAGGGGAGCGGAGTGGGCTTTTCAAGTGGGCCGGTTGACGGTTTGGGAGGTGGGCTGCAGCAATTTTCAAGGGGGCTACAAAAGTATAATATATAAATTTTATGTAATTACAATTAATAATGTTATGTGATTATAATTACTGTTATGTAATTATCACTAATGTTATCTTTCTTCGTCGTTAAATTATTATTACATAACATTATTAATTGTAAATTTCAACATATTTATATTTTATGCTTTGAGTAAAAATTAAAATTCAAAAAAATCTGATCTGGGCCACTTGGCCCTCCCAGCCCATTGTAGCCTGCTTGAAAACGCTTCAGCCAATCAGCCCACCTCCCAAACCACCAGCCCAGCCCACTTGAACCGGCCCACCCGGTCCGGTTCTAGTTCATCTCCGGCCCACCTGCCAAATTGACACCACTAGGATGGGGTATTCATGTTTTAAGTAATTATTCATTCACCAAGTATATAACCCAATAATTTAGTCATATTATGTTGGAAGAATACTTAAACTAGAAAATGCAGATTTGAGGATCAAAGTCCTTTGATGTGAATTTTTTTCCATCTTAGCTGCTATAAGTTACAAGCCCGCTTCTGCGACATCGCAAGCTTACTGGCTTACGGTCAACGCAACCGCATTCGCGATTCTATCCCTTGCGGCTTATCCATGTCTATTGCCACCCCCACAAGCAGAAATATGACCCAAATACACAACTGTTGCCCTATCAAGCTCACACTTCTTAGCATTACTTCTCAGAAATATGACCCAAGTCATGGAAATAGTCTTGCACTACTTTGTCATCTGCAATTCAGAAGAGGTCTTATCTTTAAATCTGGGTTATTGTTGATTTAATAGTGTATACTCAGCCTTGATCTTAGTTCTGACCACTTACACCAATTATCTGGGAGCAATTAGACATAATTGATTAATCTTTGGCACTCCTTTTCTTTTGTAATATGCTTCAGGGGTTTCGTATGCCTTGAAATGCCAACCGTCTTTCTGTGATCCTGAATGTGTTCAGCGTGCTGTATATGCAGGCTGGTGGTTCCGTTAGCACCACTTGGACGCCATAGGTCGTCTCGAAGTTTCTAGAGCTTTTGGAGATCGGCAATTCAAAAAGGTTGAAAGCTATATGAGACATATCTTTATGATTATTGTTTCTTTCTGTTCTTTGCTCAATCTTTATCTTCTCTAAGAAAATCGGTGACTAAATCAGAAAACTACTGCAAGTGACAAGTGTGCTATTTTTAAAATAATGATGCGTGAATTATCTAGTTGATGTTCCTAAAGAGAATCCAAACATGTTTTACTTCTGAATAATGTTTAAAATTTAAACCAATATTCTATAATTGAACCGATATGGCATGGTATTATTGTGAGGTTATTGCAATATTGTTATTTTGGTATTTCTATGTTATACCCTTGTGTTTCTTTGATTTCTACGTTGTACCTCAACATTTTTGAAATTCCACATGATACCCTTAAACTTACTTGATTTTATGCACTTTGTCCTTACTATTAACTCGAAGGCAAATATTTTGTCTATGATTTGTAATCTAATGAACTAATCTTGCCTATAAGATGTGCCCTTTAATAGTAAAACTATGAACAAGTTAGCGTAGCTCCTAAAGATCACAAAAAGGTAACAAAGTTTATGACACCTAGTTGGCAATCGGGCACTATACATTAAAAATGCTAAGTTGAAGGGTATAGTGTAGAACTTTTAAACGGTTGGGGTACAACGTAGAAAATGAAGAAACATGGGGGTATAATGTAGAAAATCCCTAGTTATTTTGATGTCCTTTTGATTTCTTCACATCTGGACGTTGTTTTGACTAGTTTCTTTCTGACTTGGTTATGGGTAATAATGTACACATACCGAGGGAATTCTATCAGCACATGTTTTCTCACATGCATATAAAATGTCCTTTGGCTCTAGTTGCTTCTGATATACCATGTTTATTTTCTTGCAAACTTTTGAAGTACTCCCTCTGTTTTTTTTTTAATCTTCCTACTTTGAATCTTGCACAAATATTAAGGAGAAGAAATATTCTTGCACATGGGATGGAATCTGATTTAATAAACTAACAATAAAAAAAGAAGAGTACAAAATAAGTGGGTCCTTTATAATGTAATAATAATAATCCCAAAAAAAATAGGGAAAAGTAAATGTCAACACTTTACACATCAGCCAAAACAAAAAAAGTGGGAGGGAAAAGGACGAAAGTTCATCAATTTGCGATTCAGATCTGGAAACACCTCTGTCAGGAGTGTCTGGAACAAACAATTCCTCTTCTTCCTCACTGTTGCATGCTTCATAGGAAGGATTACGAGGACTCTCAGAGTCTGGAACAAACTGTTCCTCTTCTTCCTCAGTGTTGCAAGCTTCACCGGGATGATTTTCAGGACTCTCAGAGTCCGGAACAAACTGAGACTCTTCAAAAATCTCTGACTTTCGTATTTCAGCCATGATTATGAGTACAAGAGTAAATGATGATAATAAATCGAGAATCCAGAAAAATCGAGAACCCAAAAAATTCGACAACCCAGAAAATAAGAGAACCCATAAAGTATGATGAACCCAATAATAAATTTGTGAGGTTTGTGAGATAGAGAGAGATATTCAAGGAGAGATAGTGGTTGATTTTAGATCTAGGGTTCTCAAATAGAGAAAATGAGAGATTGGCTTTCAATTTATATCTAGGGTTTCAAAGACATTTATGAGAGAGAGGGAGAGAGAGCCGTTGGGAAGAAGAGTAATGAAGAACAGTGAATTGAATGTAAGGGTTAATGGGTGGTTGGGGTGATCAGAGATGAGAAAGATCGAGAAGGAGGAGAAAGACTTTAATGCAGAGAGGAGATAGAGAGGGGAGAGAGAGGGGGTGAGTTGGAATCTAAATGGGTCATTTGGGGACCACAGAGGAGTATTTTATTATTTTTAGTTAGGTATTGAGGGTAAATATTAGAAACAGATGAGGGTATTGTTGGAAGATTTGATAGCCCAAAATAGATAGATTCAATGTGAGAAGATTAAAAAAATACACACTAAAACGGAAAGTGAGAAGATTAAAAAAAACAAAGGGAGTACCTAGTGATTAGAAAAATACCTCTTGTTTGCTAAGACCACTGTACTCAATAAGTTGGGAGCGGGGATGTTTCCTAGCCTTTCGTTTTTCGTGGTGATCATTTGCATGGGAAAGTTGTGGTTGAACCATTGAGTTCTTCTCATCGCATTATTAGACTAGACAGAACCCACAAAATTTTGGAAAAAAATAAGGAAAAATCTGGAAAAAAAAAGAAAAAAAAAGTGGCCTTAAAAACATCTGTGTTGAGATAGAAGCTACTTGTTGCACGCGGGTCCGAGGTCGAGGACTACTCCCCACATTCTTTTTCCGAGTTCTTCACAGATGAATCTTCTACTTTCTACTTCTTTACTATTTAGTCTTTACAAATTACAACTTCTTTGTTTCTATTTTTTAGTAATTAGTTGCCAAAATAGAATCGAATGCTTAATTACAAAATTTGATTGGTTGGATTGAATGTTTGGATAAATGGATATATGTGAATGCTTGGATTGAATGTTTGGATAAATGGATATATTTGAATGCTTGGAGTCAATGTCTAATTTGATGCCATAATACTTCCAATTTTAAGTCATTACTCATTTGTTGCAAAAATGGAATTGAAAATTCTGAATACTTGGATTGAATGCTTGGAATTTGGATAAATTAGATTACTTTTAAAGTATGAAAATTCGTAGAATACTTTCAGTCTTTTTTTGTTTAATGTGATATAAGAAGTTGTCCCTGTAGTTATCGGTTGTAATTCCTTGCTTGAATTAATGTATTGTATCTTTTAATCAATTGTATATTCTTTTAACGATTCATTGATTCCGAATCCACGTGGGTGAAATCCTGGATCACCACAGGTTACAACATACAACTATTTAAAAACAGAGGGATTATATGTTGAAACTAGGAATGAAAAGACCATCTGGTAAAAGGGATGTGCTGTATATTTTATACTGCCAGTTCTCGTGTTAGAGTGTCCCATTTTTACGTTGCTCTTGGTAACATAGAAAAAAAAGGGGAGATGTGTAGAAGATGCTTAAGTGGGACTAATATGGTGGAGGTAGTTCTCATAGTGGCTATCATATTGGTTAATTGGTCTATTATTTCTGAAATGAACAAATTAATTGCAGGTGGGTGTTATTGCAACACCGCACATCCAGTCGTTTGATCTCACTCAAAAAGAGCATTTCATCATTCTTGGCTTTGATGGCCTTTGGGGGGTATGGCTGCGATCTCTTCCATCATTTTGTCTTAATCCTATGCCTTAATGTGGAAATTAATGTGATAGATGTCATTATAGGTGCTTGGACCTAGTGATGCTGTTGATTTTGTGCACAAGCTGCTAAAAGTAAGTTGGCGGAGTTGGAGTACAAAATTTACTATGATGAGCTCTCTATTAGTATGATTAATCCTTCAAATTCATGGGTATATGTGTTTCAGTTCCTGGCAATGCAAATTATGCTAACTTTGCTGATCTCCGCAAAGGTTACCTTATGTTCTCGGATCACACAGTAGTGTCGTGCACTTCTGTCTGTGCTCCAAATCAGATTGCCTGCCATGGAAATTTTTACAACTGTTTAATTGCTTTTTTCGTTCTTTTTGCGCATGAGGTTCTATGTGTAAGTATCCGTTCAGTCATTAATCTAGGAAAGAAATGAGAGTTGCTTAAGCCAAAAAAGCCTTGATGTAGAACTGGATGAGGGTGAAGAGGGTAGAAGAGATAGAGAGGAGGTGCTGGAGATAAAAGAGCAGGGGATGAGAGGAAACTTGGAAGAAGGAATTAAGAATCTTGAAGCATATTCTAGACACTTCAGAATTTACAGCATAACTTAAAGAAGCTGAATGCATCATTGTGCATTTATAATTCTCAGCTGAGTGTTTCATCTGGATTGTGTTTTGCAGGACGGTATACCTGTTGCTACTGTGTGTCGCCGGCTGGTCAGAGAAGCCGTTCTTGATCGAGGTTGCACTGATAATTGCACTGCAGTAATCATTGTTTTCAGACGCAATTGAGACAACTTTGATCATTGTTTGAGAAAGTAGGCATACTAGTTTGCGCTGGTAAGTTTAATGAGCTGTGGGGCATGCCAGTAGACGCTCTCTGCATGTCTAGAGATATGAACTTTTGATCTTATGCTGTGCAATCTGTATCTTGTACAATTACTCAAATCTTATGGCCTCGAATGCTGTGGTCTTGAAGTATGTAGTTTAGTGTACTATTAGAGAAGTGCTTTTTTATGAGCATAATTTGCTGAAGTTGGCTTGTTGAATGTGTATATGTTGCTCTATTGGTTTTGCATACACGTTTCTCAGATTAAGGTGTTCAAGACCATAAGGTTAGCAACAGATGATACATTGCTCTACCATTCCTATCGAACAATGCTTTGATAAGATTATTGTAATTGCGAGAAGGCACAACTATCAAGAGAGGTAGGGAGAGAAAATTAGGGACCACACGAAAGATCGTAAAATCTTCCTTTAAACCTAAAAAACATAAATTAACATTGAATATATAATTGTGCTTTGAAGTGTGAAAAGGTGTTCAATGATGACTACGCTTTTTTATTTGGGCAAACATGTAACTTTACTAGACTTGTATCTAGTGTTTTACCCAAAATTTGTTTAGGAAATACTCCCTCCGTCTTTTTTTAATTGTTACATTTTGCCATTTTTAGGTGTCTCAATTTATTTGCTATATTTGCCTAACATTTCTACTTTTAGTATGTGGTACCATATTATTTACCTTTATACCCTTATTTTTGTCTTCGTTGCACAAAAAGACAACTACTTTTATGCTTAATTTGCTCCACTTTTCAAATGGCCCCCACATATTGGGGATTACCAACTTGCTAGGGTGAGAATCGATCCCAAGCACTCTTGAAACCTAGGAGGGAATCTCTAACCACTTAGTTTATCCCTCACTCTCATGTTTCCTGGTAATTGTCAAAAGTGAATGTAAGACCTAGAAAAGACGGAGTGAGTATTATTAATCTTTCCATATTATGTTAAGATTTTTTTAGATTTATTATTATACAAATATTACTTTATACTTCATTCATTTCTTAATAGATGCGTTCTATTAAGTTTTTATGCTATTTAGATACTAACTGTGACCATATTTAATTATAATATGTAAAGATAGATGTATTTATTTTATTTGTTATTAGGTAAATCTCCATGTATATCTTAAAGACCATTATTTTCTAATGAGTATAATAAGAGATATAAATGGTCAAAGTAGTGCGTTGGCAAGTATGCATCACTAAGAAACAGAGGAAGTGCCATAGTTACATACAAATTATTATCCATATATGCTACATTTTTTCTGTAAAAAGATGGGTTATTTGGCGTTCAAAAGAGCTGTCAAGTGTCAATTCTTGAAAGAATCTATATCACACTTTTTATGTTAGGATCTTGTGAAAACTAACTCGTAAGCTGAAGACTAAAAACAAGCAATCTTGACAATTTATCTAATAAATTCTAGAGTGGGTCTTATAAGAGACGGTCTATTTTTAATTTAAAATTAAGTAACTTCCCGATCCCAATATTAGCAAAGAATAAACCACCTTTCTGAATATAATGACTAGTTTAATCTATTTAGTGACCAGTTTATCCATTCAGTAATCATATTCTTTAATCTATTTAGTGAATAGTTTAATCCATTTAGTATTTGGTTTAATCAATTCGGTAAGGCTGATCGGGGATGTAGTTCGAGATTCAAAAGGAAACAAAGAATGGAGAAGAGAAGGGACGTCTATGTTAGCGCGAGATGTTTAGGAATAGGGTTGGATTAGAGTGGGATGAAATGACTTTATTCGGAGAAGGCAAGTTTGACTTTGTCTAATTTTATATTAATATTAGACTGCCTATTTTAATAATTTTTGTAAATTCTAATCTCGGTCGTTCACATCAGACTTATCTTATATTTCTTATTTAGCATTTGTCATTTGTCCTTCTCATTTCTCATCTTCATGCACTTTCTCTCTCCTTTTTTTCCCACATATTCGGAGATTTTTGACAAGATTTTTGCAAATTCATCAATTTTTCAAGCGATTTTCTATCTCTAAGTCTGAATTGTAAGAGTTCTTCTTAGTTCACGTTACGGTGAGTTGATAAACTCGATTCATGTCCTTCATAAATTCAATTATTTATTTCGAAACTGCAATTTTATTGATTAATGTATGTTATCAATCAAATCCAGTGCATTAGAAAGTTTGTTGATTAGGTTTTAGTTATTAATCAATTTGTTGTATTGTTGTTAAATCTGATTTTGAAAATAAGGGACAAAGAGGAGCGAAATGAATGAAAGAGAAATATAGATGAGGAGAGAGATTGAGAGAGAAGAAAGAAAAGCATGAGAAGTTGGAAGAAGATGGGAGGTTGTCATGTAGCAAGTCCGCCATTGAAGGACTTGAGCAGAATCTCGAAAGTGAGAAGAAATTTGGCTTAGGATTATTCAATCTTAGTTTCTTTGATTTGTTTGACTTCAATTTCTTCGTTTAATTTGATATATAAATTGAAGGTGATTTGCTTTGTGTATGTTGGGAGTACTAGTCAAAGTTACTCTTATAATACTCAAAGTTACCCTAAATAATATCAGAGTTACTCTTAAAATATATAAAGTTACCCTAAATAATATCAAATTTACTCTTAAAATATTAAATTTAAAAGTCAACATAATAAAGTTACCCTAAGTGGTAAAAGTTACCCTTGAAATATAAATATAATGTACACTTAACATACTGAAGTTACACTAAAAGTGGTATAGGTTACTCTTATAACATATAAAGTTACCCTTGAAATATATAAGTTACCTCTTAATATAATAAAGTTACCTTAAAAGTGCTAAAAGTTACCCTATTTTCAATTTTCAACCTAATAGTTGTTTTCAGTGGATCCCAAACCCTACACACACACGCGCGCGCGCACACACACATCATTAAGATCCGGTGAGAATCATAGACTAAAATGAGAACATAGAGCCAATCTAGGCCTTAGATCATCATTAATGGATGATCCATATGCTTTCTGTGTCATTAATGACATTTTTATAATGAATTTGAAACTTACAAAACTGGTTCCCAATTTATGTGAAAGTAAAGCAAAATTTAATAAAAGTAGATGAAATCGATCGAAAAGAAATAAAATTACTGAAAAATAAAGAGATCGGGAACCAATTTGTGAAGTTGCAAAATTATGAGAAATGCCATTAATGACACATGAAGCATCTAAACCATTCAATTTTGATGATCTAAAGGCCTAGATTGGTTCTATGTTCTCATATATATTCCCTCCGTCCCTTAATAGATTTTTCATTTCTAATTTTGGCACTATTCATAAGTAAATAAAATCTTTCAATTTTTTCGATAGGTAAGGAAAACATAGTTACGTGGGATCTTATTTGATTCGTCTAATTGTGTAGATGAAATTCAAACTTTCATAATTGTTACTAATATGTAATTAAAGATATTATTGATGCAACACGTGCATTGGTGGCAAACGTAAAAAGAAGAAATGGGAAATCTATTTGGGGACAGAGGGAGTATATAGGAATAGGATCACGTGAAAACCATTCCTTGTGCTAAAAACCGAAAACAATAACATGAAATGAGCAAAAAGTTTCTTAAAATAAGCAAAAACATAAAAATGAATGAAAATTTCTTAAAATGAGCAATAATATAAAAGGAGCAAAAATCAGAAAATGAACAAAACAAATAAGTAAAAGTTTCACAAAATGAGCAAGAAGTCTGGTTTTCTATATATACTAGCAAATTATGCATGCGATGCGTGCCTTTTTTTTTCAAACATAAATTCTAGTCTTTTTGGGCATAAATAGAGGTAAAAATTTAAACATTAGACATTTTTTTGACTAAATTTCGTAGGTTAAGCCTCTATCATTTAACCATTCTTTTATTAATTTTTTTATCTTATTCTTTCTTTCAGGGTTTTAAAATTAAACTTCGTGAACGATAAAAGAATTTTAAGTGAATTTTTGTAGGATTTCTTAGGTTTTATTAACACAGTCTTTTGTGTTAAAATAATCATTTAACTTGTTAATTGATTGAATTTTTCATTTTGATGTAATACCTGATTGTGTTTGTGAATAGATTGATAAGATATCTAATTGATGTAATATTCCTTTTTACCTTTTTCAGCATAAATGTACTAAATCTTATAGTCAATGTTTTTTTTTTGTGGTTCAATTATAACTTGATTGCCTTTAATATTTAAGTTAATTTTTTAATGCTATATTTGAGTTTGAATTTATTTTTTTTCTTTTTTGATAATAGTTGATAACCTAATGGGCAATTAAGTAAATTTATAGGGGGACACCATTGCTCCCCCCTTCCCTTATATAATAGATATATATATATATACACATATACATATATATATATACATGTATATATATATATATATACATGTATATATATATATATACATGTATATATATACATGTACTTCCTCCGTTCTAAAATAAATGAAACGCTTCTCTCTTTTATGCGAGAGCTTTTTGAAAGAAGTGTTTCATTTTTTTCAGACGGAGGAAGTACATATATAGAACTAGATTCTAATGAGAACCAAGTCTATAATGAGAATAAGAACCAATTTCACCCCTTAAAAGTAAAGTAAAAAGATATTAAAGTTAGTCATACTGGCTGAAAAGTAAATAACCAAATATGCAACTTCTTATACTTATACTTTTAACTTTTAAGGAAAAAAACACATTAATAACCATGAAATATCATCATTGACAACTAACATTTCAATCTATTTTGTTGAAGTCCCTTGCATATATATAGTAGGTAATGTTGTAACCTAAATATGAAGGGCTGATGAGCGGACACGTGGACCAATATATATATGTAATGTTGGGACCTAAAAATGAAGGGCTGATGAGCGAACACGTGGACCAATCAGAGGTCTCCACGTGTCCTTAAAATTGGAAGGAAACTAAGCTTTTTAAAGGGTTTTATTCCTCTGGTATTTTAATGCCCACTTTTGGACAGAAGTGAATAATCAAAGCCCAATTCCCAAAAAAAACTTGCATATGATTGGTGAAATTCGGCCTCCAATCATTGCCTGCCACGTGTGGAATTCTGATTGCTTAGCCAATCAAATGCCCCCATTCTAGGGTGACATCAAATGACAACTTTTAGATTCCAAACACTATATATAGTCCCCTCAAAATCAGGTAAAAGGTGGATCATTGAATATTGTGCCATTACTCAGCTAAAATATTCTCTCTTTCTCTCTCGATCTCTTCACCTGATTCCATACCTAAACTGACTTAAGCTTCGGAGGGGGAACCACCACCCAAACCTCCAGGGTTGGTTTCCTTTGTTGCAGGTTCGGAGCAAGGAGTACGGGCATCGCTTGCACAAGTCTCTCCAAGAACATATCAAAGGAAGAAGTTGCTTGACTCTCAAGTAGACATAACATTTGGCGCCGTCTGTAGGGAGACGCAGCGATGACTGACTGTCACTCGTCCAACATAGCTCAAAACCGCAGTTATCAAATTCGGGTAGAAGACACCGTGGATGATGATCCACCACCTCGAGGGAGGGATAGGCCTCCATCTAACGTTCCTGATCAACATCAAGTACCTGTTCTCCAGGAAAATCTTAAACACCCTATAACTGCTGCTCATCTGGAAAATGTGCTGAATGACTTTCAGACCAAGATGACAGCAGTCGTCTAGGAACTGATCAAGAACAATATGCTGTTTTTCCAGGTGAATCCAGAGCCGGTTGTTCCCAACTTAGCTCCTCTCCGTGGACGTTCTCAGGAGAATGTTGCAGGTCTAAGTCGACCTACTCATCCAGAAGTTTCTAGAAGAACAGCCAGGGAAAAACAGTCGGCATGTAGTGAGCAGCGAAGGAAGATGGACTGGAACCTGGTGGTTAGGTCCCAGGATGACTGGCATCCGAATGGGCATCGGATGGAAACAGATGCTCGGGAATATCTGGAAGCAAAGAAAGCTGATGCATTACAACGGTCACCCACAGGGTCTACCCTGTATTTGAGAGATCCACCCTTGAAGATATATTCTCAGACAGAAGGAAGAAGTCTGGGTCCCTCCATTCTTTGTCCGAGGCAAGAGAAAATAGTGCTGCAGCCGATGGTCCATCGACGTGCAGCCCCAGTAAATTCCTCATCTAACCCTATTTTGAAGGAGTACCGTAAGGAGTTCATACCCATTGAAGGGCAGCTGGGAGCCCTCCGTATCAATTGGCCAACCCCCTTCAGGATCTTGGAGGCTCCCCCCTTCCCAAAGGTTAAACTCCCTATAATTGAGCCATTTGATGGAACGACTGATCCTGACGATCATCTTTCCGCTTACAGCATCTAATGTATGTTCATGGAGTAGATGATGCTACTTGGTGCAAGATTTTTCCAGCTACTCTGAGAAATGATTTAACAATCTTCCCCCTAACTCAGTTAACAATTTCACTTAACTCAGTTACTTATTTACCAGTCACTTTGTAGCAAACCGGCAAGAACAAAAGACTAGCATGTATTTGGAAAAGGTCATTCAAGGTCCAAAGGAAGCTCTTCAGAGTTTTGTTAAGAGGTTCAATCTAGAAGCTTTGCAAATCCAAGATCTTAATGCTGGAGTGGCCTTTGATGCCTTTATTAGAGGGCAACGGCCAGGGAGTTTTAAGTTTGATCTTGTCAAGAAGAAAATCACTAGCCTTACAGAAGCCCTGAAGGAGGTGAAGCATTTATACATGCCATCTTGAAGTTTGTCTTTGAAGCTAAGCACCCCGAGTCGAAGAAGCCCGAGGAAGTGGTCCCGAAAAAGAACAACCCTAAGAAGGCTGAGACTTGGGTAGTAACTTCCACAACTACCTCGTCCAAACGAGGAAAGAGAAAAGAATCAAAAGCTTGAGCTGACCCAATAGAATTCAGCAAAGATCAATATTCCATTCTTATGGAGATAAATGATCAATATGAGCTCAAAGCTCCTGCTAAGATGAAGACTCCCTATAGAAACAAGGGTAGAAGCAAGTATTGTCATTTCCATAAGGACTGTGGACATGAAACTAATGAATGTAAGCATCTTAAGAGGGCCCTAGAGGATTTGGCTCGACAAGGAAAGATGAACTCGTATTTGCATTGAGGGGGAAGGAAGTTTCAGAAGAAGGATGATCGTCAAAACAAAAAGAAGGAGAGTGAAAGCACTGACGAAGATGTTATTCTGGTCATTTCAGGTGGGTTTGCAGCTGGAGGACCTACCAATAGGGGGCACAAAAACTACCTCCGGGAGCTCGGCCAAATTTTGTTAAGCGATCGTACAAACGCCGAGCCCTTCCCAAAGGTGGTGGTCAGTGAGCAAGACCGGGGGAAGTTGAAGACCCCTCATGATGATCCCATAGTTGTGGAAATGAAGATAGCAAATCTAAGAGTACGAAGGATTTTGATAGACACTGGAAGTTCGTTTGACATCATCAGATTGTTTGTCTAGATTGAAGTTTGATGAGAAGAACTTGGTTCCTGTTCATCACCCAATCATTGGTTTGGGGAGGAGTTATTCATCCTATGGGGACGGTTACTTTGCCGGTCCGAGTAGGAGCAATGGCTATCTCCCGAACTTTGTTCATCAAGTTTCTGGTCGTCAGAGATTTAACAGCCTACAATGTTATTCTTGGACGACCAACTTTGAATCATGTTAAAGCAGTAATTGTTACTTATCTTATGCTCATGAAGTTTGAATGTGACGGAGGGCAGATAGGGACGCTTTACGGGGACCAGGGAATGTTATTTAACTACTCTAAAACCATCGTCTTGGAAGGTCGAGGAAAAAGACCAGACGAAGGTTGCTTGTGAAGGGAAAATGGCCGAGATCATAATGACGCAAACAGCCTCGTTAAGAAAGACAATTGAAAGTTCTCAAACGCAGATTGCTCCCTCAAGGAGAACAATCGAAATCCTCCCCAGCAAGAAGAGAAAGTATGTGCCCGTAAAGGAAGAGCCCCGCTCGGCTGAAGATGTTATGGCCATCACGGGTTTGACACTTGAGCGTCCAGAGCCTGTTGAGGCCCCAGAAGACATATGTTTAGATGATGCTCGTCCAGAAAGGACCCTGAAGATTGGATCATCTCTTACCCCTGAGTTGCGGGGAACTTTGATAATCTTACTCAAGGAGTTTCAAGATTTGTTTACTTATAGTGTTGAAGAGATGCCTGGAATTGATCTAGAGATAGTTGTTCACCAATCGAATGTTGATCCAAACATGAAACCAGTTCGTCAGAAGAAAATACATCTCAATCCAGCTAGAAATCAAGCAGTGGATAAGAAGGTGTAAAGGTTATTAGAGGCCCATTTCATTAGAGAAACTTATTATCCGGATTGGATAGCTAATGTGGTCATGGTGCCAAAGCCCAATGGCACGTGGAGGATGTGTGTGGACTACACTGATCTCAACAAGGCCTGTCCCAAGGATAATTTTCCATTGCCTAAGTTGGATCGACTGGTTGACTCCGCGGCCGGCCATGCTTTGTTAAGCTTCATGGACGCATATTACGGTTTCCATCAAATTCCTATGTGGCCAGAAGAGGACGAATATTCCGATTTCCATCAAATTCCTATGTGGCCAGCAGGACAAGACATCTTTCATAACAGAGAAAGGATTGTATGGTTGGCTGATTATGCCTATTGGACTTAGGAATGCGCCGGCCACCTTCCAAAGACTGATCAATACCGTTTTTCAGCAACAGTTTGGTAGAAACATGGAAGCATACATAGATGATATGATAGTGAAGAGTCAGCAAGAAAACGACCACATTGGTGATTTGCGAGAAACCTTTGAGACTCTCAGGAAATATAAGCTAAAGTTGAATCCCAAAAAATGTGTTTTTGGAGTCATGGCCGGAAAGTTTTTGGGGTTTTTAGTAGACCAGAGGGGAATTGAAGCTAATCCTGAAAAAATATAAGCCATTATGGCTATGAAGTCACCGGCTAAAATTAAGGAAGTGCAGCGTTTGACTGGCTGCCTCGCGGTCTTGGCCGGTTCCTTTCTATGTCGTGGGATAAATGTCACCATTTTTTTGCTACAATCAAGAAAAAAGCCAAGTTTGAATGGACAGCTGAGGGAGAGCAGGCGCTCCAGCAAGCCAAAGATCATCTTCGTCAGTTACCCAGGTTGGTCAGCCCAGTCGAATGGGAGAAATTATTTGTATATTTTGCAGTGTCTCCTCAAGCTGTAAGCGCTGTCCTGTTAGCCGAGCGTGAGACGGTACAAATTCTGGTATACTTTGTGAGTCATGTGCTCAAAGATGCAGCATGTAGATATACTTCGGTCGAGAAGTTCGGATTGACACTAGTCATAGCCAGTCGAAAGTTAAGACCTTATTTTTTGGCTCACAACATACTGGTCTATACTGATCAGCCTTTAAAGCAAGTATTGCAGAAGATGGAGGCCGCTGGGCGAATGTTAAAATGGGCCGTTGTGTTGAACATGTTTGATATAACTTTTGAGCCAAGGAAGGCAATTAAAGGTCAGGCCTTAGCTGATTTCATAGTTGAGCTTACTCGGCCAACTATAGACCCAATAACTGATCTAGCAGAAGGTAGGAAGTATTGGACTCTCATGGTAGATGGATCATCAACAGCCAATGGATGTGGAGCAGGAATTATTTGTCAATCTCCAGAGGGAGATAAGTATGAATATGCTTTAAGATTCCATTTCCACGTGTCCAACAATGAGGCTGAATATGAGGCTTTGCTAGCTGGAATCAAGATGTGCAGAGCGACTGAGGCTTTAGAGATCGAGGCCAAATCGGACTATCTCTTAGTGGTCAGTCAAGTAAATGGAGATTATGAATGCAAGGAGGCATCTATATATGAGAAAGTATATGTGTCTTATCAGAGATGAGATTGAACCTGTAAAGAGGTTTGTGTTGGAGCAAGTGCCAAGATCAGAAAACCAACCAGGCTGATGCTCTTTCAAAGCTAGCCAGTTCAGCTGATTGTGATACATACCAAGGACAGTGTTATGGGAAGTTAAGTCAAAGAAAAGTATTGATCAAGAAGAGGTCTTGTTCCTAAACCGAGGAACAGTATGGATTGAGCCCATCATAAACTTCAAAACGACGGGCCAGTTACCCTCAGACCCGGTGGAGGCTAAGTATGTCAAGACCAGAGACAAGTGGTTTGAATTGTGGGATGAAACCTTGTATAAGAAGTCTTTCAATCATCCACTACTTAAATGTATTACTCAAGACGATGGACTGGAAGTTATGAAGGAACTCCATGAAGGGGCTGATGTGTCATATTTATATATAGTTTTTAGGTGCATTTAGGTTGCATTTTAGAGAATTTAGTTTCATATTTAGGTTCATATTGCATTATATTCTTAAGTAATGCTATTCTACTCCTATTTGCTATGTTTTCGTATTTTTGATGAATTTCAGGTATTGAGAACGTATTTGGAGTATAATTAGCTAAGCTTGAGGATTAGGAGCATTTGGAAGAAGGAGCATTGCATAAGGATCGTCATGGATATCTCATAGTACGAATTTGAGCGAAAACAAAGCGGGAAATCATTAGAAGAAATGTGGAAAAGAAGTCACGTCTACTCTTCTGACCATAAATTTTTATGTGCTTCCTAGAATTGAATAATTCCATCATATTTGGAAACTAGACTTGAAGATCTTTCCAACGATAGGTGACACGCCCCGAGAAGACTTCTAGTCAAGGAGTTATGCCTTTCGGAAGATTGCACTGTTTCTGCTGGAATCTGCTACCGTCCCCGCGGATCACTAATCCGCCCATTTAATGATTTATTCGAGACTTTTCTTATGTTGTAAATTACTTTCCTAGTCATATTAGGTTATTTAATATTATTTAGATTAGGAATAAGTGAATAACTCTTCTTCTTCTCTCTCTTCCTCTCTTTCACGTTATTTTAGTTTTAGTTTTAGTTTAGTCTTCATCTTTTTCTCTCTAGTTTTTAGTTGCAAACCCTAGTTTCTCTTTTCTTCATTAATTCATGAGTTTATTATTTTCATTCTCTTTCTTTCATTGATTTCTTTGATTATGCTATTCTTTATAGATTTATATTTTATTATTTATATCATGATTGAGTAGTTTTATTTTCTAGGGTTTGGGAATCCATGTTTATATACTATGAATCTTGATTGATGTTATTGATGGTTTCATTAGTCATTGATATCTCTAATTGATTAGTGTTTTATTGTTAATCTTGCAATCTGATCAATTGTCTGATTAAATATTGCTAATATCGAGTCATAGATCGAGAGATAGTACTCTTTAGAGGCTTACCTATAATAAGTAAATCTGATTATGTTAGCGACTGTAGACACATAATCGTGTCTCCCCATTTAAGGATCCAATGATGAAACATACCGCGGTATTAGTTGGCGCGACCCACAGAATAGCAATCTGAAGAACCGATCCAAAATAGTGTTTTGAAATGATATTCTAACGTCCAATTAATTGTTCATGATGATTAATTGTATCTTAAGCCCATAAAATGTTTTAAGTCCACTTAAGAGCCCAATTGAATATTTATTATTTTAATAAATATTTTTTAATAAATATTTTTATTATCTTTGATAAACATTTTAAATACAAATGAGATTTTTTTCATCCATAAAGTTCAATCCACGGATTTTAGGGATAAAAAAGTATCTTCGAAAGACGCGCAGAATCAAAAAACGAATATGCTGGAATATGCGCCGGACGCGGCGGCTGCACTCAGCGTGCCACGTGCCTCCAGTACATTTGCCATATCGCGTCAGGCGCGCCAATGAGCGCCTGACACGTGGATTTGTGACTCACACAGAGTCCTGCGTCTGACGCAAGTCCTGTGTGAGACGCAACCGTTCTTTTCTATCTTTTCAAAAACGCATTTACACGTGCTTAAATCTGATTGGGCTAGCTACGTCAGGCACACCAATGTGCGCCTGACGTGTGGCACTGCGCCTGCCACGTAGACCTGCGCCTGGCGCAGGGCTTGCATGAGGCGCACACTCACTTTTGTATATAAAAACCCGTGATTTCCCGAATTACGGGGGGGCTTTTCATTATTATTTTACGCACACACAAACTTACGAATATCTCTGCAATACACTTCGAATCTCCAAATACTCAAATACTCAAATACTTTCAATACTTCAATCAATTTCTATTCTTAATTATACTGTGTTCCTGGTTCCACGATTGCTCCGCCTAAAGATCGTTGCGCTCTTCAATCTAAGCCGCATAGGTATAATCCCTGAGGATCCTTGAATAATCAATTACATTTATTGTTTTGAAGTTACTAACAATTTATTTCGTGATGTAGATCTTTAAGTAATAATCGTTCTACTGTATATTCTAACCCCTTTTCTATGCTTTATTTTATATTCATATTATCATTATATATGCCTTTGTATATTATATGCCTGCTTGATCATTCTATTCATATTATATGATTCTCCTGCTTTATTGCTTTTATCACCCACATGTTATTTTTACTAATCAAAGACCTAAAGAACTGTTCTAATATTAATCAGATTAATTTGGACAACCTGCTAGGTTCCCTGTAATATTGAGTGCTTAATAACTTGTCACTAAAAATAGTCTTTTTATGTGTTTCCTGAACCAATTTAGACTAAATATTTTTAGGGTGTTTAAAACGTTATATGATTATTCTTTGGCATAAAATCTGTAATGAATCGACATTTAGTAGAGGCCAGCAATGGGCAATATGGTTCCTGACTGTATTGTACCCTCACCCCCGAACTCAATCTTTGGTTCATTTTGACCATCTATGGAGTCAGGACGGGGAAATCTACATTGGATAATTTGTCCCTACGGTTTTCCCATATCCAATTAGGTTTATGATTCTTCCTAAAAATAATTGTTGGCGACTTTTTTCAAAACAATTTTCAATAAAACCTTTACAGTGGGGTAGTCAAATCTAATATGCGCTCACACCGCGTAGGCGAAATAAAAAAACGCCTACAATTTGGCGACTCCACTGGGGGAGAATTTTAAAAAATTAATTTTTTTAAATGAGTGGGTGAAACTTGAAAAATACGATTCATTCTTATTTTATGCCTTTGAATAATATACAGTTTTGCATATGCATGGCTATTGTTCAGCCACCATAAGGACAATCTACCTTGCCTCATTAGCACATGTTCTATGTTTGAGGTCACCCCCGGGGGGTTTGCGCTTTGTCCTTCCAAAAAGCTTCCTGAGCGATAGTGTTGGATCTTAGTCATAAGCAAACCTACCCAACCATGGCATTATCCTCTTGTTCCTGACTTGAGAACTGGAGTGCGTCTTACACGTGGCCACCTCTTTAAGCAAGTGTACGAAGCGTGGGATCAATCTCTTAGTCATGGACCCTTTTCAGACTGAACCTAAACCTGACCAATAGCTTCAAACATAGAACTGGACTTTAGGTTGGAACTTTTGCATCCATGTTATATGACATTTGCATGTGATTGTAATTTTTGTATGTTATTATCTTTTCAAATAGTCATTATTATGCGTTGTTCCTAAAATCGCGTCTAACAAACAATTAAAAAAAATCGTCAATCGGCCAATACGTCGCCTAAATCCCCGAAAAACGTGTCGGGGAGTAGTGCGCCAATCGCATTAAGTTGCGCCTGGCGTACCACTCCCGCGCCAGACGCACGGCTGTGCGCTGCGCGCAACAATGCTGCGCGGCACGCAATCCGTGCATCACGCGCTTTTCGTCGATTTAGTCGTCGTAATGGTCTATCCTACATTCCGTCCTATGTTTGTCTGTCTGCATTCGCGTAATACATGGTCTAATTAGAGGTCTCACCGAATTCAACATAAAAATCAGTCTTTTCATGCAAGGTCGAGTTTGTCCTAAAAGTGCATCTAAACTGGTCATAGTAGAGTTAGAGTCATCATGCATGTCTACCTCTTCCCACCTTCTCCCTGCTATTCAATAATTCCTCCCTGTCCATCTTATCTTACCATATTCACCAATTTCAAAAAACTTACATTTTTCAAAATCAATCCTACACCCATGTCTATTCTACCTTTTTTTAAAAAGCATTTATTAATCATCATCATACCACGACATTTCAAAAAATATTTTTCAAAATTAATCCATCATGTTTTCCTAACAAAAGATAAAAACAAGGGGTTCCTTTCGAAAATGAATTTTAAAAAAATTCTAAACCCATTCCAAACACCTTCAATCCAATTATCTTGCATTCATTCTAGGCCCATATGCATTAGAGTCCATTTTACATTCATATTAGGTCCATCAAAATTTGAGTCCGTGCATTCATATTAGGCCCGCTAGCATTAGAGTCCATCTTAGGCCCATCTAAGTCTAGCTCATGTCAAAATCTAGGCCCATTTGCATCTTTATGTGAACCCTAGTCTACATCAAGCCCAGTCTAAGTCTAATCCAACTCTATTCCAATCCAATGTCAAGCCCATGTGTATTTTCATGTCTAACTTCAAGCCAATATAGGACTAAGTCCAAAATTAGGTCCATATAAGGCCCAACTCATTTCCTAAGTCTAATCCAGTCCAATTCCAAACCCATATAGGACGAAGTACAAACTATTAACTCTAGCGAAGCTAGTCATCCCATAAGACCATAACGACACCCCTTGACTTAGCTAAGCTAGTCATCCCTTTAAGACCATAACATCACCCCTTTGACTTAGCTAAGCTAGTCACCCTTAAGACCATAACGACACCCCTTGACTTAGCTAAGCTAGTCATCCCTTAAGAACATAACGACACCCCTTGACTTAGCTAAGCTAGTCATCCCTTTAAGACCATAACGACATCCCTTGACTTAGCTAAGCTAGTCATCCCTTAAGACCATAACGACACCCCTTGACTTAGCTAAGCTAGTCATCCCTTTAAGACCATAACGGCATCCCTTGACTTAGCTAAGCTAGTCACCTTTAAGACCATAATGACACCCCTTGACTTAGCTAAGCTAGTCATTCCTTAAGACCATAACAGCATCCCTTGACTTAGCTAAGCTAGTCATCCCTTTATGACCATAACGATACCCCTTGACTTAGCTAAGCTAGTCATCCCTTTATGACCATAACGACACCCATTGACTTAGCTAAGCTAGTCACCCGTAAGACCATAACGGCACCCATTGACCTAGTGAAGCTAGTCATCCCTAAGACCATAAAGGCACCCTCCGAGTTTAGCGAAGCTACTCCTATCTTACATCTATAGCAACCCTAAATCATCAAGTCTGGCGAAGCCAATTCCTTCCTAAGTCTAGCGAAGCTAGCATAGACAATCCTTTTGAGTCAAGTCTATTTGCAAAGTCTTGTAACACCCCAATAATTCTCTCTTTTCTTAAATACCTTTTAAATATAAATAATAGAGAATTATCAAAGTATTATCGCCCGTGTGATAACGTATCGGCTTATTCAGAATTTTGCAGCGGAAAACAATAATAATAAACTTTATAAATAAACTTTGTCAACAATAAAGTCAACTCCAACAAAACCAAAGTCAACCTTAAACCAAATTTAACCAACTATAAAATGTATAATTCAAAAGTACAGATTAAAACTACACAAGCTCTCACAATCCCGATCCCAATGATGCATCATCTTCGAACCTATTAGATGGACTATGCACTATTGATCCCTAGAGACTGCTCACCAAAATGGGTCATCACAGGATCAATAAGGCAAAGCCATGATCAACATACACAACAAAAGCACGTAATCAACAAAGCTGAGTACTACATACTAAACAAGTAAATAATCCTAACATGATACTAATAAATAATAGGCAAGAATAAATAATAACATAATAACTTGCAGACAACTTTTACTGAACTAAACTTAAACAACATTCTTATTACTTTAAATGGAATAGTCAATGGACCGAGTTGTCTCATCTAAAACAGCCTTCCCCTAGGAAGACGAAATACGGGCGCGACTCCGTATTCCAAAATGACCTACGATATCGAGGAACCTTTTAATAAAATAGGAACGGTGATCAACCCGAAACCCAGAAAAAGCCATGGGCTACCACCATGTACTCCAACTCCTAATTATCCAACACTTTAGACGTGCACCAGTCTAAAGCTTATTACTATCCACGTTACACTTTACATGATTTACCATTTATTACTTGTTATGACACTCAAGCAATATAGATAACAAATAATCAAACATTCACAACTTAACTCCTTTTTATCTTAGGATTAAATAAGTGATCACACAACTTACAACCCAAGATTAATTCCTTCTTATTTCAATCCTTCTTATTTGTTGAACCTAGCCAACAACTAACCAACTTACCTGTCATAGGCATAAATTATCAACTTACCAAATAAGGCCCACAATCCTCATATAGTAGTGAAAATAATAATATAAGGGAACACATGATTCAACTCTATAAATATATTAACTCCACCATGTGAATTAATAAATAAAGTTCCCAACTAACATGCTTGCATCAACATTCCATACAAACATGATATTCAACTCATAAATAATTCTCAAAATCAACATGTTCACACACATGCATAAAACATGTAAAATCCAATCATAATAGAAATCATATATGAACTCACAAAAGTTCCTATACATGATACTACATAACTTTTCCCTCCTAAAATCATGATATTACATCAAACAACATATAGGTATGTACGTACCTTGTGTAGACAAATTGGTAGGCCACCTTTAATCACCTTAAAAATCGCCTACAGAGTAATCTCCGCCTAAAACAACCAATAGAATTTAAAATCAATACTCCAAATAAATTTCAGCAACTTTAAAATACTTTAAACCCCCTTTAAAAATATTTAAAAGTTGTTTTTATCATTAAAACCTCAATTACTTATGTTACCTAGCATAGTACTACTATACTAGTCAATAAAATCCATAAAACTCCATAAATAACAACCTTTCTAAAATTCCAGCAACTTATAAATTATTAAAACTTTCTTTAAACATACTTAAACATGCTTAAATTCATAAGTTAAATCAATTTCATAGTTTATAATATGCTACTATGATTTTCCAATCTTTAACACCCTAAAAATTCATGATTTGGAAAATTAAAACTCAGCCTAAATATAATAATCAAATCTGAAATTTTATTCTTTCAATACATAATTTATATAATCATAGATTCACCATTAAAACAGTAAATTAAAGCCTCTTATCATAATTAGTACTAAAACAAAACATAAAAACATAATCTTTAAACAAAACTTGAGGAGGAAGGAAAGAATTAAACCAACACAACAAAGAGAGGGAAACAAAGAAGCGCCGGCGTGAAGCGGACAGCAGCGGCAGCAGCTACACTCGGCGGTGGTGGAGGAGATTGTGGTGTTGTGACGTTTCTTGGCGAAGAAGAAAGTGTTTCTTGGAAGAGAAGAAAGAAAACTGAGAAGGAGGAAGAGGAGAGTGAGGGGCGCCGGTTTTGAGGAGTGAGGAGAGAGAAAATAATGTGTTGGTAAAATATTTGGGGTTCAAGGTATTTATATGGGTGTTTCCCTTGTGGGCTTAGAAAAAGGCAATTGGGCTTCAAATAGAGTTTGATGATAATTAGGAATGATGATTGAACTCCTAACATCACTAGAATTAGTATTTGGGTTCCTAAAGCCCATTTAAACTCCTTTTTCAAATCCAAATAGATATTTAAATCATTTCAAGTATTTCAAAGCATGACTTTAATAAATATTTGACTTGGATAAATTATTAAAACAATTCCTTTGACTTTCAAATAGTCAACCTTTGAAATATAAAATCATTAAATGCTAAAATATAAGAAAATATAAATAACTATATATTAAAATATACTTATAAAATTTATAAAAATACGGGGGATTACAGTCTACCCCTCTTAAAAGAAGGTTTGTCCCGAAACTTGACACGAAAACTCACACATTTTCAAAAGTTTTTCAACTCAATTCCTATTGGAGAAATACTTGTGCCACTCATGCACTCTTTTGCCAACTTATAATCATTTGTGTTATGAACACCTTTTCTTATGCGGAGAATCTATTTTATTTCGCACCAACATGTGCAAATCGCCAAAATAAGCATAAAATGCATAAAAATACCATAAAAATAGGTAAAAAGCGCGAAAATCTATCGCATTCTACCCCCCTTAAAGAAAATGAATTATGCCCTCATAACTCACCTCAAGGAATAAATCTGGATACTTCTTCTTCATTTCAGCTTCAGCTTCCCACGTCGCCTCTTCGGACTCATGGTTCGACCAAAGCACTTTCACGATATTGACATCCTTATTGCGTGTACTACGCACCTTCTTATCAAGTATTTTCACAGGTCTTTCCTCATATGTGAGGCTACTATCAATCTGGATCCTCTCAGGCTCCAAGACATGACGCTCATCAGGGATATAACGCTTGAGTTGGGAAATATGAAACACATCGTGCATCTTTTCGAACTCCATTGGCAAAGCCAACCTATAAGCTACCTTCCCAATTCTTTGTAGAATCTCATATGGACCTACATATTTGGCACTTAATTTACCCTTTTTCCAAAATCTCATCACAGCCTTAGTTGGTGATGCTTTCATAAACACTTTATCACCTACTTCGAACTCATCTTCCCTTCGCTTCAAGTCGGCATAACTCTTTTGCCTATCTTGAGCAGCTTGAATTCTATCCTGAATTAACTTCACATTCTTGATAGTCTCCTCAATGAACTCTGTCCCCAATACTATGTTCTCACTAAAATCATTCCAGCAAATGGGATTTCTACACTTTCTTCCATATAATGCCTCAAAAGGTGCCATCTTAATACTCGCATGATAACTATTGTTGTATGAAAACTCAATCAAATCTAATTGGTCTTCCCAACTACCCTGAAAATCAATAGCACAGGCTCTCAACATATCTTCCATGGTTTGGTTAGTCCTCTCAGTCTGACCATCAGTCGCAGGGTGTAAGGCAGTACTCATTTTCAATGTTGTCCCAAGATTTAACTGGACCTTTTGCCAAAATTTCGAAAGAAATCTCGAATCACGATCTGAAATAATATCGGTTGGAACCCCATGCAATCTCACTACATGCTTAACATACGTCTTCGCCAGTTGCTTCTTCTTCCATGTCTCCTTGATTGGAATGAAAACGGTCGACTTCGTCAGACGGTCCACGATAACCCAAATGGTATCATTGCCATTCCTCGTTCTAGGCAAAGCAGTCACAAAATCCATTGAAATGGAATCCCACTTCCATCCAGGAATCTCTAAGGATTGAACCTTCCCCAGGGGTCTCTTATGATCTATCTTGACTTTCTGACAAGTAAGACACTTAGACACGAACTCGGCAACCTCACGCTTCATGTTTGGCCACCAATAGATCTGCTTAAGGTCCTTATACAACTTGTCACCCCCAGGGTGCACAGAATACGGTGTATTATGGCCCTCATCCATAAGACGTCTCTTTAGCTCATCACATTTCTGTGGTACACACCACCTCCCCTTGAACCTCAGACTACCATCATCATGAATCTTGAAATCAACTTCATTTCCTTGGTCCATCTTTTCTTTAACCTTCTCGAGGTGCTCATCCCCAACTCGACCCTGATACGCTCAAGTTATACGGTGTTCATATTATATTTTGGGTGCACTTTGCTAGGGGTTTGATTGTAATTGTTAACATTCGTGTTTTATTTAGCCCTTAGCGGAAGTTCGGAGCTTTGCGAGATAATTTGTGTTAATGTCATGTATTCCGAGCTTCCAAGGTGAAGTGCATTTGAGCCGAGCAAAGTACCAAGCATCACCGCAAGCCCAAGCATCACCGCAAGCCTAAGCATCACCACAAGCTCCAGCGCACGCTCATCGCCCAACGCTCGCACCTCGCGAGCTAGGTCGCACCTCGCGACCTGCTTGCTCGCACCTCGCGAGATCCTTCGCACGGTGCGACCTGCTTTGCCCAGCCAAATGTGCGGTAGGCAGAACACTCTTCGCACGGTGCGACCAGACTCGCACCTCGCGACCCCTAGGTCGGTGTAATTGTCGGCTGATTTTTGAGCTTTAGTATAAATACTAAACTTGTTTTTGGACCTAGGGGGGCAGCAGCCACAAGGAGAGGGAGTCTCCAAAACTCCACTCCTCTCTTGTTGTCTTCTCTTTTTAGTTTTTATTTTCTAGTTTAGTTTTAGGAGATTTCTACTATGGGATTGGCTTATGCTATGCCGATTGTAGCTTGAACCGTTCTTGAACGAGATTAATATGGAGCTTCAAGCATTATTGTGAGATCTTTCCTCTCTATTTAGTTTCTTTGATTATGGTTTAATTTCTATGCTTGCTTTCTATGATTTTTGCATAATTATGCTAGGAACGTTACTAATTTGATTGTGTAATTAATCTAATGCTAGATTTAAGAATAGAATCGGATTGTTTTATTCTTTTATCAATTGGTAGCAAACTAGGGAGTAACTTAGATGCAGATCGTCTCGGTTATTTCTTGGGGAAATTGAATCAACTGTTGAATGTTTATCGCTTGTATGACGTTAGCAGGTTTATTGATTCTCTGTGTTTATTGCTGCTATTGGATTGAACTTAGACGCTATCGGACTAGGTTATCCTTTAGTTAGGGTTTTATAGTCACGCTGATCGTGCTATTCAACTAAGAATAAGGAGAACACGCGATTAATTCTCGACAATAGATAATTATGGAAATAATTAGAATGGAGGTTCAAGGATCGATAATGAATTGAAGTGGATGTTAATCGGATTCAAGATCTTTCCATAATTGATTTCTCATCTTGTTTATATGCTAGTTAGTTGTAGTTTAGTTATAATCTACTTGAAACCCCCCTTTGTTATTATTAGGTTTCTCGGCCCTTAGCTTAATCTAGGTTTTGAATCACGCTAAGTATTAAACTCATCCCTGTTTCCCTGTGGATACGACCCCTACTTCCATTATACTAGCTTAGTGTAAAAGAGAGTAGGAGAAATTTTATCTTTGGCGGGTGCGGTGCACAACGACACATCCGCGCCCCGCCCAAATTTTTGGCGCCGTTGTCGGGAAACGGTGTTACTTGTTTGTATTTAGCGTGATTTTTGGATGGTATTGCTTGTGCTCTTTGTTTTTGGTTGGCCACTCATATAAAGAATTCCCTTTTTGTTTGAGTTTCTAGTTTTCATCTTCCATTGAGCTCTATGTATTTCACTTTTGTCTTTTGGACAAGAAGCATGGAACTTGTTGCTTAAACTCTCTTGGGAATGGTTGATTGACTCATACTCTATATCTTGGTTATTGTCTAGCTTTAAATATTTATATTAATGGTCATGACTTGGATTAGCTAGGAGTACTACTAGTTGATGTTTGTTGTTGACTTAATGCTAGGTTTTGGATATAATCTGATGTTATATGCTCAACCATGTTGTAGTAAGCTAGGTATTAACGATGCATTGCAAGAGTCCTTCTCAATCAATTTTGCAGGTACTTGAAGTGGAGATTGACATGGAACCACCATTGTCACACATGGAGCACAACCCAATGATTAAGCTTAAGGTACTAAGTCGAGCTCACGACTTTAAACAACAGCGCTTCTCGGGAGGCAACCCGAGACCCCTTTATTTTCTTTCTTTTCCTTTATTTTTCATCAAATTTCCACCACCACAACAAATTTTCTTTCACCCACCGCCCACCCACTAAAAAGATCCACAACCAATCTTAATCCACTTGGAACCAAAATCCACAAAAGAAAACCCGTTGGAAGGAGTTCAATAGCTAGGAGTTGGTAACACTAGAGGATTGAGATTGTTAATGTATCTATTCGATCTCTTAAGCTAGGTGCAAATCTCAAAAATTCAAAACTTTTGAACTTGTCATTTGTTTGAGTGATTCGAGGGAGAGGGTTGTGAGTTGATTTATGAGATTTGAGTTGGTGTTGTTAAGAAATTTGAGTTTGACGGATTGTTTGGTCATGAGTTTTGAGCATTCGATCTTCGATTTACCCGATTTTCGATTTTCTCCCCCCATTTTCAGTTTACTTTTTCTTCTAATTGTCGACACATTGAGGACAATGTGTAGTTTAAGTAGGGGGGAAGGTATTCTCATTCTCATGTATCTATGTTGTATATATTACTTTTAATTTGAAATGAAAAATGAAAAAAAATGAAAAATAAAAAAAATATTAAAAAAAAAGTGATGAAGTGAAACCCGCTGAGTTGAAAACCCACAAGGGTGGGCGACTCGGGCAAAATTGGGGGCTCAGATAGGTCGAAAACCCGAAAGGGCGGCCTATGCAAAAAAGAGCTAGTTGAGCGGGTGAGTTTTGTGAGCCGGAAAAAGAAGAGAGATGGAAAAAAATGTGAGAAGCTAGAATGAAAACCCGAAAAGGCTCCTAGGCAAAATGAGAGATTAAGAGAGAATTTTGTACTTTGAAAACTCATTTGCCGGAGTTGGTGTCATAAGGTGGAAAGCGTTTTCGGGTTTGGATTGGTTATTTCATCCTTGATTTTGTGAAGATTTATTTTGGCTTTCACATTCTTTTGGTTGATTGTTTGTTTTTGGGAGTAAGCATGAAATTTATCCCTTTTTGTCTTCATTCCATGGCTTGCTATTCTAAGTTAGTTGTAGTAGTAGTAGTTTTAGGTCATCTTTTGAGGTTTGGGAGAGCTGATAGTTTAGTGTGTCATGAGCTGACATTTTGAAACTTGTTGGTGTCGCTGGTTATTATTGTTGTCGCGTCTTTGTATTTTTCAGGTGAGCTCGAATCTAAGTGTGGGGGAATCATCGTCCCTTACGTTTAGGTTTTGAGCGGATGTTGTTAAGATGTGATGATGATGATGTAGTTGATGGGGAGTGTAGGTTGGTGTCGTTAGCTTGGGTGATGATTTATTTGGTGATCCTCATTTTGAGTTTACTCGAGGTCGAGTAAAGTTCAAGTGTGGGGGTATTTGATACGCTCAAGTTATACGGTGTTCATATTATATTTTGGGTGCACTTTGCTAGGGGTTTGATTGTAATTGTTAACATTCGTGTTTTATTTAGCCCTTAGCGGAAGTTCGGAGCTTTGCGAGATAATTTGTGTTAATGTCATGTATTCCGAGCTTCCAAGGTGAAGTGCATTTGAGCCGAGCAAAGTACCAAGCATCACCGCAAGCCCAAGCATCACCGCAAGCCTAAGCATCACCACAAGCTCCAGCGCACGCTCATCGCCCAGCGCTCGCCCATAGCACGCCCAGCGCTCGCCCATAGCACGCCCAGCGCTCGCACCTCGCGAGCTAGGTCACACCTCGCAACCTGCTTGCTCGCACCTCGCGAGATCCTTCGCACGGTGCGACCTGCTTTGCCCAGCCAAATGTGCGGTAGGCAGAACACTCTTCGCACGGTGCGACCAGACTCGCACCTCGCGACCCCTAGGTCGGTGTAATTGTCGGCTGATTTTTGAGCTTTAGTATAAATGCTAAACTTGTTTTTGGACCTAGGGGGGCAGCAGCCACAAGGAGAGGGAGTCTCCAAAACTCCACTCCTCTCTTGTTGTCTTCTCTTTTTAGTTTTTATTTTCTAGTTTAGTTTTAGGATATTTCTACTATGGGATTGGCTTATGCTATGCCGATTGTAGCTTGAACCGTTCTTGAACGAGATTAATATGGAGCTTCAAGCATTATTGTGAGATCTTTCCTCTCTATTTAGTTTCTTTGATTATGGTTTAATTTCTATGCTTGCTTTCTATGATTTTTGCATAATTATGCTAGGAACGTTACTAGTTTGATTGTGTAATTAATCTAATGCTAGATTTAAGAATAGAATCGGATTGTTTTATTCTTTTATCAATTGGTAGCAAACTAGGGAGTAACTTAGATGCAGATCGTCTCGGTTATTTCTTGGGGAAATTGAATCAACTGTTGAATGTTTATCGCTTGTATGACGTTAGCAGGTTTATTGATTCTCTGTGTTTATTGCTGCTATTGGATTGAACTTAGACGCTATCGGACTAGGTTATTCTTTAGTTAGGGTTTTATAGTCACGCTGATCGTGCTATTCAACTAAGAATAAGGAGAACATGAGATTAATTCTCGACAATAGATAATTATGGAAATAATTAGAGTGGAGGTTCAAGGATCGATAATGAATTGAAGTGGATGTTAATCGGATTCAAGATCTTTCCATAATTGATTTCTCATCTTGTTTATATGCTAGTTAGTTGTAGTTTAGTTATAATCTACTTGAAACCCCCCTTTGTTATTATTATTAGGTTTCTCGGCCCTTAGCTTAATCTAGGTTTTGAATCACGCTAAGTATTAAACTCGTCCCTGTTTCCCTGTGGATACGACCCCTACTTCCATTATACTAGCTTAGTGTAAAAGAGAGTAGGAGAAATTTTATCTTTGGCCGGGTGCGGTGCACAACGACACATCCGCGCCCGCCAGACCCTCTTTGATCTCGTCGAAAATTGACAACCCCAATGACAAAGCACTCAATCTTGCCTCGATCTCCCCAGGATTTAAGATTTATAGGCTAAGTCTTTGCATATCTCGACACAACTCCTCAGGAACTATCAAGGCATTCATGCTATGACTCGACTTCCTACTCAACGCATCTGCAACCACGTTTGCTTTCCCCTCATGATATTGGATGTCCAAGTCATAATCCTTTATCAACTTTAACCATCTTCTTTGCCTCATATTGAGGTCTTTCTGGGTGAAAATATACTTCAAACTTTTATGGCCGGTAAAGATCTTACAGGTTACCCCATACATGTAGTGTCTCCAAATCTTCAAGACGAACACAATAGCAGCTAACTCTAGATCATGGGTAGGGTAATTAGCCTCATAAGGTTTCAACTGACGCGATGCATACGCGATCACCTTCCCATTCTGCTGTAACACACATCCCAAACCATTCTTTGAAGCATCACTATACACCTCAAATCCCTCATTCCTATCAGGCAGGGTCAAAACAAAGTGAGGTCAAACGTTCTTTTAAAATCTGAAAAGCTTCCTCACACTTCTCACTCCACTCGAATTTCGACTCCTTTTTCATCAAATTGGTCATTGGCCTCGCTATCTTCGAGAAATCTCTCACAAATCTCCTATAATAGCCAGCTAGACCTAGGAAACTTCGAATATCATACACATTCTTTGGAGTTGGCCACTCACTCACAGCATGAATCATAGCAGGATCTACAGAGACTCCTTCCTTAGACACATAGTGACCCAAAAATGCTACTTTCTCCAAACGGAACTAACACTTAGAAAACTTAGCATACAATTGATTCTTTCTAAGCGTCTCCAATATAATCCTCAAGTGCTCGTCATGCTCCTTTTCATTCTTCGATTAAATCAGAATATCATCAATGAATACAACCACGAACTTATCTAAGAACTCATGGAAAATTCTATTCATCAAGTCCATAAATATGGCAGGTGCATTAGTTAACCCAAAAGGCATTACAGTGAACTCATAATGACCATAACGAGTCCTAAACGCAGTCTTAGGTATATCCTTATCAGCTACCCTCAACTGGTGATACCCCGAACGCAAGTCAATCTTCGAGAACACGCTCACTCCATTCAACTGATCGAATAGGTCATCTATCCTAGGCAAAGGATATTTGTTCTTGATGGTTACGTTATTCAATTCCCTATAATCGATACACAACCTCATACTCCCATCTTTTTCCTTAACAAACAACACAGGAGCTCCCCAAGGTGATGCACTAGGCCTAATATAACCCTTATCGAACAGTTCTTGCAACTGCGTCTTCAATTCACTCATCTCCGGGGGTGCCATTCTATAGGGTGCTTTAGATATAGGTGCAGTTCCCGGAACTAAGTCTATGGTGAACTCAACAGCTCTAGCAGGCGGCATACCCGAAATCTCACTCGGAAACACATCCATAAACTCATTCACGATTGGAACATCTTCAATGTTTACCCCAGCTCCTTTACTCACGTCTTGCACACTACAGAAAAATAACTCACACCCCTTCCTCATCAGCTTCTTTACTTGCATTGCAGAAATAACCCCAAAGTTCTTGGACTTCCCAAAACGTCTATATGAGGTCAACTTTCCCAAAGGGTTTTTAAAACTACCTTTTGAACTTCACAATCTATTTTGGCCTTGTATAAACTTAGCCAATCCATCCCCAGAATTACATCTAGGTCTCCCATATTAAACTCTATCAAATCAGAAGGAAAGACACAATCCCCTATCTTCAGAGGCAAATTTCTGAACAACTTGGTACACCTTATGGTCTCCCCAGTAGGTATACTAACAGGCAAATCAATCACTTCAAAATCTACTAACCCCAAGCTTTTAATAACAGACGACGAAACAAAAGAATAAGTCGCCCCCGAATCAAATAATGCTTTAACTAGCACGGAGTTAATAGAAAAAGTACCAGAAACTACGTCGGCAGATCGCTCAGCTTCATTGCGACTCATCACGAACAGTTTACCTGGAGCCTTGTTCTGGTTGTTGCTCTCATTAGCAGGCTTATTGTAGCTCCATTGATTGTTATGTGCCCCTACAGGCTTCGAACCTTGATTTCCTAACTGGTTAAACTCAGACCTCGCTTGGTTACTACCCCCACTGCCATTTTGGTCTTTCTTTTACTTAGCAAAGCACTCATACTCCCTATGGCCCTTCTTCTGGCAGTAGTTACAAGTCACTAGTTCTCCCTTGCAGTCTTTACCTGGATGGTTATTACTGCACTTCTTACAGTGGTACACTCTCTCAGATTGACCCTTATTATTATTGCCCTGATTATTCCTCCATTGGAATTCCCATTTCTACTCTTCTTGAAGTTCCCTTGATTTCCTCCAGCGTTGAAATCCTTTCTTTTCTCACCCACTACAGCATATTTCTTATCATGCCTCGACTGAAGACCATAGATGTGGGCGGCTCTTCCGTAAACAATATCTAAGGATGAAAAAGTTTCACCACCCAACCCCAGCTGGATTTCATCAGTCAAACCTTGCTCAAACCTTTGAGCCTTTAACTCCTCAGTGGCTACTACCTCAGGTGCAAACCTCGACAGTGCTATGAATTTGCTATAGTACTCAGAAATGGTCATAGTCCCCATCATCAGGTTAATAAACTCATGGGCTTTCTGTTTCCTCATAAAGGCAGGGTAAAACTTCCCTCTCAAGGCAGTAACAAATGAATCCCAATTGAATCCCTCAGTAGCACTCAGTCTAGTTCCACTTTCTCTCCACCATAAATCAGCCTCATCCTTTAGGTACAACACAGCCTGACCTACTCTCATACTCTCAGGACAGTTCACAGCCCCAAAGATTTTCTCAAACTCTCTAATCCAGTTCTCCAAAAAGGTAGGATCAGCTTGCCCCTTAAAATATGGTGGTTTAACTTTGGCTAGCCTCTCAAACATGTCCCCAGCAGAATCGGGACGCTCGGCTCTATCTTGAGTCAGTTTCTCCGCCAAAAGGCGAATAGCAGCAGCTAAATCGTTATTGTTGTTTGCCATTCTAGTGCGTGACCTAAAATTAACGTACTCTACTTTAGGTTCGATACATAGATACATGCCATTCTCTACGAAGGCAACATTTGATTTGACCATAAAGATCGCATCAACAAACAATTTCTCATGAAGTTACAACAACATTATAAAATAATCATCATCAATCATCCATGATGAACATTCACATCAAGAACACACAGTTTAGGAATCATGAATAAAATTCAATCATAACAAATAAATAAAAATATTCCCATTCGTGTGCCCAAAATAAATTCTTGCTCACTTGGATACTAAATTAATATTTAACTTTTATTCCTCAAAAGATGTTAATAACAATTTTCTCAACCATAACACTGTACTTTTCCTAAAAATAAAATAAAGGTACTATGAAATAAATTTAAACCACTACTGGACGAATTATCCAACATTATTCTTTAAAGCATAAATACATAATAAATAATCTATGGTGAAACATCATCCGTCTTATCCTCTGATTCCCTGTAGTTTTCTGGAGTGAAAACCTCATCTTCAAATTCATCGATGTCCTCAGTATTATAATAAACATATCTTCTACATCTCGTGGATCTCCGTTCAGGTTGAGGCTCGTCCTCCTCTGACTCAGAATCAGTCTCACATCTCATAACAGCATGGTAGATGTCACTTCTGGTCTGCCCCCTAGCATGGTCAAACTCATGAAGAACCTCATCATCACTATCAGGCATGCCTGCTCTTAATACATTACGTATAATAAATTCTAGTTCGGTGTAGCTATCATCATCAGACTCATAAACTCCATCACTCTCATCATCACTGAGCACAATAGGGTTGTAATAGGACCCTATTCTAGTAGCTTCTCTTTCAGACATGGCTAGGAATCTATACAATGAATTTAACTTCTATAAGCAATTGGTACTCTCACTTAACGTATAATCCCAACAATAAACAAGAAGCAAGAATAACCAACAACATAAAGCATAGGAATAACATAAACAGTTAGCAGGGAAGAAAAATATAATCATGCTGAACTAACTATTTAATGCAGACATATAATATTTCTATCCTATATGCCCTTCCTATACTACCCATCTCTCATAAAATAAACTAGAGTATTGAAAATTATGTAAATAAATAACTTCGAATTTATAGAGGAACCGAAAAAAAGAACCGCAATAAATAAATAAAATTTTTACATTATAGTTCGAAATTTTCGAACTCAATAACAAAAAATAAAAAAATAAAGCTTCGGACATAAAAAAAATTCGAACATCATAAATAAATAAAAATTCGGACCTTATAACAAAAAAAAAATTTCGGACCTACTAAAAAAAATAAATAAATTCGAATGCGAAATTCTATCGCAATCGTGAAAAAGAATTTCGAAGGTAATTTGAAGACCATGAATAAGTAGGAGCTCAATTCTAAGAAATTCATTTTAAGTACTAGCTAGTTAGGCGCCTAAAGACTTAAAGTTGGCACGAAAGGCCAATAAAAACCTAAAGCTCCTAGATACCACTTTGTAACACCCTAATAATTCTCTCTTTTCTTAAATACCTTTTAAATATAAATAATAGAGAATTATCAAAGTATTATCGCCCGTGTGATAACGTATCGGCTTATTCAGAATTTTGCAGCGGAAAACAATAATAATAAACTTTATAAATAAACTTAATCAACAATAAAGTCAACTCCAACAAAACCAAAGTCAACCTTAAACCAAATTTAACCAACTATAAAATGTATAATTCAAAAGTACAGAATAAAACTACACAAGCTCTCACAATCCCAATCCCGATCCCAATGATGCATCATCTTCGAACCTGTTAGATGGACTATGCACTATTGATCCCTAGAGACTGCTCACCAAAATGGGTCATCACAGGATCAATAAGGCAAAGCCATGATCAACATACATAACAAAAACACGTAATCAGCAAAGCTGAGTACTACATACTAAACAAGTAAATAATCCTAACATGATACTAATAAATAATAGGCAAGAATAAATAATAACATAATAACTTGCAGACAACTTTTACTGAACTAAACTTAAACAACATTCTTATTACTTTAAATGAAATAGTCAATGGACTGAGTTGTCTCATCTAAAATAGCCTTCCCCTAGGAAGACGAAATACGGGCGCGACTCCGTATTCCAAAATGACCTACGATATCGAAGAACCTTTTAATAAAATAGGAACGGTGATCAACCCGAAACCCAGAAAAAGTCATGGGCTACCACCATGTACTCCAACTCCTAATTGTCCAACACTTTAAACGTGCACCAGTCTAAAGCTTATTACTATCCACGTTACACTTTACATGATTTACCAATTATTACTTGTTATGACACTCAAGCAATATAGATAACAAATAATCAAACATTCACAACTTAACTCCTTTTTATCTTAGGATTAAATAAGTGATCACACAACTTACAACCCAAGATTAACTCCTTCTTATTTCAATCCTTCTTATTTGTTGAACCTAGCCAACAACCAACTTACCTGTTATAGGCATAAATTATCAACTTACCAAACAAGGCCCACAATCCTCATATAGTAGTGAAAATAATAATATAAGGGAACACATGATTCAACTCTATAAATATATTAACTCCACCATGTGAATTAATAAATAAAGTTCCCAACTAACATGCTTGCATCAATATTCCATACAAACATGATATTCAATTCTTAAATAATTCTCAAAATCAACATGTTCACACACAGGCATAAAACATGTGAAATCCAATCATAATAGAAATCATATATGAACTCACAAAAGTTCCTATACATGATACTACATAACTTTTCCTTCCTAAAATCATGATATTACATCAAACAACACATAGGTATGTACGTACCTTGTGTAGACAAATTGGTAGGCCACCTTTAATCACCTTAAAAATCGCCTACAGAGTAATCTCCGCCTAAAACAACCAATAGAATTTAAAATCAATACTCCAAATAAATTCCAGCAACTTTAAAATACTCTAAATCCCCTTTAAAAATACTTAAAAGTTGTTTTTATCATTAAAACCTCAATTACTTATGTTACCTAGCATAGTACTACTATACTAGTCAATAAAATCCATAAAACTCCATAAATAACAACCTTTCTAAAATTCCAGCAACTTATAAATTATTAAAACTTTCTTTAAACATACTTAAACATGCTTAAATTCATAAGTTAAATCAATTTCATAGTTTGTAACATGCTACTATGATTTTCCAATCTTTAACACCCTAAAAATTCATGCTTTGAAAAATTAAAACTTAGCCTAAATATAATAATCAAATCTAAAATTTTATTCTTTCAATACATAATTTATATAATCATAGATTCACCATTAAAACAGTAAATTAAAGCCTCTAATCATAATTAGTACTAAAACAAAACATAAAAACATAATCTTTAAACAAAACTTGAGGAGGAAGGAAAGAATTAAACCAACACAACAAAGAGAGGGAAACAAAGAAGCGTCGGTGTGAAGCGGACAGCAGCGGCATCAGCTACACTCGGCGGTGGTGGAGGAGATTGTGGTGTTGTGACGTTTCTTGGCGAAGAAGAAAGTGTTTCTTGGAAGAGAAGAAAGAAAACCGAGAAGGAGGAAGAGGAGAGTGAGGGGCGCCGGTTTTGAGGAGTGAGGAGAGAGAAAATAATGTGTGGGTAAAATATTTGGGGTTCAAGGTATTTATATGGGTGTTTCCCTTGTGGGCTTAGAAAAAGGCAATTGGGCTTCAAATAGAGTTTGATGATAATTTGGAATGATGATTGAACTTCTAACATCACTAGTATTTGGGTTCCTCAAACCCATTTAAACTCCTTTTTCAAATCCAAATAGATATTTAAAACATTTCATGTATTTCAATGCATGACTTTAATAAATATTTGACTTGGATAAATTATTAAAACAATTCCTTTGACTTTCAAATAGTCAACCTTTGAAATATAAAATCATTAAATGCTAAAATATATTAAAATATAAATAACTATATATTAAAATATACTTATAAAATTTATAAAAATACGGGGGATTACAGTCTAGTCCATTTTGCTTGCATAGTCCAGTCCAGTCCAGTCCACATTTGCATATGCATATAGTTAGGCCCATGTCGCCATCATAACCATAATCATACCCATTTCTAATCATTTCCCATTTCCATTTCCACTTCCATGTTTCATTTTCATTTCCACTTTCATCCTCATTTCTCATCTCTCGTTTCCATTCCTCCATCCCTCATTTCCATTTCTCATTTCGAAATCATCATTTCTAAAAATTTACGAGGTCCATTCGATTTCTGTTCAGGACAGGTCGTGAGATTATAACTTGGGAACGCCCAACAGAGAGGCAACAAGGTCAACCTACTCCCAGACTCGTCAAGCGCATCCTCACTTTTTCAGACGAATCCTCCGACTCTTTCGAATCGTCATCTGAAATGGGGGACACTAATGAACAGCTCAGTGCCATTATGGCTCAACTCACATTGATGAACTCTCGTCTTGAGGAACAAGACAAAGAGATTAAGGCACTGAGGGAGAAGCTAACTGAAGAAGACGAGCAAGGCGACACTCCACAACCAATCAAGACCAACACGGAGTTGAGGTTTGAAAAACTCGAGCAATTGATCCAGTCAATTCCTGCACTCAAAAGTCAGGCTCATGGCCATGACATCATTGATCCTGAACTAAGGGACAAGCTCCCTAAAAAGGTAACATTGGTTGACCTCCCAAAATTCAAGGGGGTCGAAGACCCAAATTATCATCTGAGAGCTTTTTCCATTTCTATGGCTCTCAAGGGCATGAACAAGGACCTGTTTCCTTATGTTTTTCCCTTGACCTTGGATGCACATCTATCCAAGTGGTTCAGATCACTGAACAAAACCAAGCTGAATGACTGGGACTACATCAGAGAAGAGTTCCACAAACAATATATATACAATACTCAGCTTCCCATTGGCCTTCGTGAGTTGGAGTTAACTAAACAGAACTCCAACGAAGATTTCGTCACCTTCCTTAACAGTTGGAGGGAAAAAGCTGCACAAATGACTAACAGGCCATCTCAGGAGAATCAAGTCCGACGGGTGATCCGTAACATGCAGCCTACCTATGGGGATCAAATTAAATTCCAACCCATAGAGTCTTTCACGAAACTCTATAAGGTGGGCCTGCTGATCGAAGAAGAGGTACAAGCCAATAAGAATAAGAGTTCCAACAACAACAACTCTTTCAAGAAGAGTAATAACAACCCTTCTACCTCTAAGAGCAACGACATCAATGTCCTAACTACTGACAAGAGAGGTTATCAAGGACTTCAAAGGACATTCACTCCTTTAGGCATGTCTCTAGAAAAAGCCTTCACTAGGCTTCATGCAAAGGGAGCGCTTCAGCCTCTTGGCCCTACTCCGGACCCTGCTCCGGAGAAGAGATCCAGTAGATGAAATCCTAATGCCTACTGCAAGTACCATCAAGGAAATGGGCATATGACATCACACTGCTGGACTTTGAAGCATCATCTGCAGGATATGGTTGAAGACGATAGATTGCCAATTCCGCCTGCAGCAAAAGTCAGCAATAGCGGCAACCCCTTGGGCAGTGCCTAAATAACGCTGGGGCATGGTCATTTAACGCTAGTTTTCTAGGTTGAGTCGGAGAGTCCCTCCCCTAGCTCCTTCATTTCCTTTCCCGTCGAGTCTATGTCATTTAGGACTTATTTCTAATAAGCCTTGTTCCATTTATTTCTAATTAATAAAATAATTGCATTTTCATTCTCATTTTCATTGGCCTTCCATCATTTTATTTATGCTTCTAATTCAATGATGAAACTTAAATCACCTAATGAACTTGACTAATAAATAATAAAAAAAAGAAAAAAAAGTGGACATACTTTGCATCAGGAGTTATTTCCTCTTCCTCCATCACATTCCATAAGCCATCATCCTTAAACCATCATCTCCATGATCATAAACCAAACAATCCCTTCAAAATCAAAGCTCCACGAATAGCCTTCAAGCCTTCCAATAACCTAAACCAATAGCTTGTGTGCAAGCCTTACTACATAAAAAAAAAGATCAATGCCTGGCAAAAATAAAAATATAAAAAAAATGAAAAAATTCAAAGTGCGAAAAAAAGCAAAAGCAAAAGAAAACGCACAAGACAAAAAATAGAAAAAAAGAAAAAGCCAAGGGCAAATAAATAAAAATCAAGCTAGGGGGCTTGCACACAAGTTCTACCCCTCATTCAAATCCCTTCGATTCATCAAACCTTTAATCCATACAATCCATGACCCTCCATTAGCCCAACCAATTGAACCTTCATATAAACCTCAAGCCTTAAACCTTTCAACCTTTCATCAACCTTAACTCCTTCTTCAAGGTATGTCAAAGCCCGCTAGGTTGAAAACCCGAAAGGGCGGCCTAGGCAAAAGTTAGGCCACAAAAATAAAAAAAATAAAAATAATATATATATATATATAATAAAACAAATCAGATCTAGAACTACGATATGGTCTGATTCCGCAAGGATACGTATGAATCCTCATCTCGAGGTCCGACCGCTTCTATAAAATAAATTAGTCATGGTCTAATGATTAGATTTTCTCGAATTCAGGAGCATAATCTCTTTCTAGATCCCGACATAGACTCGAATCTGAACCTAGCCTCGTTAAAGCTTTTTCCCACCTACATTCATTTGAGTCATAACTTTAAACTTTTTATTTTTCAATCCAAAGCTCTCTTTGTCCCTGAAGGACTCTCTGATAATTCCATGGTTTCTGACGATATTTGACTTTGCCTATATCAACTTCCCAAAGAAGAATCCCCAGCGATAACTTTCAACGTTCAAGACAGATCAACTACATTACAATATCAGATCAAGGACATGACAAATTCAATGCAAGCTCACCCAAAGTAGGGGCTTCCTTATGTGGTGGTGCCTCCAAATCAAACTCCGGAAAAGTTGTCTGCAGACTTCATTTACAGAGCCCAATTATTTACTGAAAACGATTTTTGAAAATCATTCTATTCAATCTTGATCATTCTATCATTATCCGCATCTTCTAGCCTTGCAAAATTCTGACCTTGCATTGCATTTCATACATTCTAGTCTTGCATAACCCTGACCTTGCATAACGTGTCATCTCCCTTAGCTTTGCATAACCTTATTCCTTGCATAGCGTCTCATGCATCCTTAGAGAGTCTAAGTTTGCATTATGGCATCATTATCTGCTTCTCTAAGTTGTTTGCATCTATCTGCTAACATCTTCTTCTGCAGGTAATCAGATTGTTTGTAGTTATTGTCCTGCATACTAACTTTGTTTTGCAGAGACCGACGTATATACATCAGTTCTAAACTGCAGAGCGTTTAGAATCGTTCTTCGTCCCGACACTGTATACTTTGACTATCCGTTTCCTGAACCTCAGTCAAAGTGGGGGCTTTTGTAGACACATAATTAATCGTGTCTCCCCATTTAAGGATCCAATGATGAAACATACCGCGGTATTAGTTGGCGCGACCCACGGAAGAGCAATCTGAAGAACCGATCCAAAATTGTGTTTTGAAATGATATTCTAAAGCCAAATTAATTGTTCATGATGATTAATTGTATCTTAAGCCCATAAAATATTATAAGTCCACTTAAGAGCCCAATTGAATATTTATTATTTTAATAAATATTTTTTTAAATTTTTTATATTATCTTTGATAAACATTTCAAATACAAATCAGATTTTTTTAATCCGTAAAGTTCAATCCCCGGATTTTAGGGATAAAAAAGTATCTTCGAAAGACGCGTAGAATCAAAAAATGAATCTGCTGGAATATACTGGAATATGCGCCAGACGCGGCGGCTGCGCTCAGCGCGCCACGTGCGTCCAGCACATTTGCCATATCGCGTCAGGCGCGTCAATGAGTGCCTAACACGTGGATTTGTGACTCACACAGAGTCCTGCGTCTGACGCAAGTCCTGTGTGAGACGCAACCGTTCTTTTCTATCTTTTCAAAAACGCGTTTACACGTGCTTAAATCTGATTGGACTAGCTGCGTCAGGCACACCAATGTGCGCCTGACTCGTGGCACTGCGCCTGCCACGTAGGCCTGCGCCTGGCGCATGGCTTGCGTGAGGCGCACACTCCCTTTTGTCAATAAAATTAAACCCGTGATTTCCCGAATTACGGGGGGCTTTTCATTATTATTTTACGCACACATAAACTTACGAATATCTCTGCAATACACTTCGAATCTCCAAATACTCAAATACTTTCAATACTTCAATCAATTTCTATTCTTAATTATACTGCGTTCCTGGTTCCACGATGGCTCCGCCTAAAGATCGTTGCGGTCTTCAATCTAAGCCGCATAGGTATAATCCCTGAGGATCCTTGAATAATCAATTACATTTATTGTTTTGAAGTTACTAACAATTTATTTCGTGATGTAGATCTTTAAGTAATAATCGTTATACTGTATATTCTAACCCCTTTTCTATGCTTTATTTTATATTCATATTATCATTATATATGCCTTTGTATATTATATGCCTGCCTGATCATTCTATTCATATTATATGATTGTCCTGCTTTATTGCTTTTATCACTCACATGTTATTTTTGCTAATCAAAGACCTAAAGAACTGTTCTAATATTAATCAGATTAATTTGGACAACCTGCTAGGTTCCCTGTAATATTGATTGCTTAATAACTTGTCACTAAAAATAGTCTTTTTATGTGTTTCCTGAACCAATTTAGACTAAATATTTTTAGGGTGTTTAAAACGTTATATGATTATTCTGTGGCATAAAATCTGTGATGAATCGATATTTAGTAGAGGCCAGCAATGGGCAATATGGTTCCTGACTGTATTGTACCCTCACCCCCGAACTCAATCTTTGGTTTATTTTGACCATCTATGGAGTCAGGACGGGGAAATCTACATTGGATAATTTGTCCCTACGGTTTTCCCATATCCAATTAGGTTTATGATTCTTCCTAAAATGAATTGGCGACTTTTTTCAAAACAATTTTCAATAAAACCTTTACAGTGGGGTAGTCAAATCTAATACGCGCTCACACCGCGTAGGCGAAATAAAAACACGCCTACAACGACCGTACTGCATATGTTGATTTGAGAGCGTTAAGACCCGACCGTAGGATTAACCTGTGCTCTAGATATTTGATTAACTGAACTATTGATGATTTTATGATAGATTATATATATGAACATGGTGAACCATTACCCTAGATCCTTTTAGTTCGATTTTCATATTTTATTAGTTTATAACCTTAATTCTGATATTTGTGATCTTGTTTAGTTTTTCCATAATTTAGAAGCTAGATTAAAACGACCATCTCTCTGTGGATTCGACCCTACTTATCCTACTATATTGTTAGAAGGTTTGTTAGGAATTATTTTTGACAGGTGTACGACAGCCTATCAAATTTTGGCGCCGTTGCCGGGGAGACGGTATTGTTTTGTTATTTTACTAGGAACAATACAAGAGGGGAGGTGAATTGTGTTTGTAGAAATAAACGTAACTTTTCACGGAATTATAAACTTAAACAAAGAAACAAGCTAAAGGAACACAAGGGATTTTTACGAGCAAAAACTTCTTGGGCCCAACAAGAAGAAACAACCTCGACCACTAGGGATTTTAAACTCAACTCTTTCACTAATTAGGCCAAACAACTTTGTTACAACCTAATTATACTCACGGGCCACACCTTGAGTTCCTAAACTCATCAAGTTCCTGAGCAACTGTTCCCTTAACAGTTGTTCCTCTCAACTTCACTTGAAGTTTTCTCACTTTTAACTCACTTCACTCAAAGCTTCTCTCTTACAGAATTTCACTCAAAGTCCCCTTACCCAAAAACCAAAATTACAATGATCAATAATAGCTTAGTGGAATTAGAGTAAGAAGGCAAAGAACAAATGGCTTTTATGAGAGAATGAAGGCACTGCCACTTTACTTAGTTAAACTCACTAATTCACTTGGTCAGTCACACATTGAAACTTAATTAGACATTAGTATTTATAGTGGTGATAACTTAGAACGTGGGATTAAATCATGTGTTAGTGGTAAAAACATTTTCCCATGATGTTCCTCAACCAGAGGAACACGTTCCTTTTTACACCCATGATCTCTGTTAAACGTGAGAGATGGAAATATTATCGCTCCCTTAATTTTAGCAACCATCACTAGTGGAAAAAACATCAAGTGCTCCGGTTAAAAACCGTACAAGTGCTCCGTATTTGAACCGTAGCAGACGTCATACGAGCACTTGAGCATTTATCAAGTGCTCCGGTTGATAACCGAAGCACTTAAATTCACAAGTGCTCCGGTTGTGTTAAAAACCGAAGCACTTGTGAATTTTATATGCTCAAATTATGTCAAGTGCTCCGGTTGTTAAGAAAAAACCAGAGCACTTGAGAATCAAGTGCTCCGGTTTTTCCTTAACAACCGGAGCACTTGACGTAAATTTTTTAAAAAAAAAAACGCTGTTGTTACTAACAACAGCAAATATATAGTAACAACATAAATATTCGAGCTCTGTTGAGTAAGGCTGAGGCATCCTGCTTAACATTTGCAGAAACTAAAGTGTTATGGAAGCACAATCTAGCAAAATATGTTTATTTATTAATAAGCAGCATAACAGTTCTCTAGACATCTTGTAAGCCTAAAACAGAAAACTACGCAAAGCTTAGTGGAATACATCGAACTAAGTAATTCGAATCCATTGCTTCTGAAAAAACACAAATCTCACTCAATTGAAGACCCTAAAATGCTCTATAAGGAGAGCTAAACATGGTTACTTGAATGGATGAATACATAAACAGCCATATCACTTGCTTGAAAAGTTCAGCATTCATCCGAAAACTCCATTCTATGCCATGTCAAAAATCCATTCCGTCAAATATTGGATTAAAGTACCCCCAGAACTGACTTACCCTCTCGTCACCATCTCCGGCCACCCATGAACCTCGCTACCTCCGTAACGTCCCTCGCCCCGCCATCCCTACCACTAACCCACATACTCTATGGACCTTCCTCTGCAAGCAACCATCACAGACTCTATGAACCAGTCATGACAAGCTTAGAGACCTGAACAAGGGAAAAGTATTAAACGCAAGAACAAACCAAATGGTAATTGAATTGACAAACACCAAACTTTGATCAAATACCCAAGTTACCTCAACTAAGCAACTAATGGCCCTACTAATGTTATCACATCAACTTCGTTTTATGATAGAAACTATAGACCAAACACAATCAATAAATATAATGGCCTTATCAGTAATACCTAAAATTTCTACCATCATGTCACACAACAAGCCATATTAAATGTCAGGAGATCAAATAAATTAGGAAATATTGTTTTAAATAAGTTAACCTTTGCGTGGTCTTCCAATTTCAAGTCTAACTTTTGATTATTCCTAGTCAAGTCAACTTTGTAGCAGCATTAACTTTAATTAGGTAAAATGACCGGTAACCCGATAAACTAGTAAATAAAAAAGTTTGACTTTAAATAAACCCATTGACCCACCCTCCCACCACCCCACCCCGGCTCCCCCTCTCCCCCACCCTCGTCGACCTTCCCACCACCCCACCCCCAGCCGGCTCCCCCTCTCTCCCCCCACCCCCGTCGACCCTCCCACCACCCCCATCCCAGTAGCTCCCGCCTCCCGTCGACCCTCCCACGGCTCCCCCACCTCCGTCGACCCTCTCTGCAGCCCCCCCACCCATGTCGACCCTCCCGCAGCCTCCCCTACCCATGTTGACCCTCCCGCAGCTCCCCCACCCATGTCGAATCCCCCTCCCCTCTAATTTCCGCTTCCGGGCTGTTCACTTCCACGAAAAACACCCACCCCCAACAGCCCTGCAGTGACGAAGAGCGGCCTGCAGGGTGGGAGCCTCGGGGCCGCACGGCCGGGAGGGTGGGGGCTTCGAGGCTGCGTGGTGGTGGGGGAGGGTGGGGGGGGCGCCATGGTGGGGGATGCAAGGGCGGGGAGGGGAAGGGTGGGGGTGGGGCTGCGAGGGGATGGGGAGGGGTGGGGGTGGGGCTACGAGGGATGGGAAGGCGTGGGGGGCCGCATGGTGGGGGATGCAAGGGCGGGGAGGGGAGTGGAGGGGGTGGGGGTGGGCCGGGCGGGGGCTGCGAGGGGATGGGGAGGGGGTGGGGGGGCCGCCATGGTGGGGGATGCAAGGCTGGGGAGGGGAGGGGGTGGGTGGGGGGCTGCGGTGGTATGGGTAGGAGGGGTGGGTGTTGGGTTTGGTGGGGTGGTAACCTGTTGTAACCTGTGATAATGGGTAAAAAAACCACTAACCTAAATTTGGTTTAAATGATGGTAATGTTGGCTTATTTCTGGATTTTCAAAAGTTAGACTTGAAATTGGAAGACCACGTAAAGGTTGACTTATTTAAAATAATTTTTCCAATAAATTAATGTTGGCACATATAAATCATCGAGAGCTACAGCACAAGAAAATGATTTATGCACACTACTGCTAGAACTGCTATGCAATGGATAAGTAGTATGAGAAATAAGGCAAAACATGCAGTCCTACTTTATTCATCAGAAACTAGTAAAACCTTCATAAAAGTTTATAACAAAAGAAATGAACATAACAAGTGGACTAAGAAAAACAAGAAATCAAATGGATACGAAAATTGCATACCCTTGATTTATCTGAAAGGCATCAAGAGAAGAAGTTCCTGATCTAGACAGAAAATTGGGTTTCCGCAGCAGCAGATCCAGCAGCAAAAGTGGGAGATGGCCTAGTATTATATGACCCAACAAGAGATGCAGAAGAAGTAGAAGCAGAAGCAGAAGCAGCAGCAAATTCCACTGGCTTTCTTGAACGGTTGCAGCCACGGTGCATGTTGTATTGATAAATTTGATGAACCAATAGTTTCGACAGAATTAACCCAATCTTGATTCCCTTTTGAGTACCTGCATTAAGATAAGCAAGCATATGAATTATGCACATACCATGACGCATCACAAATAAGCTAATAGTTTAAGCATTTGAGCCTTTTGGACCCTGTCTTGCTTGAAAGAAAAACACCATCCATGCAATACGTTGGATAAACAACACCAAACAAAATTGACCAAAATGACATTTACAAGTAAAGCAAAGGCCAAAATAGGGTCAGGGGGTAGAAAACTCACAACTTCATAAGCTTATTCGTTGTAAGATGCCTAACATGTTACACATTACTCTCACAGAAATGGGAAACAAATGTACAAGCGTATGAGTGGTAACAACCAAAGCACCAAAAGGAAAAGGAAAAGGAAAAAGAGCACTTGCTGCAAGATCGGATCCGAGTTCGTCATATCTATGGAATGCAAGTGACTAATGCGATTTGCAAATTCCTAAATGAGCACAATTCGGAAATATTTTCTCGTGGTGCAGACTATAGGGATTTGGTGTCCTGAGGACCTTGCAGGAAGTCTGTAGACTACAAAAGCTAGGAGAGATTCATAATACACAACTCTAAAAGCTAGGAAAGGATTCATAATACACAACTCTAAAAGCTAGGAAAGGATTCATAATACACAGCTCTATGCACTATAGTGCCCCCAAAATGAAACTACTATCTCCATTCAGATTTAATTGTCACATAGCGAGTTCACATTATGCAATCAAAGTAGTTTTTGAAGTATGCATACTACAAAAACTACTAAACTGATTAGTAGATTGTATCATCTTATGTTCAACTACAATTAGAACTATTATTCATCATATTGAAGTTTCAGGCTTTCAGCATACATAAAATCAAGAGGAAATTCTCGGATAATCTCCTAGATATATACAAAATAATGGATAATCTCTAAGTTATAGACTCAATATTCAATTGCAATGCATATATTTGGTCTTTATTACAAAAGTGTCACTTGCTTTATTATTTTCGTTTATCCTTGGGATCACCTAAAAATCTTGTTTATGGTGAAAAAGTTTCTTAAAAAGGAAAACTGGACATACAATCTTCTCAAGTTTTTCAAATTTCCAAGGCTCTTCGGGAAAGGTCCTCCTAGTTGGTTATCTTCTAAGATCCGGGAAAAAACCATGTTAAGAAAAGAACAGCATCCAAATAAAAAGATTACTGATTAAATGAACTAACCTGAGAAATAAGAATATGCCTGAAATCCAAACATAGCTTTCAGCTAATCAAAAAGGTCTAAGTCATTGGTTTTCTGCCGGTGTTGCTCAAATGCAGGTGGCCAGGTCGCAGAGATAGCAGCATTAACCTGGTAAATGGAAAGCAATAGATTAAACTCGCATAATGGAGACAGACAGTGGACAGATAGATAACTCTCGATAGAGAATGACTCTTTGAGTTTTAGCTAATAAATAGGAAAATCAGATTGTGGGATGCAAAATTCACCTTGCCTTTCCATTGACTGTGTAAATAGTTACTTAATCCTGCTCGCCCTCACCCAAAAATAAAAGGTACTACTATTCATGATTGGAAGAGCACACCGAGTGGATGTAAAAAATAGTCATGTGAAACACACTAGGGAAAATAAATAGTTTCTTGCAAAATTACAGGTATCCTACTATTTAATGACTAGTTGACTACTTTATGATGGAAGAAAACCATCAATCCCTCTGGCATACTTTTCAGATGCCAAAGATAGAATGAAGTGGGAACACAAAATCCACCTTTGTTATATGTGGTAGATGGCTCATGATCAGAGGTAGCAAAGTCGAAGATCATCAAGTGAATTTATCCTCAAGTAGTAATGCATGTTCTAATAATTCATGAAAACAACAATACCAACTTATATCATCTCCAAGTTGTATATCATATGCTCGTCTGGGTAAATATCCTTTCCTATCTTCACCAAGCTGCACATAAGAACCATAAGGACCACCCTTCAAAAGGACCTGTAAAGCAATACCATAGTAAAAAAATCCAGATTCATACACTTCAAAAAGAAATTAAACAACAAAAGCAATACCATGTACAGTACTAATGATAAATTGACTATGGTCAAAAGTTCTCATTACCTTCTCGCCAGAAACGGGATGATTCAAAAGATCGAACAAGGTATGTTTTTCAGGGGGCCAAATTAACCAATGCTAATCTAAAGGGAGCAAACCTTCAGCAAGATTATTTACGGCATGTCAATCTTCGAGAAATAGTGAGTTCACTGAATTGTTCCTTTTGCAAATATAAATCACCTAAGTCATCTAGTTAAGAGTTCTTCTCCTACCAACGAAAACAACAAAACTTAAACGAATTTTGATAATAAGTAACGAAAACAACATCAAGGCATCAGATCTAAAAAGTGAAGAAAACAACAAACCCTAGAACAGTTTTGAAAACAAAAGTAAAGATCACAACACTCCAGATCCAAATCGCAACGGAACCCTAGACTAACATATTACATGCCAAAAACTTAAACAAAAATTCAGATCAACATATAATATTATAAACGAAGAACGGAGGAACGTTAATATTACCTTTAAATGGAACGTTGATGGAGCAGGGCCCAATCGCGAGAACGGAGGAAGGAGACGAAAGACCGGAGAGTAGTGAAGTCGCGTAAATGAGCGGAGGTGCCGATGGCGTGGTGGACGGAGGAGAGAGTGTGGGAGTAATGAAGGGTTCGGAGAAGATGAATGATGGTGTAGGAGTTCGGCGATGGTGGTGAGGGTGGTGGTGGCTATGGCCATATGTGAAGAGAGAGAAACCATGAAGCGAGTGTAGAGATCGACAATGAAAAAGGGTAGAGATAGAAAGAGAAGCCTTATTCACGGAGAGAGACAGAACAGAGAGCCGAGAGAAAATGGGGGACAATGATTAATTAAAATTGATGGAGAGGGAGCGAGAAAAAAAATTGATATGAGAGACAAAGAGAGAGACTAAGTGCTCGGGTTGACAAACCGGAGCCCTTATTCACAAGTGCTTGGGTTGATTAGTCAACCGGAGCACTTGACAAGTAGCACAAGATGTTTTTTCCACTAGTGCACTAAAGCAGTAATTCAAAAATATGATTTAATTAAAAAACATTTTAATTAATAAAACCGAAATAAAATCCTTTTACCAAAAATATTATCTTTAAACATATTTTCCATAAAAATCGAAAAGGATATTTATTATCTTATAAAAATAAAATCTTTTCCATAAAAAGATTTGCCTTAAAATCAGATTTTTACTTAAATAAAACGGTTTCCTAGAATCTCGGCATAAATTACTCAAGCGACATAATTAACCGTTGTACTGCTTCATCCTATGTCTTGTTCCTTTTAATAGTTTGTTCCTTTAACATAATTATGACAGTGCCAGTTCGTTTGTTCCTTACAAAGGAACAAACACTCATTCTCATTTTAAATTGCCACAGTTCCTTACCATTCTTACTCGTTCCTTTACATTGGAATTAGAAACAAAAAGCCTCGCTTTGGTCTTCTTGCTCCAATGCTTCTCCAATACCAAATCCTTGAGCATCTTCACTTAGTCTTCAAAATCCAAACTTGATTTCTTCTTTGACTTAGTATTCTCTTTGCTCCTTTCATTGATACCTTGTAAAATTCATTCACTTAGCAACTTGTTAGTCCAATACTTAGTTTGCATCTTTGTTCCTTTGTCATCATCAAAACTAGGGTTCAACAATTTTCCCCTTTTTGATGATGACAACAAAGTTAAAAACTAAAGAAAACAACAAATAACATAAGAGAATGAAAATGATAAAATACTAATTTATATAATTTAATTAAGTAAGGCAGATTAAGGATTTAAATTGTTCATTTTTTCATTTTTCAATGTTTTTAATTTTCCAATTTTCCAACTTAGTTTGTGTATCTTTTCCCCCTTTGTCATCGTCAAAAAGATCAAACTCTTGGTGATTTTGGGAAGACTGATATGTACAAGACCTTTAGACCATTAACAAGCACCAAAAAAATGGTTAAGTTAGGAATTTCAAAGGTTAGACTTACTCAAACAACAATCACATAATACTAGTCATTCCAAGTAAGAAATTATGCAATCAAATCACAAACGAAGACAAGTATAGCAAAAGTCATTATATTTATAGCACTTGTTCCATTATAAGTACAAAAGAGAAAAAGAAAGAAAAGAAAAGAAATGAAACAAAAGCTAAGAGTTCCAGTTCCTTTAGGAGAAACAAGAACTAGACATTAGGAATGGAAGGGGAGTTGTGTTCCTCTATTACTTCTTCCTCAACCACTTCTTCCAACTTCTTCATAACCTCTCCATGATGCCCATCAAGTTCTTTGCTTCAAAGTGTTAATTGCTTGGGCCATCATCTTCATATTCTTACGGTGTTCTATCATCGTATCACTAAGGACTTTTATTAAACCCATCATTTTATCTGTTTTAGCATCCAAAGTCCAGTGAAGGTGATTGTAGAACTTAATCATATGCTGAGCAGGGAGACACACTTCATTGGCCCAACCAAAATCATCCGAAGGAACTTGTTCCTTTCCCTTAGAACCAAAGTCAGTGGGTGGTTTAGGTGGAGGAACTGGAGTATTTTCTTGAGATGGTCATGTTGTTCCTTTGAGAGAAACAGAAGGTGAAGTTGTGGTGTAAATGGAAGGAAGAAATGGTGGTTGTGGTGGAAGGTCAGTGGATGTAGAGGAGAAAGAGTTTGGTTCATTCATTTCAACCTTCATCTGTTCAAAACTGGAAGGAACAGAGAAGGATGAGGGAAAGATGGAAGGAGTTGTAGTGAGGGTAACTGGTATTTTTGGTGAGGATGGAGGAGTTGGTTCCTTAGGTGAGTTGGTAGGCAGTTCCTCTTAATCAGATAAGACTAAAGGTGAGTCCTCATTGGTAGGAACAGGTGCAGTTTTACTAATCTGCAACCTTGAACTTTGCCTAACTCTTTTAGGAACAGGAGGGATAGGCTTTTTAGCAACAGTTTTGCGTCTCTTGGGTGGTTGTTCCTTTGGTTCAGTAGGGGCAGGAATTTGTTCCTCCAGAATTACTTCTACTTGTTCCTCTTCTACTACCTTAGGCATTTTTCTCTTATGTGAGGAAGTAGAAGCAATCCTTCCTTGTGTCAAAATCCCATCTTGGACAGAGAGGTCCAAACCATACAAAGTCTTTTCATTCAAGATATTACCTTGTTTAATACCCAAGGTAGGCCAACCAGTGGTCTTGACTTTGAAGTGAGAAAGAAGAGATGTAATCAAAGCACCATAGCCAACAACACAGTGATTTTTGATACAGTGAGTAAGATGTTGGATAAACAAAGAAGGGAAATTTATTTGGATGTGGTGGTCAAGGTAAAACATGTAACACATATCTAAGAGACCCACCTCATTCCTCTTTTTAGTTCGAGGAATGAGTGCTCTCCAAACAAGGTTAAACAATATTTTGTGGACTGGGGAGAGAAGATTATGGTTGAGTTTTGTTTGGCCAGCAGTTCCCCCAAAGGATTCAACAATATCATCCTGGGAGAAATTGGGAAAGGTGACAGTTCATTTCCTCTTAAAATATAGATCAGTTTCTTTGCAAGGAACTTCCCATATTCTTCCTAAAGTTTCTTGAGAAAATTTGATTTTCTTCCCCCTAACTTTAGTAGTACATACTCCATCAGTGTTGATGAAGTTTGCACAAAACTCATCCATAGCTAAAGGAACTAAGGCATTATTATATGCGGTTTCAAACAAAAGTTCCATACCCTATTCCTTTAGAATGTCAGTTAATTCAATGAACTTAACTTTCTTGGCCCACTCCAGATCTACACAAAATCCTAATACATACCTCGAACCGTTCCGTTCCACTCTTTTCTAGGAGGAAGAAGCTGTAATACCCCTCATGATTGCTTTAAAGGGATTTAGCAGGCTACTCATTCCAACAAGATGCATCTTTCTTTTAGGGAGCTCATTTCCTTTGTTACTCCACAGTTAAGCGTGCTTGGCTGGGAGTAGTCCAGGGATGGGTGACCTCCTTGGAAGTTTCTCGGGGTGCGCATGAGTGAGGACAAAATACGCCGGAAGAACTTGTGTTGGTTATTGAGGACAGTTGTTGGCCCTGGATGCGCATTGGTGACGATATACTCGACTCCATATGGGTCGGGTGTTACAAATGGTATCAGAGCAACCCTGCGACCGCGTGTTGGGCGACCCTAAGGCCGTAAGGCCGAATATTAGGAGTCCTCAGGCGCCTAGTGGGGGAGGATTCTGGGGCTGTATTGTCATAAGGAGCGACCCAGAGGTCGTCAGACCGAATATCTGGAGTCTCCGACGATCAGTCTTCAGGCTGGGGCGACCCACAGGCCGTATGCCGAATATGTGGAGTCCTAAGGCGCAACGAGGGCGTTGCTGTTCTCAAGTGGGGGTGTATGTAATACCCCTCATGATTGCTTTAAAGGGATTTAGCAGGCTACTCATTCCAACAAGATGCATCTTTCTTTTAGGAAGCTCATTTCCTTAGTTACTCCACAATTAAGCGTGCTTGACTGGGAGTAGTCCAGGGATGGGTGACCTCCTGGGAAGTTTCTCGGGGTGCGCATGAGTGAGGACAAAATACGCCGGAAGAACTTGTGTTGGTTATTGAGGACGGTTGTTGGCCCTGGATGCGCATTGGTGACGATATACTCGACTCCGTATGGGTCGGGTGTTACAAATGGTATCAGAGCAACCCTGCGACCGCGTGTTGGGCGACCCTAAGGCCGTCAGGCCGAATATTAGGAGTCCTCAGGCGCCTAGTGGGGGAGAATTCTGGGGTTGCATTGTCATAAGGAGCGACCCAGAGGTCGTCAGACCGAATATCTGGAGTCTCAGGCGATCAGTTTCTAGGCTGGGGCGACCCACAGGTCGTTGTGGCCGAATATGTGAAGTCCTCAGGCGCAACGAGGGCGTTGCTGTTCTCATGTGGGGGTGTATGTAATACCCCTCATGATTGCTTTAAAGGGATTTAGCAGGCTACTTATTCCAAAAAGATGCATCTTTCTTTTATGGAGCTTATTTCTATAGTTACTCCACAGTTAAGCGTGCTTGGCTGGGAGTAGTCCAGGGATGGGTGACCTCCTGGGAAGTTTCTCGGGGTGCGCATGAGTGAGGACAAAATACGCCGGAAGAACTTGTGTTGGTTATTGAGGACTGTTGTTGGCCCTGGATGCGCATTGGTGACGATATACTCGACTCCGTATGGGTCGGGTGTTACAAATGGTTTCAGAGCAACCCTGCGACCGCGTGTTGGAGCGACCCTAAGGCCGTAAGGCCGAATATTAGGAGTCCTCAGGCGCCTAGTGGGGGAGGATTCTGGGGCTGTATTGTCATAAGGAGCGACCCAGAGGTCGTCAAACCGAATATCTGGAGTCTCCGGCGATCAGTCTTCAGGCTGGGGCGACCCAGAGGCTGTATGCCGAATATGTGGAGTCCTCAGGCGCAACGAGGGCGTTGCTGTTCTCAAGTGGGGGTGTATGTAATACCCCTCATGATTGCTTTAAAGGGATTTAGCAGGCTACTCATTCCAACAAGATGCATCTTTCTTTTAGGGAGCTCATTTCCTTAGTTACTCCACAGTTAAGCGTGCTTGGCTGGGAGTAGTCCAGGGATGGGTGACCTCCTGGAAAGTTTCTCGGGGTGCGCATGAGTGAGGACAAAATACGCCGGAAGAACTTGTGTTGGTTATTGAGGACAGTTGTTGGCCCTGGATGCGCATTGGTGACGATATACTCGACTCCGTATGGATCGGGTGTTACAAATGGTATCAGAGCAACCCTGCGACCGGGTGTTGGGGTGACCCTTGGGCCGTCAGGCCGAATATTAGGAGTCCTCAGGCGCCTAGTGGGGGAGGATTCTGGGGCTGCATTGTCATAAGGAGCGACCCAGAGGTCGTTAGACCGAATATGTGGAGTCTCCGGCGATCGGTCTTGTCAGGGCGACCCACGGGCCGTATGCCGAATATGTGGAGTCCTCGGGCGCAACGAGGGCGTTCTTGTTCTCAAGTGGGGGTGTATGTAATACCCCTCATGATTGCTTTAAAGGGATTTAGCAGGCTACTCATTCCAACAAGATGCATCTTTCTTTTAGGGAGCTCATTTCCTTAGTTACTCCACAGTTAAGCGTGCTTTGCTGGGAGTAGTCCAGGGATAGGTGACCTCCAGGGAAGTTTCTCAGGGTGCGCATGAGTGAGGACAAAATGTGCCGGAAGAACTTGTGTTGGCTATTGAGGACAGTTGTTGGCCCTGGATGCGCATTGGTGACAATATACTCGACTCCGTTTGGGTCGGGGTGTTACATGATTGCTTTAAAGGCCGTATGCCGAATATGTGGGTCGGGTGTTACAAATGGTATCAGAGCAACCCTGCGACCGCGTGTTGGGCTACCCTAAGGCCGTCAGGCCGAATATTAGGAGTCCTCATGCGCCTAGTGGGGGAGAATTCTGGGGCTGCATTGTCATAAGGAGCGACCTAGAGGTCGTCAGACCGAATATCTAGAGTCTCCGGCGATCAGTTTCAAGGCTGGGGCGACCCACAGGTCGTTGTGGCCGAATATGTGGAGTCCTCAGGCGCAACGAGGGCGTTGCTGTTCTCAAGTGGGGGTGTATGTAATACCCCTCATGATTGCTTTAAAGGGATTTAGTAGGCTACTCATTCCAACAAGATGCATCTTTCTTTTAGGGAGCTTATATCTATAGTTACTCCACAGTTAAGCGTGCTTGGCTGGGAGTTGTCCAGGGATGGGTGACCTCCTGGGAAGTTTCTCAGGGTGCGCATGAGTGAGGACAAAATGCGCCGGAAGAACTTGTGTTGGTTATTGAGGACAGTTGTTGGCCCTGGATGCGCATTGGTGACAATATACTCGACCCCGGATGGGTCGGTTGTTACAGAAGCAGCAGTTCCTTTCGAAGGAACAGGCATAGCTTCTTCTTCCCCCTTAACTGATTCTGGGGTTTCTTCCTCATCATTTTCCCCAATCAGTTTTCTTCTTCTCACACTTCTCCTTGGTGACTCCAATTTTTGCTCTTCTTCCGCCATTTTTGTTTCTTGAGAATTTTCAGCTTCTAGGGTTTTGGATGGAGAAGAGGGGTTTTCCATTTGAGAGGTTTTGGAGTTTTTGCTTTTGGAAAAGGTGAATTGAGAGAGGTTTTTGCCATTTAGTGTAAAGAAATTGAGGTTTTATATGGTGCGAAGAGGTATGAAGGTGATTAACAATGGTGAAGTTGAAGCGTTTAAGGAACACGATTTTGGAAGAGAAGAAAGAAAAAGAAAGAAGATGCATGTAACAGTCAAATGACGAGTTACACGAGTAAAATTAAAAAGATAAAATTAAAATAAAAGAAAAAAAAGATAAAAAAGAATCAATACTTGATAAATCTGAATCCTATATTTTTGGGATTTTCGAATTTTTGATTTTTATAGATTTTTAATTTATGGAAAGAAAATAAAAATACGGAACTTGTGCTATAGGAACAACTTATGCTATAGGAACAACTTATGCTAAATATCAACATTCTTCAAATCATGCATGTTTCTATCACTTAGGAACAATAAGGGGAGTATTATGTGACATTGGTGAGTAGCTTTATTCCTTTGAATCCATGTTTATGTTTTGAACATTTTAATTTGCAATGGTCTTAGGCAATTACTCACAGTCACTTAATATCACATAGAGTAAGTCAAATCAATTCAGACATGGGGGATTGGAATAGGAACAATTACTTATGTTTTATTAAACCTAACTCAAGCCTTAATTTTTCATATCTATCTCTTTGTAGAGGCTTGGTAAGTATATCAACAATCTGATTTTCAGTTTGACAAAACTCAAGTTTAATCAAACCTTTTTCCACATTTTCTTTTAGAAAGTGATGTCTGATATGTATATGCTTAACTCTTGAATGATGCACTGAATCTTTTGAAATACTAATAGCACTTGTATTATCACAATAAATAGGAACACAATTAAAGATTATTCCATAGTCACAAAGTTGTTGTTTTATCCAAAGCATTTGAGAGCAACGTGCAGCAGCAGTGGATAAAGCAACTGTGTTTTGTTTCTTGGTGCTCCAAGAAACTAAACTATGACTAAGAAATTGAACCATACCTGAGGTGCTTTTCCTATTTACAAGATCTCCAGCATAGTCATTATCAGCATATCCTCTTAACTCAAATCTATCACTTCTTGGATAGAAAAGTCCAAGATCATATGTTCCTTTAAGATATCTAAGAATTCTCTTCACTGCTGTTAGATGAGACTCATTGGGATTTGCTTGAGCACACAAACAAACACTAAAAGCTATGTCTGGACGACTAGCAGTTAGATACAAAAGAGAATCAATCATGCCTCTATATTTTGTTTGATCAACACTTGTTCCTATGTGTAGACACCAAATTTTGAACCCCTTTTTAGGGTAAATAAATTTTTTAAAAAGAAATAAAAATAACGAAAACGGTCATGCATCGTGGAGCGCGTGCCCCATCAAAGGCACGTTTCGTCTTGGAGCGCGAGTTTCATTCCGTCGTATGGTTTTCCATTTTTGCGTATTAGGCAGGCAGTTTCGGCTTAGAAATAAAATTTTCGGTGAGTCGTAGTCAATAACTACAACCACCGTTTTAATAAAATGATTCGTAGAATAATCACGCTCGTTTTTACTAATTTAACGAGTTTTCGTTAATTGTTTTAAGTTAGTTTTTCGAAAATCAGAAAAAAAAAAAAACGAGTCGCGATTAGGCGCCGGAATTTTAATCGTCTCCCAAAACCGGTAATAATCAGTTTTCTTGATGGTCAAGTTATTGTTCATTGGATAAAGAATAAGAATATATTCTTTAACCACTAATCACATCCTTTATCCATTAGTTAGAGAATAATAATCATGAAAAGGAGTGAGAATAAGAATCAAATCACATCCTTTATCTCATTTTTTCCACCGGATTCGAGTTGTGCGCCAGGCACACGACCATGCGCCAGACGCATGATTGCGCGCCTAGCGCACAACAACATCCTGCGCCAGACACAGGGCCTTGCGCCTAGCGCACGGAGTTGTGCCTAGCGCAGACTCCTGCGTTTGGCGCAGTGATCTAATCAGTTTTATTTTGCACGTTGTTCGATGTAATTTTTACGTATTAGGATGTATTTAGGGAAGAATATTTTCTGAAAATCTGATTTTGCCTCATTGATGAGAAAATCCAAAAAGAATAAGAATATTTGTATTTCCAAAGAGATTTGATGATGTCATTAGGGTGAGGTCATTAGAGTGATGTCATTAGGGTGATTAAGGATGGGAAAAATCAGATTTTTTGGGTTAAAAATCTGATTTTCTACTTCTTTGAAACCCTAGTTCGTCTCCCTCATTTCCCTATAAATACCGTCACTTTTTTACTTCAAGCCAAGTTGAGCTAAAATCAACTTAATTTACTACTTCTCAGGGTGCGTTCTCTTCAACTTATTGGACCTGAACTGAACTGAACTTATCTGAACTGAACTTATTGGACCTGAACTGAACTGATTGGAACTTATTAAACCTGATTGGACCTGATTCAACTTATTGGACCTGATTGAACCTGATTGGAACTTATTGGACCTGATTGAAACTTATTGACCTGATTGGAACTTATTAGACTTTATTGGCCCTGATTGAAACTTATTAGACCTTATTAGACCTGATTGAAACTTATTAGACCTTATTGGACCTAATTGGAACTTATTTGACCTTATTAGAAAAAAAAATTAATGAGTAATAACATAAATACTACCCCTAACGTAAATACTACCCCTCAAAATTTATTATGAAGTAATAATTATTAAAATTCGCCCTTTAAAAAAATAATAATTATTAATTATCTCTTATGATAAACAATTTAACAAAAAAAAATATACTATTTATATACTTGCCTATACATAACTTTCACCACTAATATATCTAATAGTCTTGTTTTGATTTCATAAAGCACTAGTAGAAAACCAAAAGTTGATTAACATTTATTGCTAACAAGTGAGAAATTGCCACATATGGAAAAATTTATCTCTCACTCCACTTAGTTTTATGACTAAAGTAGTAGAACTCATTGTTATTAGTAACGAAAACATGTTATCTCTAGTTATTTAAAAACGAATTGCAAAATATTGTAATTATGATATTATTATTGTTAATCTTATTTAACCATGATTATAATATTTTTTAATAATAATATAATCAGCTAATAGTAATATGAATAATAAAATAATAGACAATAATACAAGTATAATACGATATAATCATTGTGGTACTTTAATTAAAATTCTAATAATAACATAATCAGCTAATAGTGATATGAATAATAAAATAATGGACAATAATACAAACATTTATTGATCATTGACTATTTGGACCTTATTGGAACTTATTGGACCTGATTAGACCTGATTGAAACTTATTGCACCTGATTAGAACTTATTGGACCTTATTAGACCTGATTGGAACTTATTGCACCTGATTGGAACTTATTGGACCTTATTAGACCTGATTGGAACTTATTGCCCTGATTGGACCTGATTGAAACTTATCTGAACTGAACTGAACTTATTGGACTTGAAACTTAATTTTTTAAGGTGAAGAGAACGCACCCTCAATACTACTCTCATCTTCTCTACTTCCTCCCTCTAAAAAATCTCATTCAAGAAAAGAAAGTAAAAGTTAGAAAAATAATTTGTAAGTAAAGAAGTTCATCAAAAGAAAAACACAAAAAAGGGGTTTAAGTTAGTAATTAAGTGGATTTAGAAACTCACTTAGAAATTAAGAAAATCACAAAAAAAGGTAGAAAACTTTGCAAAAGGAAGTGCATCATTGAGCTAGCAAGGTAAAGTTGAAGCTCTTGTTTTTTTTTTTTTGATTATCTTCTTAATCACATACTAACTTTCTCATTGTTTCTTCTTTTCATTTTTCAATTTTTTGGAGTGATTTGGGTATGAGGAAGTCCTAATAGGTTCCCAACCTTAAATCACCCCACCTAGAATAGTCAACTCTAATGGGGAGACTCTTAGGAAACAATGTTTATGTTATTTTCTTAATCAAATTGTTTTTCATCACCAAAAACATGTTTTCATAAAAAAATTCAAGAAGAGTTGTGCATAAACATCTCCATAAAAAAAATGTGATGCTGTAATTATAATCAGTTTAAATTTTGTACTTTATTTCATTTTTCGTTTGCATAATATAATATTTTTTCTATGAAGTGCAAGATGTTTCCAGCAACTGGGCTTTAGAATTTCTAAAAAACGAATTTCGTACAAATAATTAAAAATCATACAACTTTGTTGTGCAAAACTGATTTTGTCCAGTACCACATAAGCTTGTCTTGTTAATAAAGTTTAAATAAAATCATTTAGATAAAACTAAAAACCTCAAGTTTGAAGAAAACATCAGTAGCTTTCAAAAAATATAAAAATCATATTCATATGAATTTTATACAATTTTATATCATTTTTACAAAATCGTTCATGTAAATCACTAAATTCCAGAAAACTGATTTTCTCTTCAGTTAAGAAAATAAATAAAAAAGGGTCTTAAAAGTGTCCAATTCAAGTGAAAATTTCCAGTCTAGTTCTTTTTTTTTTTTGGTGCAGGGAATGAAAGAAATGATATCTTTGAGATTTTTTTTTTTGTTTTAACCCCAATTTCAGTTATTATTTATTAAAAGGTGTGAAACCTTGACTTTATCATTTGTTATGAACTTTTCATTAGATTTCTTTGACTTGTTATTATCTTTTTTAGACTTAGACCTTTTTATTTACATTTTAAACTTCCACTTTTTAGACTCATATTTTTCTGGGATAATACACAAACATTTTTTCTAAAACCAATTTGGTGATATCCTTCCATTTCCTACTGTTACAGAAATAAGAGAAAAGATAAATAACGAGGTCTGTGTCCTCATTTTGGCAAATTATAACGCCCCAGACATCGTTCTTCTTGGTGATCTGCATGTATTGATTGCTTTTCAGTGCTGAAACCATAAAAGAAAATATCAAATGCAAAAGGGCCGCACCCGAAGGTTGCCTACGTATCTCCATAATGACCTGTTTGGATATGAGCATTTCATTTGAAATGCTGGATTTGGATAATTAACATGTTTGGATGGACAAAGAATCACACAACCAAAAAAAGCACATACAAGAAAGGATTTGAAATGACATTTGAAACCATGTCATTTGAAATCACAGCACACTACACTACTGCTCTCTTTCTTCTCTCCTCAAATCGTTTTTTTTTTCTTTTTTATTTCTTTTTGGTGAACTTCTTAATATTTGTAAATGACAAACCCATACTTTCTCTCTCCTCAGCCATAAAAATATGGATTCCTTGTCCACTCTCTCTCCTTTACCTCACCACCATGGCACCATATTCCATTTCATTCTCTAAGTCACCGGAGTTCGTCGGCTATTATATCGGTTTCAAAGATTCTAATTTTTATTTGTATTTCAATTTATTAAATGGGTCAAAAAATTCCTGTAAGTAAACAATCAAAGATGAGTTTTAATATTCTTTCAATCCCAATTATCTTCATATTGGATTCAATTTTGTATAGTTTGATAAATGATATATCAACCATCTGATTAATATGAAGTTGAATTTTCATATGATTGAGCAGCCATGGTTTTTACTTCATCTTCCTCATTCCCAATTTTTTCCTTTATTTTTTTATAATGATAAACAGAGCCTTGTTATACTTGTTTTTCATTTTAATTTTTGCAGCTAATTTTTCATAATTCTGGTGAAAAACTCGCTTGTAGTGATGAAGTGTGGAATTAGAATTCTAAAGTCTATCCAAACAATGCATTGGATTTGAAATAATGGATTTAGAATTTCTGAATTTCCTAAACAATTGATTTGGAATTCAATATTAGAATTTATAATTCCTAAATTCAAATCTAGGAATTCAAATGAAATCAACATTCCCAAACACTACCTAAGTGGATTTGGATTTGGGGAAGAAATTTTTCTTGTGATGATATTTTTTGAATGGAGAATCAGGCCCAACGTAGTCCTGATATATGAAATTTTACATTTTTTTTTGCAGCTGCACTTAGAAAATGAGTTGCCTACGTACCCCTTTTAGTACATTACATAGTAAAGAAAACTAAGATAGATGCAAACAACGTTAGATTTTTTTTCTTTTTTTTAGGGGATCAAGCCGCACGTAGCTCTCCCTACAAAAAACAATTAAATGATTCGGGTACTTCTCAAACTTTTTCAGAATTCAGTCTGTTGGGTGCCAAGCCATGTATTCTCCTATTTGAATATGTCTGTTCCACCTCTTAGTATTAGACTAATGTGAAGTACTCGGGTTCTTCTCAACCTTTTTCCGAGTTCAGTTTGGTAGGCGCCAGGCCATGTATTCTCCTATTTGAATACGTCTGTTCCACCTCTTAGGATTAGACTAATGTGAAGTACCTGAAATGTACACACTAACAATGTTAGTCAATGATTGATAAAAATTTTCTTTATATGTTTTTTTTTTGGCAGGAAATGGAAGAATTTTCCTCTTTTTTTAAAAAAATGATTATCCCTTTTTTACACAATTTTTTTGTTTTTGTTTTTATAGACTAGAATTCTCGTGTTTTGAACCACGTTTTAATTATATTCTAATTCCTAAACATGACACGTTTTGAACTCGTGATTACGACTCTTTTCATTTTTCATTTTTTTTTTGGGATCATATTTTCAAAACAAGATTTTTTCTTTTTTTTTAAAAAATCAATTTTGTTTTTGGTAAAACCAATTTGAATGAAAAGGAATTATGAAGTACATGTGAGTTTTTTTTTTTTTAAATAAGTGAGCACACATTTTTTTTACATGACACTTATGATACAAATATAATTTCAATAATCATTTCGGCAGCAATTCAGCTACAGTTAATGAGTACTGAAATATTGACCGACTGAAAACGGACTGATAAATTTTTGAAATATTTTCACATTATTTAATAACTGAAATAAATAAAGGACATTTGTGCATTGATCCTTGTGTCCTAAAAGTCAACTAAAAGGTGATTCATTTATGGAGAGATTATGTTAAAGTGGCCTCGAGTCACTTCCATTGTGTCCATCGAGGGTGGACGCTCCTGACAGAGCCGGTTGCAATAGCTCGCGGATGCAGGTTTTACGTCCTTAATTCATTAATTTGTCATTCTAAAATTCTGACCCTTGCCAATAGACAGAGGTATCAGACCTAATAAGAAAATGGTTAAAAAGAGTGCACGTGTATGGATCGATAAACTACCAAGCACACGTAATTTTCACATAAGCATGTTATATACAAAAATTAAATTGTGAATAGCCATGATTAAATTTTTATTATATATACATATGGAAAATAACGCATTGTTCAGGTTTAGACCTCATATACTTCAAGTGGAAGTAAGATCCCCAGTGGAGTCGCCAGCCTGTGGTATCCGATTTTTTACTGTCTTAATTAACGGTCTGAATCCCACGAAAGTCTCTCATTGGACTATGAGTTTTAGAAAACTTTGGAGTCGCCACCCTATTAATGTCTGAATAGGGACAAATTTATTTAATAAATCATTTTAAAATCAATTTCAAGAAATATCATTTAAAACGATGATGACTTCATATGGATAAGGCTTTTTTGAAAATTGGTCTTTCATACCATGAGATAGGGTTCGAGGTTTAGATTAAGAGGTGCGAACATCTGGAACTCGTCTCCTCTTCCGTTCTACATAACGGGCTCTTACTAAATGCGTTATTTTCCATTTTAAAGTAATCATGGCTATTTAAAAGAAAGAAAATCACATAGTTTGCACATATACACATCAACTATTTTTAAGAGGACCAATATATCATTTGTACATGGTAGGTTTGAGCACTGAAGTTGCACTACGTACCAATCATTGCGGGATTGGAATCCACTCATGGATCAAAACCATCGTAGTTTGATCTTATGCCTCACCCTAAATGGCCAATTCCATTGGGGAAGAAAAGGAAAGAATAGATTATGAATAACTCACCTTTAGAATTAAACAAATCTATTGGAAAATGAGGTAATCACTCCAATTAGTGATTGAAATGAGATTAAGATAATCACCTTAATTAGTGATTAAATATGAAGGAGGATCAAGATAATCACCTTAATTAGCAATTAAAAATGAAGGTTAATATAATCACCCTAATTAGTGATTATTTAAGGCTTATGATCACTGTTAAACGTGGGAGATAAACATGTTACTGCTCCCTTAATTTTAGCAACCACTTAAAGCATTAATTCGAAAATCTGATTTAATTAAAAATATTTTAATTAATAAAACCAAAATAAAATCCTTTTACCAAAATTATTATCTTTAAAATATTTTCCATAAAAACCAAAAAGGATATTTATTATCTTTTATAAAAATAAAATCTTTTCCTTAAAAACATTTTCCTTAAAATCAGATTTTACCTTAAATAAAACGGTTACCAAGAATTTAGGCATAAATTACTCAACAAACATAATTAAACCGTTGTACTGCTTCATCCTAGGTCTAGTTCCTTTTAATAGTTAGTTCCTTTAACTTATTATGTTAGCGCCAGTTCGTCTGTTCTTATAAAGGAACAAACGCTCGTTCTCATTCTAAATTGCCACAGTTCCTTACCATTCTTAATCGTTCCTTTACATTGGAACTAGAAACAAAAAGCCTCTCTTTAGTGTTCTTGCTCCAATGCTGCTCCAGTACCAAATCTTTGAACATCTTCACTTAGTCTTTAAAATCCAAACTTGATTTCTTCTTTGACTTAGTATTCTGTTTGTTCCTTTCATTGATACCTAGAAATTCATTCACTTAAATAACTTGTTAGTCCAATACTTAGTTTGCATCTTTGTTCCGTTGTCATTATCAAAACTAGGGTTCAACAATTTCCCCCTTTTTGATGATGACAACAAAGTTACAAACTATGGAAAACAACAAATAACATAAGAGAATGAAAAAGATAAAATAATAATTTATATAATTTAATTAAGGCATATAATTTAATAAGGATGTAAATATTTTATTTTTTTTGTTTTTCAATTTAACTTAGTTTGTTCCTGTTATCTTTTCCCCCTTTGTCATCGTCAAAAAGATCGAACTCTTGGTGATTTTGAGAAGACTGATTTTTTAATACCTTTAGACCATTAAAAAGCACCCAAAAAAATGTTAAGTTAGGAATTTCAAAGGTTAGACTTGCTCAAACAGTAATCACATAATACTAGCCATTCCAAGTAAGAATTTATGCAATCAAATCACAAACGAAGACAAATGTAGCAAAAGTCATTATATTCATAGCACTTGTTCCATTAAAGTACAAAAGAGAAAAAGGAGAAAAAGAAAAGAAACAAAAGCTAAGAGTTCCTGTTCCTTTAAGAGAAACAAGAACTAGATATTAGGAAGGGAAGGGGAGTTGTGTTCCTCTACGACTTCTTCCTCAACCACTTCTTCCAACTTCTTCATCACCTCTCCATGATGCACATCAAGTTATTGCTTCAAACTGTTAATGGCTTGGGCCATCATCTCCATGTTCTTTTGTTGTTCAATCATAGTATCACTAAGGACTTTCATTAAACTCATCATTTTATCAGTTTTAGCATCTAAAGTCCAGTAAAGGCGATTGTAAATCTTAATCATATGTTGAGCAGGGAGACACACTCCATTAACCCAACCAAAATCATCCGAATGAACTTGTTCCTTTCCCTTAGAACCAGAGGCATGGGATGGTTTAGGTGGAGGAACGGGGGTGTTTTCTTGTGATGGACCTGCTGTTCCTTTGGGAGAAACAGAAGGTGAGGTGGTGGTGTAAATGGCAAGAAGAAAAGGTGGTTGTGGTGGAAGGTCAGTGGATGTAGAGGAAAAAGGGTTTGGTTCTTTCATCTTAACCTTCAAAACTGGAAGGAACAGAGAAGGATGAGGGAGAAATGGAAGGAATATCAGTGAGGGTTACTGGTATTTTTGGTGAGGATGGAGGAGTTGGTTCCTTAGGTGAATTATGATCCTGTTCCTCTGCATCAGATAGGACTAATGGAGAGTCCTTATTTGAAGGAACAGGGGCAGTTTTAGTAGTTTTCAACCTAGTGCTATGTCTAACTCTTTTAGGAATAGGAGGGGAAGGCTTTTTGGCAACAGTTTTGCGCCTCTTGGGTTTCTGTTCCTTTGGTTCTGTAGGGGCAGGAACTTGTTCCTCCAGTATTACTTCCACTGGTTCCTCTTCCACTGCCTTAGGCAATTTTCTCTTGTGAGAGGAACTAGTAGCAATCCTCCCTTGAGTTAACACTCCATCTTGGACAGAGAGGTCCAAGCCATATAAGGTCTTTTCATTTAGAATATTACCTTGTTTTATACCCAAGGTAGGCCAACCAGTAGTCTTAATCTTAAAGTGAGAAAGAAGAGAGGTGATCAATGCACCATAGCCAACTACACAGTGATTCTCAATGCAGTGAGTGAGATGTTGGATAAAGAGAGAAGGGAAGTTAATTTGAATGTGCTGGTCAAGGCAAAACATATAACACATATCCAAGAGACCAACCTCATTCCTCTTTTCAGTTCGAGGAATGAGTGCTCTCCAAACAAGATTAAATAAAATTTTGTGGACAGGAGAGAGAAGATTGTGATTTATTTTGGTTTGGCCAGTAGTTCCCCCAAAGGATTCAACAATATCATATTGGGAGAAATTGGGAAAGGTAACACTTCATTTCCTCTTAAAATATAGATCATTTCCTTTGCAAGGAACTTCCCATATCTTTCCTAAAGTTTCTTGAGAAAATTTAATTTTCTTCCCCCTAACTTCAGTAGTACATACTCCATCAGTGTTGATGAAGTTTGCACAAAACTCATCCACAGCTAAAGGAACTAAGGCATTATTATATGCGGTTTCAAACAAGTATTCTGTACCTTGTTCCTTTAGTATATCGGTTAATTCATTGAATCTAACTTTTTTGGCCCACTCCAAATCAACACAGAATCCTAAAACATACCTTGAATCACTTCACTTTAAGAAGCAAGAGTTCCTTTGGAAGGAACAAGTGTAGCTTCTTCTTCCCCCTCAACTAGTTCCAGGGTTTCTTCCTCATCATCTTCCCTAATTAGTTTTCTTCGTCTCACACTTCTCCTAGTTGACTGCAATTTTTGTTCTTCAACCGCCATTGTTGTTTCTTGAAAATTTTCGGCTTCTAGGGTTTTGGATGGAGAAGAGGGGTTTTCCATTTGAGAGGTTTTGGGAGTTGTTGCTTTTGGAAAAGGTGAATTGAGAGAGGTTTTTGCCATTTGGTGAAAAGAAATTGTGGTTTTATGTTGTGCGAAGAGGTGTGAAGGAGATGAACAATGGTGAAGTTGAAGTGTTTAAGGAACACGGTTTTGGAAGGGAAGAAGGAAAAAGAAAGAAGATGCATATAACAGTAAATGAAGAGTTACACGCGGAAGAAAAAAAAAGATAAAAACAAAAATAAGATATAAAAGAAAAGAATAAAAAGATAAAAACGAAATTATGACTTGATTAAACCTGATTCCTATATTTTTGGGATTTTTCGGAAATTTTGATTTTTATGAACTTTTTAATTTATGGAAAGAAAATAAACTCTAAGGAACTTGTGCTATAGGAACAACTTATGCTAAATATCAACATTCTTCATATCATGCATGTTTCTATAACTTAGGAGCAATATTGCATTAACTTGGCCTTAGAATTTTAGATTGTAATCAATTTGTGTTTGCCGTGTAGTGTGTTCATTTGCTGGCTGTAGGTTAGCTTTGCTTTGAAGTTTCCTATTTTTAGTCTAAAATATTTACATATAGAAGTATTGTGTATTTGTATTCATATCAAGTTGTCGGTTATGGACTTATGGTCTTAGACATTCAGGGGTGTGGCCTGTCACATACTCACATGTGTGAGTCTTCCTTTTTCTTTTGCATTTATTTACAATTTACAACTAGTTCCACTCCCAATTGTCTAATTGTCTAATTGTCTTCCCTAGGGGTGCTTATCGAGCGAGCCGAGCCCGAATAGCATTGAGCTCGGCTCGAGCTCATTTAACTTTTTATGGGCTCGGCTTGGCTCGTAAGCTCGACGAGCTTGGGGGAGCCGAGCTCGGCTCGAGCTCGTGATTAGAATTTGCGGCTCGAGCTCGGCTCGTGAGCTCGATTAGGCTCAGGCTCGGCTCGAGCTCGGCTTTCTTTTTATCTTTCTTCTAATATATACTTTAGTAATTTAGTTAGTATCTTAAAAGAAATACTTAATATAATTTTCAATATATATAAATAATTTTTTAATATTAAATATTTTTTAATATTAAATATTTTTTTAATGTAAAATATTTTTTTAGTATAAAATAATAATCGAGCTGTTCACAAGCTTTACGAGCCGAGCCGAGCTTTGCCTAGCTCGGCTCGGCTCGTTTAAGTCTCGAGCCGAGCCCAAGCCCGAGCCGAGCTTCAATAAGCCGAGCTTTGACCGAGCCGAGCCCGAGCTGCTCGCGAGCTTGTCAGGCTCATTATCACCCCTAGTCTTCCCTATTTCATTGTTTGTTTCATTAAAGTAAAAGATTATAAACTACTAGTACTGTGTTAGGACTTATTTCTAGTTAGATAAGATAAAGAAGTCTACTGCTTGACACTTCTTGCTGACATAACCAGTCAGGTTTGCAAGTTAAATTTCTTGAGAGGCAGGGGGGATGGCAAGGGAAATCTCATTCCCAAAGTTCTCCTAGTGGGGCTTAATCCCATGACCTTGAAGTCATGCGACCAAATGTTTACCACTTGGTCAAGTCTTGTGTGCCTTGCATTGTTAAAAATATGAAATAAAGAAAGTTAGTTGGTTCGCTTAGATGGAAAGGAGCAAAAGGGGGGGTCCAAGAAAATAGAATTAGTATTGGTGCTTATATAGTTAGGTATCTTTTTTTTAGATTGATAAGATAAATAACTTATGGGTTGTCTTCGTACAGGGCCCAATTCAGAGACCCAAACACTTGGAAGGAGAAGGTTATGCTGGTATGGTAAGGGAATTCCTCCTCCAAGTGCCCCTCACTTAGTGGGATTCGAACTCTTAACCTTGAGGTCATGAAGCAGAATCCCCACCAAAGGAATCGAGTCAAGCCAAGCCAAGCTTTGTATATATTTAGGTACATAATAAATAGAAGATAACAATATAGACATCTCTAATGAGTACTAGTACTCCATAAGTTCTTTTGTTCTTCTCACAAGAATATCTTCATCATTTTCCTCACTTGTTGTATAAATAACTGCTGGGAATTTAGTCACACTTGAGAACCGGCTCACTTCACTTGACCATTACTAAATTGATTTTTTATACTAATTAAAAATGGTTATTATTACCATTGTATTTTTTGTCATGCAGTTTAAATTTATATACTGCAGAAAAATGATTTTGACTTATTGAAACTGAATTTGACTGATGAGCACTTATCTTTAATCAAATATTTTAATCGAATATTATTATTTGAAATGGAAGTAAATAGAGCCTTACGAGAATATGAGTTCATTGTACTCACTTTATTAGATTGGTAAATTGGATACTTTAAATATATATATATATATATATACATTGAGAAGAATATGACATCCAACATCCAACATCTTTCATCTTCCATCGCAAACTTTGTTTCTATATACAAATACAAAATTACATCTAATTAGTATACAAGTCGTACACAAAAAAAGGTTTACAAGTAAATAAAATCAAGTATATACTTATATTAGTTATATACGATCCAAGTACTTCTATGCAACCGCATTCATTTCACAGTCAGTCATTATTGAGTAATTGACTGCACATCTTTGTGCATTGTTCGAAGAATTGTGGTAACCTGCTCTATCTGATCTTCACTTGAACAAGATGAAAGAAGAACTTTTGCAGTTCCTCCATCCGGGTAACACCCAGCATCAATCATTTCTTCAAATATTTCTATACATACCTTGTACTGCTTCTTCCTCGAGTATGCTCCTAGGCGCGATGTCCATGTCACGACATCAGGTCTCATATTTTTGTCTCCGAGTGAATAAAACAAATCCTCCATTTTCTCGAAATATCCAGCTCGTCCATATATGTTTATCAATATATTGTACGTACTTAGATCAGTAGCTACATATGGTTCACCTTCCATTGCACTCAAAACATTTTCCATCTTCTCAAACTGACCAAATCTACCATACAAATTCAGCATGCTATTCATGACGTACGTATCTGGCTTAATACCTGAGTTGATCATCTCGGCTACAAATTCTTCACTCTTGATTATGTTCCCCGCTTTTGCGTACGCACAAAGTAACAACATGTAGGATTTCATGGTTGGAGTCATGCCGAGGGACTTCAGCTCCCTGAACACACCCAGGGCCGTTCCTGAACATTATTGGGCCCGGGGCAATATATGAAAAAGGGCCCCTAACGCATAATAAATTTAATAAAATATGCATGTTTATAGGATAAGAAGTAAAAACTATTTGAGAATTGACTAACTCATGTTTATCAACAACTATTTCTTCAAAAAAAAATTATTTTTATATGATTAATATATATCTAATATTCACTCTGTCCTAGAAATATCTGAACACTTATTAGGTCACGTAATGTAAGAACTTAGTTCAAGTGTGGTTATCAAATGTTATTTTTATTAAAAAAAAATAGATGTATGTGATAGGAGTTGGTTGGTATCTTTTTATTGAAAATGAGATAAATCACATAATAATAGTGGAGCCAACTAAAAAAATAAAAGTGTGTAAAGCGAAATGGAACAAACAAAAAACAAAAGCTGTTCGTACTATTGTGGGACGGATGAAGTAGCCCTTAATAAACTAGAAAAACTAATAACTTGACGAATAAAATCGAAAATATAAAATATATTTTATCACCCAACGCCTATAAAGAATATTAAGAATCTAAGTATTGGCTTTAGGTTGTATACATTATTTTTAATAATTTACAATTTTAAGGTATATAAGATATAAAATCATACTAACTAAAAAAAATAATATAATATATAATGGTAGAAAGGAAAATGAAGAAGTAAGTTGGAATTATTGTAAAAAGAAAATATAAAAGAAAGGGAAAGTAACAACTAACAAAGGAGAACATCCTTGCCAATTGTAAAAAGAAAAAGAAAAACAAAAACAAAACAAAAAGAAAAAGAAAAGGAAAAAAGAAACAAAAAGATAGCCAATTGCAATAACAGGATTCGAACCGTTGAAGTCCTGCACTCTCAACATTCCCACAGAAGCAAACAACTACCATCTTTGCAATACACGACATTTGCATTGCTGGCGCTGGGTTAATTACTAAAACCAATTTCAGATTTATGGGCCCTGGGCGGGCGCCCCGCCTGCCCTGCCCCAGGGCCGGGCCTGAACACACCTTCTGCATCTGAAAATCGAATCACAGATTTAACACCGGAAGATAGAAGACTTGACATTTTGCAAGGCTGTCTTTTGAGTTCATTCTACATATACATAGTCTATATTCACTCTCTGCTCTTACAAGGTACGCTCGATGTTCATTAAGCTTTATGTCAGGCAATATGCGGAGATGTATTTTCTGGGCACAATTATCTTCATTAGCACCCTTGTTGGAATATCTAGTGTAAGAGCTTATTTAACCTAGGAGTATGTTTTCAAGCCATACAACAACACCCTTGTTTGAACTCGAATTTTGTATCCAAAAGACACTATACCAAATCAAACCCTTGAAGAGTATCCAACAGAAAGAACATCGAGCATGTAATGGCTATTATTTGAAGAACATGATAATATACTAATATTTGACTGCCAAAATTTGTCATTTCTTGGCATTGCCGCTCTTCTTTAAACTCCACGGGAATTGACTTATTTACAAATTACAAGAGCTAATGTATCTATTATTTTATATAATTCAGCCATGTTTGAGGTAAACTCCAAGTACTAAGATGACAAAATTTTTACCTTCAACTAGACCAGCTCTACCATAGGCATCTACCATGATGTTATAGGAGGCTCTATCTGGCTCACATCCCATGTGTTGCATGAGTGTAAATATCTCTGCGGCGCCATATGGGAACCCTGCACGGCTTCAAGAAGTTTAAGTGAAGGAACTAAATTAGTTCAAATCCAAAATTTCTATATAAAAAACACTCTCTTTTATATGTATCCTTAGTTAAAGACATTAAATTAGGTCATCTTACACATGTAGCAAGCGATCCAATATGCTAATCAGCAACCACAATTCAAATGTAATCTACTCATTCTGGTGAATTTTGAACATTTGCTTGCTGGTGGAATGGAAACGATCAACCCCTACTCTAGAGTCTAGATACTGACCTGTAAGCTTCCATCAATGCATTATAAGCATAAACATCAGGCTCCAGACCAGCTTCTTGTAGCAGTTCAAATATTTCTTCTGCTTTCTCACATTGACCAGCCCTTGCAAATGCATTGATAAGTGCAGTGTAAGTGCAGATATTTGGCTTGCACTTCTGAGTTCTCATTTCATTGAACATCTTGAGGGACTGTTAGGCATCCTTTGGGCCTTGTATGTGTATTATATTTGTTGTATAGTTTTGGGTTGAGTTATATAAGTTAAGCCCACGTATGTTTTATTAGGTTGTATAATATACCTCATGATTGGGAAATGATGGAATTAAGGAAACACATTTCCTACATGGTATCACGACCCTCTTCTTTGCCTAACCCTACCTCTCTCGTTTATTTTTTCTCTTCCACGGCTCCCTCACGGCAGCCTCATCTCCTTCACAGTACTTCTTCGGCTGCGCACCATGACTGAAGAAATGAAGCTCGATCCCTCCTCCCCTTTTTACCTCGGTTCGGGTGATCAACCCGGAAACCTTATCACTCACGTGATCCTTAAGGGTGATAACTATCTTTCGTGGGCTAGGGCAATCACGTTGTCTTTCAAAGCTCGCCGGAAATTCGGTTTTGTTGATGGTACCATCTCTCTCCCGACCGACAAGAAGCACCTTCTAGATTGGGGACTGTAAACTCCATGTTAGTATCTTGGATGCTTCGTAGCATGGACTCCAAGCTTGCGGCTTCCATCCCGTATTTTGATCAGGCACGTCATCTATGGCAGTACTTGGAAACCCGGTTTTGTGTCGCCGACGGGCCTCGTCTCCAACAACTACGTGCCAATATTACTTCATGTAAGCAGTCTAAATCTATGTCCCTAGAAGATTATTATACTACTCTTATGAGCCTTTATGATGACTTAGCTCGCCTCAAACCACTGCATGGTTGTACTTGTGGGGCGTGCAAGTGTGATGTCGCCGGCAAGTTCGCCGCCGACCGTGAAGAAGAAAAGTTGCACCAATTCTACATCGGTGTAGATGACGATTTATACTCCACTGTTCGCTCCAATTTGTTATCTCAACATCCTTCTCCTGATTTAAACCGGGCTTATCAAATGTTCCTCCAAGAAGAACGTGTTCATGGTATTGCTCGTGCGAAGACAGTCGCTGCCGAAGCCAACGTATTTGCAGTCAAGGTGCCTCCTGGGCGGCCCGACAAATCTGCCTTGACTTGCTCTCATTGCAAGAAACGCGGCCACGACGTCTCCTCGTGCTTCAAAATCCATGGTAAGCCTGCTTGGTGGGTCTTCCTCCGTAGCTTCGGCTGATGGCTCACGCTCGTCGTCCGAACGTCGCACTCCCACTCCTGCTGCCCGGGCTCACGCCGTCAGCAGCCTTGATCCCCCACCTGGCAGCAGCGCTGCTTCCGCGAGTGTTGCTGTTGGTGGCAGTGACGGTGGTCCGTCACTCGCTTCTTTGACTCATGCCCAAGTGCAGACTCTTTTAAGCATGGTAAATGATAAGAATTCCGAGCATATGATGGGTAAGTCTATTTCTTCTTCGTGGCTCCTCGATACTGGCGCCTCATATCATGTTACAGGGAATGCTTCCCTATTGGTTGATCTTGTTTCTATTCATCCTTGTAATGTTGGTCTTCCTAATGGTCAACAAGTTGTGGCTACTCAAACCGGCTCTGTCACTCTTGCTGGTGGCTTAGTTCTTCGCAATGTTCTCGTTGTTCCTTGCTTACAGTGCAATCTCATATCTGTGTCACAATTGATTGATGATTCTAATTGTTTTGTTCGCTTCACTAATACATTTTGTGCTATACAGGACCTACCCTCGGGGAACCTGATTGGAGCCGGTGAACGTAAGGATGGACTCTATTACTATCGTGGGATTCCGAGTATCTATGCGGTGACTACTCCAGAGATCAGTGACTTTGAGTTGTGGCATCGTCGATTAGGGCATCCCTCTGATAAGGTCGTCAAGCTTCTTCCTGTTTTTAGCTCTCATAGTAAAAGCATGTCCTTAAATAAAGCTTGTGTGGTGTGTCCTCAAGCCAAACAATCTCGCCCTAGTTTTCCTGTTAGTTACAATAAAGCTAGTCGCATTTTTGAATTAATACATTGTGACTTATGGGGTCCTTATAAAACTCCATCTTCTTGTGGTGCTCATTATTTTTTGACTTTAGTGGATGATTTTTCTCGTGCCACCTGGGTTTATTTGTTGGGCTCTAAAACAGACGTGCATAAGTCTTTCAGCTCATTTTTCGCCATGATTGAACGCCAATTTGACGTTACTGTCAAAATGGTTCGCAGTGACAATTGTACAGAATTTAATTGCCTGCTTGATTACTTTAATGCTCACGGCATCATTTTTCAAACCTCATGTGTTGGCACTCCACAACAAAATGGTCGTGTGGAGCGCAAACATCGACATATCTTGAATGTTAGCCGCGCTTTGATGTTCCAAGGCAACTTGCCCATTTCTTTTTGGGGTGAATGTGTTCTTGGTGCAGTCTACTTGATTAATCGTACCCCCTCTCGGTTGCTTCAACGTAAGACTCCCTTTGAGCATCTCTTTGGGGTTGTTCCAGATTTCAATGAGTTGAAAGTGTTTGGTTGTCTCTGTTTTGCTCACAATCAACGTTCTAAGGGGGATAAGTTTGCTTCTCGGAGTCGTCGTTGTGTATTTGTTGGGTATCCTCACCATAAAAAGGGTTGGAAGTTGTTTGATTTGGAGACTCAGGAAATATTTGTTTCCCGGGATGTACAATTTTTTGAGCATGAATTTCCCTTTGCTCATGCCACACCTACTCCTGGCTCTACTGTTGGGGAAGATGTTGAGTTTCTTGATGATTTAGAAAATGTTCTACTCCTAAGTGATGATGCTTTAGTCCACTCTCCTATGGCTGAAGTTGCTGGGCCACCTACTTCTCCTTCTTCCGCTGACCATCCAGCTCTGGTCCAAATGGCCCCTGCCTTGCACGCTGATGATCCAGCGTTCGTTGGGTCCACTGACCCACCCGTTGCATCACACGCTGATGCTTCAGTGCGCGCTGGGTCTCCGGCTTCGTCCCGCTGCCCTTGCCCCGAACGCCGGGCTCTGCATTCCACACGCGGGCTCATCTACGGATCTCGGTCTACCTCCTACTGCTGGGCCTTCCTCTCCCGACGCTGCTCTGGGCCTTGATGAGGCTTCTAATGCTCCTTCTTCTCCTCAGTTAGGTCGTGGCAAGCGCGACAAACGACCCTCGATTCGACTTCGCGACTTTGTTACTCCCATGAATCCTATTGAGAGTCCATCCTCCAGTTTACCGTCTTCTCCCAGTTCCTCAGGTACTCCTTACCCTTTAGCACATTTTGTGAATGCTGACAAATTTTCTCTGCGCCACCGCACTTTTCTTGCTGCTATAACTGCAGGTCATGAACCTCGTAGCTTCAAAGAAGCTATGACTCACGCTGGTTGGCGAGAGGCTATGCAAAAGGAGATTTCTGCCTTGGAATCTAATAATACTTGGGTGTTGACTCCTCTTCCTTCGGGTAAACATGCTCTGGGTTGCAAATGGGTTTATAAAATAAAATATCATGCTGATGGACAGGTGGAGAGTTTCAAAGCTCGTCTTGTTATTTTTGGCAACCGACAGGTCGAAGGCCTTGATTATAATGAGACGTTTGCTCCCGTGGCCAAGATGGTCACTTTGTTCGGGCTTTCTTGGCCATCGCTCTTTGCGAAAAATTGGGAATTGCATCAAATGGATGTTCATAATGCATTTCTTCATGGCGATCTTGATGAGGAGGTCTACATGAAGTCCCCCTCCTGGTTTTCATGGTCATAAATCTGGTTTGGTTTGCCGTCTTCAAAAGTCTCTTTATGGACTTCGTCAGGCTCCTCGGTGCTGGTTCGCCAAACTAGCAGCCTCTCTCACACAGTATGGCTTCCTGCAATCTTATTCTGATTACTCTCTTTTTACCCTCACTCAGGGGTCTGTACAGTTGAATGTGCTAGTTTATGTGGATGATTTGATTATTTCCGGGAATGATTCTTCCGCTGTTGCTGATTTTAAGTCCTATCTGAGTGACTGCTTTCACATGAAAGATTTGGGTCTTCTGAAATATTTTCTTGGTGTAGAAGTTGCTCGCAGCCCTGAGGGGATCTTCTTATGCCAAAGAAAGTATACTCTTGATATTATTGCTGAATCTGGCCTTCTTGGCGCCCGCCCTTCTAGTTTTCCGATGGAACAGAATCATCATCTTGCTCTTGCTACTGGTCCGTTTCTTGAAGATGCCGAGCAGTACAGGCGCCTCGTCGGTCGTCTTCTTTACCTCTCCTTTACTCGGCCTGATTTATCATATGCTGTTCACATTCTTGCTCAATTCATGCAAGCTCCTCGTCAAGAGCATTGGGCTGCTGCCCTTCGCACGGTTCACTACTTGAAGGGTTCCCCCGGGCAAGGCATCCTTCTTCGTGGTGATTGCGATCTTCAGTTGACTGGTTGGTGCGACTCTGATTGGGCTAGTTGCCCTCTTACCCGTCGTTCTCTCACCGGTTGGCTCGTGTTTCTAGGTCATTCTCCTGTGTCCTGGAAAACCAAAAAGCAACAAACTGTTTCTCGTTCATCCGCTGAGGCTGAGTATCGTTCTATGGCCACTACCACTTGCGAGTTGATTTGGCTTAAGGCTCTATTAAAGAGTCTTGGCATTGCTCATCCTCGCGCCATGAGTCTTTATTGTGATAGCCAGTCGGCATTGTACATTGCTCAGAATCCGGTGTTCCATGAGCGCACGAAACACATTGAGGTGGACTGTCACTATGTACGGGATGCTCTTCAGGCTGGTATTATTTCCACTCATCATGTCTCCACCACCGAACAGCTCGCCGACATTTTCACTAAGGCGTTAGGGAAGCGCCAATTCCATTATCTCTTACGCAAGTTGGGCATTTGTGATCTCCATGCTCCAACTTGAGGGAGGGTGTTAGGCATCCTTTGGGCCTTGTATGTGTATTATATTTGTTGTATAGTTTTGGGTTGAGTTATATAAGTTAAGCCCACGTATGTTTTATTAGGTTGTATAATATACCTCATGATTGGGAAATGATGGAATTAAGGAAACACATTTCCTACAGGGACAGATAAGATTTGTTCTTCTGATCAACTTTTGTATCTAGCCTACACATAGATTCAATTGAATATCAATGCCAAAAAGATTGTCGGTGTTGTAACAAATATGAGAAAAAACTCCAAGATACCAGTTTACAGTATACTTCCTCAGTTTCATACTAGTTGTCAAACTTGCATCACATTGACTTTTAAGGTCAAAGAAAACTTTTTGAGTATATAGGCTCACCAATATATAGGAGGAAAACAGTAGCCATGTGGGATTTTGTTAGATTATACTTTCAAAATAACAACTCTTCATAGTTCTTTTATTTATATAGGAACTTTACCTAGTTTTTACTAATACGTAATTAAAGATATTTTTTTTCAGAGCAATACATTAGAGAACGTGAAAGTCTGAACTTATGTTTTCTGAAACAAGTCAAAATAAGTTCAACACAACACTACCAAAGTATGAATACATGACAATGATCAAAATCGAAGAGAAAATGAAGAACTGTATTTAGAAGAAGGTCCAAGAAAAGCTGAGAGAGAACATAGTCGAATGGAATGTATGACAAAACAAGCTAGGTGGCAGATGGCTTATCACTTATGTAAAAGATAGCTGCTGATGGCTAACCTTTCCATATAAATTGATTAGCATTGTGTAGGTTTCAGTAGTTGGCTCACTGCGTTCCTTTTTCATCCTCTCATAAATCTCCAAAGCTTTTGTGGTGTTTCCTCCTTTTATCAGTCCTTCAATATAAGCATTGTATACAATGGCACCTAAAAAAAAAACAAGCAAAATATTCAATTGTGGAAAATACAAAAATCAACATATAAATTTTGGGGCTGTCGTCAAGGCTACTCGATTTTGGTTCTCCAAGTAGTACTCATAAGCCTTACACAATTGAATTGTGCAGTCTAATGCAATCAAGGCTATGTAAAGGTGTTGTTTTCTTCTATATACGAATAAGGTAATACCAAAGCCATGCTTTGTTTATTAATCTATACATGAAAATATTGGGGTTAGTTAAAATTTAGCTATGTAATGATTGAGCATTGTTTAACCAAATATACCATAAAGAACAACATACATTTTTCAATGCAATCATAACAATAATGACCCATAACATACTCCAACTTCATCTCTCTAATGTAGTTCTTTATTACTTATTTTAGGTTAGGAGAATTTGAAGGGAACTTTTATTTCATAGGAAAATGGGAAATTTTCCATTAGAAGTGAGCGGATAGTATCAATTGTCCACTATATACTTGATTCTATATGAAATATATTCAGAGGATTACAGCAGAAATATTCTGGATAAAGAAAATATGCAGACAAGAGAAAGAAAAATGAAGTAACTGGATGGAGTAAAGACATATACTTGAATGGAGGCCATATTTTCTCATCTCAGAGAAAGTAGCTTCAGCTTTTGCATACAATCCAGATGCACAGTAAGCCCTCAACATAAGTGCATACGTATCTTCAGTAGGAATGCATCGAGCTTCCAGAAGTTGTAAGTACGTTGCTTCTGCCTTCATATGCTGTAATCTCTGTCCAAAAGCATCAATCATCAAATTGTAACACAATATATCTGGTCGGAATGAGCTCCTAAGCAATATCCATTGACATAGCTGCAAAACAAGCACAAAGCGTCAATCCTTCTAAACGATAATCAACCACATCACCCTTCCACATTAACAAAATATAACAATAAGGCCTTGTTCACTTCAACTTAGAAAATTATATTCACTAAAAATGGGTTTTAGTAAAAGTGAACTGCACAAGAGAGAAAGCCTAAAGAATCAGTAAAAAGCATTGATATCAGTAAAAATCAGTTTTAATCAACAAAAATCAGTTTCAACAAGTAAATATAAGTTATAAAATCAGAAGACTTATTTTTGGTTCAGAAAATCAGGGAAGTCAACAGGTCTAACAAGGGAAGAGACAGTTTATTATTAACAGGAAGTTCACAGGTCTTCCAATACGTTATTTTTCGTATCATAATCATGTAAAAGAATAATTTTCCAGGCTTGTAATTTAGATAATATGCATATCGAGACATATCTAGCTTTTAAGAAGGAATATCCTGGTGCTGATACATGTGAAAGGATCACTCTCTCAAAAATTTAAGTCGATAGGTAAAGATAAATAAACAAGAAGTTTCATATACTATCCATACCTAATGGAAATGTCAAATTAGCTACAATTAACATGAAGCTATACACAAAACTGATGGAGGTTTACAACTTTCCTCACCACCACAATTTCATCCCATTTTTTTTTCAAGCGTAGTTGGACAGCTACATTGATAATGTCGTCCCAAGTGCTATGAGTTTGAGGAAGGGTGTCAAGAACGCTCCAAATTTTGTTGCTATCTGCTTCCTGCTCTACAAGTTCCAAAATTTTTTGAGCAATTGGGCTAAGCACCGGAAAAATTCCATCAATAAATCCTGAACCAAATTTCCATCCACGTCCCCTTAAACCACCACCTAGTTTGGAACAAGAAACACCAAAACTTTAAGCAGAGTCCACCATATATATTGAAATTTATATAATAAGTGTTATTCAATACTTAGATAAGTGGTAAGAATTACAAGTGCATACATCGTTTCCTAGACACTTTTTTGCGATCAAAGCTTCTCAGTTTGCCTTTCCTATCAACATAAGTGCTATCACGCTTAAACTTCCCAGGAGCCTCCACATTGGAACATTTTACTTTCCAAGGAATACGATTGGCATAGCTTCTTAGACTTAGATATATACTGCACAATAGCCATAGAAAATCCTTGAGTATTGTTCCACGAAAAGTAATTACATAAGTTTGAAGTTATGATTTTTGAATACTTTTAGTTCACCGATATTTGCCCACAATAACAAGGCAAATGGGAATGGTAAAAGTAGCTTCGAAAACAATTCATAATTAGAGTATAATTTGCATGGCTACGGCTGTATAAACCTCACTCATTCACAAGGTTTGAGAAAGTCACACTCTCTCCATGACCACTATAATCCCCACTAGAGAGGCCTACAAGGCTATATTCTACCTTTGATAAAAGTAGCAAAATCTGAAACTCTGGATGCTCAAAATTCGAATAATAATTTCATAAACTAAAGCAGCTAAATCTTTCAGCAACTCAAACTAGTTAAACAAACTCTCCTTACTCTATGAAGAGTTATGAGTAAAAATGCATCTATATTGATTGTAAAATCTGTATGGGTATGACCAAGTTCGCTGTCGGTCACATTTAGCTTGGCCGACATCAATAAACTTGAGACGCGACTTCATCAGTGGGGTCTCGACAATGTCCAATAAGTAGTCCGAGATGGCATTCACGACCACACTTGAGGACAATTCTCCCTCCAGTTAGACTCATCACAGTCATACACGTGTCGCAGGATTACGCACCCTGTCAGATGAATAGTACTGCTATAAATAGCAGAATGGTACTATTCTACAGGTACATTCTCTCACATTCTAAGCCTGACTTTCTCTCTCTATATCTCTCTCTCTCTAAAATCCTTATTGGGCACCTACTGACTTGAGCGTCGGAGGGGGTTTCCTCGCATCCCCCCCGAGGGTAGTTTACGTTTGTCTTCCTTGCAGATTTCCAACCTCGGACGCCCCCCTAAATTATTGACGGACATCTCTGTGTCCGCCATCGTTTCAACATCGAAACAACTTGGCGCTAGAAGGAGGGGGCCTCCCGTCTTTGTGAAGCAGTCATGGATAAGACGAGCAATGCAAGTCGTGGTCCACCTGGGTTTGAGATCGGGCAGGGATCTACTCAGCCAGCCATTACCGGACCATTGGGTGCACCTCAGTTCAATACAAGGGTGCCCGAGAACAACACTGAACAGCAAACTCCTGAGAACAATGTATCTCAGGTTAATCCAAATGAAGTTCCAATCAATCTGGCTCATTTGAGTCAATTCTCCCGAACAGATTGAAGACGGTAGCATCCTTCATCCGGATGCTAGCGAGGCACACCTCAACCCGATGGTAATACTCCAACCCCCAATGCTAGAGCACCCCGTAAACGATTGCCACCATTAGGAGGAAGAAATGCCGATGGTACGCCAAGAAGAAGAATGCGTTCTTTCACTCAAGAGAGGCCGACAGTTGGAAAGACAACCGGAGGATCCCGAGTATGAAGAGGAGATGGAAACAGAAGAGCTTGATAATTCAGAAGACGATAACCAAAGTCGCTCACACCGAGAGTACAGTACACATGGTGCTAGTAACTATTCGGTTGGCGGGCATCTGTTAATCAAGCCAAAACTCTCCCCATTTGTTCCGGAGGTTCTTAATTACCCAATGCCGAGAATCAAAATACCGTCATGTAAATTTGACGGTAGTTCGGATCCCGACGATCATGTCGCGGCCTATGAAGGACACATGTATTTGTACACGCAAATGACGCTATCCGGTGCAAGGTTTTCCCGTCCACTCTTGCGGCATAGCTCAAACTTGGTTTAAGAGTCTCAAACCCGGTAATGTGTCCAGGTTCTCTCAACTCTCATCTATGTTCGGTACTCACTTTGTAAGCAACCGGCGCCGTGAGCGCACTATTGGGAATTATTGTCAATCGAGCAAGGGGAAACCGAATCTCTCGGGATTACATTGGGCGCTTCAATGTAGAGGCCGTATCTATTCCCAGTGCCGCAGCGGGATGTAGCGGCCCTAGCCTTGATGTCGGGGTTAAGAGAAGGAACTGCGTTCGGGAGTTATCTCGGCCGAAAATATTTCACGTCGTTAGGACCAAGTGCTTGCAAAGCAAATGATTTCATAAGAGGAGAAGAATTTGACAAGGCAACTAAGCAACCAAGACCGGGAGCCCGACAAGAAGAAAGAGGATAAGTCACGAAAAGATAAAGGTCGCGAAGTTGAGCGTGGCCGGGATGAAAGAAGAGAATCTAATATGGTCAAAAAGGAAATGACCGAGAGCGTGATGGCCGGGGAAAAAAGTGAACGCAAAGATAGATTTGATGCGTATACTCAGCTCACTACTTCCCGAGCACAAATATTCACCATGAACAAGGAAAGCGACAAATGGCAGAGACCAAAGAAGATGTTTCATAAAAACCGGGATAAGACTAAGTGGTGTGATTTTCATGGAGATCACGGCCATGTAACCGATGACCCGTTTCGGCACCTCAAGGATAATTTGGAGGATCTTATCCGCAGAGGGTACTTCACCCAATATAAAGCTCGGACAAGCTGGAGGCGATTTGATGAAACCCGAGAGATCGGAATGTTCAATCTCGGATAGGAGAGATTCATGTGATTAGTGGCGGTCCAATCCATGGCGGAAGTGTCGGTGGGGCGAAAGCCGCTTAAAGGAGTTCCGACATCAAGTGAACTTTAATGAGAGTTGCCAATGGAGAAAGCCACCAGCCATGCCGACCATGTCATTCTCATTAGAAGATGCAAAGCACGTGATTTACCCTCATGATGACCCTTGGTGGTCACCTTAAAAGTTGCAAACCTGTTTGATTCATAGAATTTTGGTGGATGGAGGAAGTTCCGCTAATATTACGTTCTCTGTCTACTTTCGAAAAATTAATGATAGGCCGGGAGCACTTACAGCCTGTTCGGTACCCAGTGATTGGATTCACTGGAGCATCAGCGATACCAGAAGGGATTATAAAGTTGCCGGTCAGGATTGGCGAGAACAGTGAAGCCAGAGATGTGATGGCCGAATTCCTGGTAGTAGACGTTCCGGGAGCATACAATGCAATCATAGGAAGACCACTAATCCATGATATTCAGGGAGTGGTATCTACTTATCATTTAACCATGCTGTATGTATCCAATTCGGGTACGACAGCAAGGATAAGAGGAAATCAAGAAACATCAAAGTCATGTTATTTAACTGGCTCAAACATTGCAAGAAGAAGGGTTCCTGTTGAAGAATCATGTCCGCCATCAAGAAAGGAAAAGAGAGCTAAGAAAAAGGCCGTGACAGAAGAACCATCTGAGAAAAAGAATGAAAATGCTATGGAGGTAACCATGGAGGAGCTAGAAGCTCGACCAGAAGATTTGCCAAGGCCCAAGCCTGATGGAGAGTCCAAGTTAGAAATGTTGGCGGATGATCCAGAAAGGACCGTGGCTGTCGGAACGGACATGGATCCAGAGGTCAGGATCAACCTGGTGACTCTCCTTCGAGAAAACGCTGATGTATTCGCGTTCTCGGCGGATGAGATGCCGGGAATAGACCCGACCGTGATGGTCCATCGTCTGAATGTCGACAACTCGGTCCGCCCAGTCAAGCAGAAGAAAAGGAATTTTTCAATAGAAAAGAACAAGGCCGTCGAGAAGAAGTTAATAAGTTATTAGCGGGCGACTTTATTGAAGTCTCGTGATTACCCGCAGTGGCTAGAAAACGTCGTTATGGTGAAAAAAAGGGAATGGTCAATGGCGGATGTGTGTTGATTTCACGGGATCTTAATAGAGCATGTCCAAAAGACTGTTATCCTTTGCCAAGAATAGACCAGTTGGTAGATTCTACTAGCGGACATGCGCTTTTGAGCTTCATGGACGCGTTTTCAGGTTACCACCAGATTAGTCTTCTGGAAGATGATAGGAAGAAAGCAGCTTTCATCACAGAGTGTGGAGTGTTTAATTATAAAGCAATGCCTTTCGGCCGAGAAACGCGGGAGCCACGTACTGAAATTGGTCGACAAGGTATTTGCCGAACGAAGGGAAGGAACATCGAAGTTTATGTGGACGATTCAATCGTCAAGAGCAAAAAGCAGCACCGCGAGCACATTGATGATTTAAAAGAGACCTTCAATACTCTGAGAAGATACAAGATGAAACTCAACCCAAAAAAATGTGTATTTGGGGTGAGAGCAGGAAAATTTCTGGGGTTTATGGTCAGCAAGAGGGGAATTGATGCTAACCCGGACAAAGTGCGTGCTATTATGGATTTGCCAGAGCCGAAGGGAATAAAAGATGTACAAAGGCTAGCTGGAAAAATGGTTGCATTAACTCGTTTCATCTCCAAGTCGGCTGACAAGGCCTTGCCCTTCTTCGCACTATTAAGAGGAAACAAGAAATTTGAGTGGGGGGAGGAGCAAAGCCAAGCTTTCATCGCGGTCAAGGAGCATCTGAAAACCCTACCCACCATCACCAGGCCAGAAACGGGGGATACACTACAATTATATATCTCGGCCTCTCCAAAAACCGTCGCGGCTGTTCTATTGGTTGAAAAGGAAAAAAGGCAGCGACCGATATACTTTGTCAGTCACATCTTGAACGGCCCTGAAAGCCGATATCAACTGGTTAAGAAGATGGCGTTGGCCGTGATAATTGCCGCTAGAAAGCTCAGGCCATATTTCGATTGTCATCCCATTCAAGTCCTAACTAATCAACTCGGAGAAAGCTTTACGAGAGGATGGGACGGCTCGGGACGTCTTTTGAAATGGGCAGTTGAGTTGTCCGAGTATGATATCCAGTACAAACCTAGGACCGCGATAAAAGCCTAGGCACTGGCGGATTTTATCGTGGAGGCATCTTACGAAGAAGAGCAGGTGGAAGAAAGCACTTGGGTGTTAGAAGTAGATGGCTCGTCAGCAGCAAGTGGCTCAGGGGCCGGCATTGTAATGACCAGCCCAGAGGGAAATATTTTTGAATACGCCATCAAGTTCACTTTCCCAGCTTCAAACAATGAGGAAGAGTACGAGGCCGCAATCGCGGGACTGAGGATGTGCGTATCGGCTGGGGCCAAAAGCGTCTCTTTGAAAACGGACTCGCAGCTAGTTAATGGCCAGTTAAAAGGAGAGTTTGAGGTCCGAGAAGCAAATATGCAAAAATATGTGGAGAAGGCCAAGGAATTGATAGCCTTGATTGACTCACTTTGACGTCCAAGCCATTCCAAGGGCCGACAACACTAAAGCGGACGCACTCTCCAAGCCCGGCAAGCTCGATTCTTTGAACGTCGAAAGATGCGTTATGGTGGAGGTTTTGAGAGAGAAAAGCATCACCAAAAAAGCTGTGATTGTAAATACCATCAATCGACAAGGCGAATGGTTTAGTGAAATAGTGGCTTATAAACTCACAGGCTCACTCCCTTCGAATGCAATGGAAGCCAGGAAGTTGAAAAGGCAGGCAAGTTGGTATGTCATTTACCAGAATGAGCTATACAAGAAATCGTTTAGCTTACCGCTGTTAAAATGTGCAACGGCATGGGAATCCGAAAAGATTTTGGAAGAAATACACGAGGGAATTTGTGGAAATCACATTGGAGGCAAAGCATTAGCATTAAAAGCATTGAGAGCCGGATATTACTGGCCGAGCATGTTGGCAGACGCGCAAAGTTATGTCAAGAAGTGTGACAAATGTCAAAAATTTGCTCCCATCATCAATAGGCCCGCGAACGACCTCCAGCCTATAATATGTCCGATACCATTTGCGCAGTGGGGTTTGGATATCCTCGGACCTTTTGTAGCAGCCACTGCCGGTCGTAGATTCTTGATTGTTGGTATCGACTATTTCACAAAATGGATCGAAGCAGAGCCGACAGCAAAGATAAAGTCCAATCAAGTCAAAAAGTTCATTTGGCAAAACATAATGACAAGGTTTGGTATACCGGCTGCAATAGTCTTTGATCATGGCGCGCAATTTGACTGCCGACCAATCAAAAATTTTCTGTCCGAGTTTAGGGTAAAATTCGCATTTTCAGCCGTATGTCACCCACAGAGCAATGGGCAGGCTGAGGCCGCAAACAAACAGATTCTCGCAGTCCTGAAGAAAAAGTTGGATGAACTCAAAGGAGCTTGGGCCGATATGATTCCAGCAGTATTATGGGCCAATAGAACAACGGAAAAGGAGGCAACGGGAGAGAGAGTCCATTCAAGCTAGCTTTTGGAAACGAGGCGTAGTGCCGGTAGAGGTGGGTTTACCGTCCTACCGGATCAAATACAAAGATTTGGAGAACAATGATCAAGCCTTAAGAGAAAATCTAGATTTTCTAGCAGAAACAAGATTGATAGCGGAACTCAAAGCTGCTGCATACAAAGATCGTATCAGTAAAGCTTACAACAAGAGGGTGCTTGAAAGGCCATTAGCAAAGGGGGATCTAGTACTACGAAGGACGGCGACCACCGGGAAAAGCTCACGCCGAAGGAAAGTTAACCGCTAACCGGGAAGGACCATATCAAATATCTAAAGAAATTGGTCCGGCTCCTTTTCAGGTCAAGACGATGGATGGCATTGAACTAAAGAATTGCTTTGGAACACAAGTGTTTTAAAAAAGTACTATGTGTAGATATCTCATGTAAAAGGCCAAGGGCCATTACTTTCTCGTTTTAATAATATAACTGCCCGAGAGCATTCCATTAATTGTTTTGACTATGCTTATCTTATGTACGCCACGTTCCACTAATCCACAACGACCATATGACAGGTCAAAAATAAAAACGGCCACATAACAGGCCAAGTACAAGAACGACCATATTACGAGTCAAAGTACAAAAACGACCATATGACAGTCAAAATGAAAACGGCCACATAACGAGGCCATGTGCAAAAACGACCATATGACGAGTCAAAAATGAAAACGGCCACATAACGAGGCCATGTGCAAAAACGACCATATGACGGGTCAAAGATGAAAACGGCCATATAACAGGTCCAAATACAAAAAACGGCCATATAACGGGTCCAAGTACAAAAACGGCCATATAACGGGTCCAAGTACAAAAACGGCCATATAACAGGTCTAAATACAGAAGTGACCATGTAACTGGTCCAAGTATGAAAACATCCATAAAGCAATGCTACTTCGATACAAAGTAAAAATAGAAGAGAACAAATTCTCACAAAAATCAAGCTTCATTACTAATTACTGGCATGGCGGCCAACTACAAGCAAAAATGTGGGCAGCCACCAAAAAAGGCATCAAAAATTCATAGCAGTAATTGTAATTGTAAAGCTTATCAAAGGTACATGCCATATTGGGCCGAATTCAACGTTTACAAAATATTGGAAGAACAAAAAATCTAATAGCTATTAGAATCAACAGAAGAGCCTGGAGATGACCGCCAAAAACATCAAGGGAGAGGCGCCTCTTCGTCCTGAGCGACGGGAAGAACGTTAGCAATAACATGCTCCTCACAGATGAAGGGTTCATCTTCAAGAGGACGCGTGTGAACACCCCCTGCAAAAGCGGTCTCCATCTCCTCCCAGTTGAAGTTGGGGTGAGAATGGCAAACACATCTTTTAGCAGCTACCCAGCCGCCATCATATCTCTCTCCTAGCATGTTGATAAACTCCTCAGATCTTTTGAAGTTTGCAACAGCCTGGGAACCAGCATCACCCTTGGCCTTGGCAATAGCGGACGCCATCTCGTCCTTAACAGATGCTAGGGCAGCTTCAAGCTCCCCTGATCTCTTCTCAGCCTGATCAACCTTGCCAGCTTTAGCCCGCAAATCAATCATCTCAACATCAATTGCGTGGGACGCCTTTTCAGCATCAAGTTTTTGCTGTATGTTATCAGAATGATCACGGGCAACATCAAGTTGGGCTTGGAGCTCACCCAAGGATTGCTTCTGCTTATCAGATTCAGATTGATAAAGGACGAATTGCTCGATGTGCTCGATGGCAGAATTGTTAGTCTGCATCAAAAAGACGAGATTAAAAAAAAAAAAAAAAAAAAAAAACGGGTTGTAGCTTACCACGGCCAAGTCATGAGCAAGTTGGTGCCGCGGCGCTACCCGGCTTGTCTACCAGGCAATCAGTGGCAATTGAAGGCCCTTCGAGAGACGATACCCAAGAGTACCGCCATTAAGTGGAATGTCAGCATACAAGGATTCATCCTCCCTCACGTCCCAATTGGGCTGGTAAATTTTCCCAAGAACAGAAGGGGGACGAAAAAATGCAGCTTTCACAACAGCACTAAGAATTATCTCCTTGTGCTCAATCCACTCATGGATCCGAGAAAATATTCCCGGCCCAAGATTTGTCAAGAAGCTAGGGGAGCTAAGGAGATCATAAATTTTTTGGCGCATGGAAGAGCCTGACCCCAATGTCGTCCCAATGCTGTCAATGGCAGCATTCTCAGGAGAAACCCTGGTAGCAGATGCTTCCCGGACTGGACTCAGGTCCGGGATGGTAATGGCAGTCTCCGGTTGATGAGTTTCAGAAGCAGCAGCATATAGGGCCTGTCTTTTGCTGGGACTATTATCGGAGGACTCACGGGGTCGCCTCTGACCCACAGTTACACCACCTCCGCCGCGACGGATAGGAACTTGAACGGCAGGACGAGGAGATTCTTGATCCCCACGTCCGGCAGATCTGCCGGGAGCACGCCCAGATGTGCGGCCGGCACGACGAACACCTGCCCGACTGGATTGGCGACCCCCACGGCCACGATCTGCACCTCTGAGACCTCCAGTGAACTGTGTCGTAATCAAAGATAGGCTCGTCAGGAGTTCGAGACATTGGCGTCGAATCTTCGTTGAGTCCCAACTCTTCAAGATCTAAACTGAGAGGACCTGCAATAGCAAAGCAGAAGGATTAATATCATTTTAATTAACAAAAAGAAAAGTCCCACGGCGGACCATGAGAATAAGAGGCAAACCTTCTGGGTGGGTCCGGCAGAGAAATAAAGCCGACAAGGGTTCATTCCCCTGTATGTACTTTGCATGGGGAAGCCAACGGCAAGGGATCCTTTCCTCGGTATCTTCACCAACAATAGTGACCGTCACAACCTCAGATTCAAAATAATCAAAGGCCTCTTGCTCGGACGCCGATAAACCATATGAAGGGACGTCTTCCATCCGGTAATCTGAAGCTTGGTAAAGTGACGGCGAATAGGGAAATTACCCGGCACTTTAACCCAATAAAAAGCGGGTTGCCAACCCTTCAACCCGGTCAACTTTGGGTAGACGGTAAGTTTATTTTTGGCCGTCATCAAACTCCACCATCCTTTCTCAGTGGAGCCATTGCGTCGCAACCAATGAAGGCGACAAAAAGGTTGAGCGTCTCGAGAAACCCTAAATAGCGGCAAGTCAGGACATAAGCGATCGGGTTCCTAACGGCCAAGGGCGTCAGCTGAGCCAGGCAGACGTTAAAAGCTTTCAAAATTCGTACCAGGGTTAAGTCTAGAGGAAAGCGCAACCCAAATTCAAAATGGTGCGCATAAACGGCCACATGCCATGCCCGCCGGCATCGAGTCACTTTCGCTCCCTTGTCGGGATTACCAACTTATACTCGGCGGGGAAGGCATACAACTTCTCCGCAACATCGCAATAATTGAGGTCTATGGCGCATTGTCGCTAAGATTTGCAGATAGCAGTGGATCTCGGACATTGCTATAATCTCTCGGTAGCCATATCCGGAGCGCCGAATATCCTCACGGTCGGGGAATCGGCTCGGGCCGAGAATCAGGGGGCATGTCGGAGCTTTCTCCCAAAACTATCTCGGCTGGACGAATATTTTCATCCCGACCAGAAGTAGAAGGACCCTCAGTCTCGTCCATTGTAGCAATCGAATCGTTGTCGGAACCTAAATCAATAACGGGTGGGTGAGAAGGGCCGGTTTCATGGGCAAAACGGTCATAAAAGTCATCCGCCACTACAACTCCAGCATCCGCTAAACTATCTAACCAGGCATGTTCCCTCAAAGGCGGAACATCAAGTCCGGGAACAGCATCAGGAGGAGGATCTCTAACAGTACGACGAGCCAAAATTTGATGTCTTAGTTCTCGGAGTGTTTGTCTATCACCACTCATCCTCGCGGACAGATTGGGCGGGCGCGGAAGTGTCGTTGTTGCACCGCACCCGGCCAAAGATAAAATTTCTCCTACTCTCTTCTACACTAACGCAGTATAGTGGAAGTAGGGGTCGTATCCACAGGGAAACAGGGACGAGTTTATATTCGGCGTGATTCGAAACCTCGATTAAGCTAAGGGCCGAGAAACCTAATTACAAAGGGGGGTTTCAAGTAGATTATGAACAAACTACAACTAACTAACATATAAACAAAATGAGAAATCAATTATGGAAAGATCTTGAATCCGATTAACATCCACTTCAATTCATTATCGATCCTTGAACATCCACTCTAATTATTTCCATAATTATCTATTGTCGAGAATTAATCTCGTGTTCTCCTTATTCTTAGTTGAATAGCACGATCAGCGTGACTATAAAACCCTAACTAAAGGATAACCTAGTCCGTCTGCGTCTAAGTTCAATCCAATAGCAGACAATAAACACGAGAGAACCAATAGACCTACTAATGTCATACACGCGATAAACATTCAACAGTTGATTCAATTTCCCTAAGAAATAACCAAGATGATCAGCATCTAAATTACTCCCTAGTTTGCTACCAATTGATAAAAGAATAAAACAATCCGATTCTATTCTTAAATCTAGCATTAGATTAATCACACAATCAAACTAGTAACGTTCCTAGCATAATTATGCAACAATCATAAATCACAAGCATAGAAATTGAACCATAATCAAGGAAAAGAGAAAGAGAGGAAAGATCTCACAATAACGGTTGAAGCTTCATGTTAATTGATCCAAGAACAGTTCAAGCTACAATCCGATAGCAAAAACCAAATCCATAGTTGAAATCCCTAAAAACTAAACTAAGAAATGAAAACTAAAACTAGGAAATGAAAAACAAAGAAATAAGAAATGAAGAACAAAGAGGAACGAAGAAGGAAAGATGAAAAGAGAATCATGAAGAAGGAAGGATGAGGAGAGGAGCTCTCCCCTCAAGCTTGCCACTCCAAGGTCTACATTTCAGCTCTCCTCTTCGTACTTCTCTTCATCTCCCCTCAAAAGTTAGGTTTTAGGAGCTTTAAAACCCCGCACAAAATCGTGGCCCCAAGCCGACATAAGCGTCGCGAGTCGCGCAGCCCGATCGCGAGTCGCGAAGATCGCCACTTGCCATACGCGCACAATTCTTGGGCAAAGGCGGGGTCGCGAGCCGCGAAGTACCTCGCGAGTCGCGAAGGCAGGGCTCGCGAGTCGCGACGATCTTCTTGGGCGGCGGCGGGCCGGGCTTGTCCCGCTGCTGCGAGCATGCTTGAGAGCCGGATGGGCGAGGCTTCTTTGGGCGAAGCTTCGCGAGCTTGCGATGCTTGTGCTGGCTTGGCGATGATGCTTGGGCTTGGCGATGATGCTTGGGCTTGGCGATGATGCTTGGGCTTGCGGTGGAGTTTGATGCGTGCGGTGATGCTTGGGCTTTGCTCGGCTCAAATGCACTTCACCTTGGAAGCTCGGAATACATGACATTAACACAACTTATCTCGCAACATTCCGAACTTCCGCTAAGAGTTAAATAAAACACGAATGTTAACAATTACAATCAAACCCTTAGCAAAGTGCACCCAAAGTAACGTAAATACTACGTATAACTTGAGTGTATCACAGATATTGGGAAGTTAAATTCTCTTGCTCAGGGGTAGAGCGGTCATTAAGAAATTTAGACCTAAGTTCCCTATCCCTATCAGCAGTAAGGGGCAGGTCGGCTAACAAACGAGTTCTCCCCTCCCTAGAATTTGGAGGTAGAAGAACTATGTCCGCCACCAAGGGAGGCAGGAGACGAGGGCTCACTTTCGGACATAAACTTATCACTCAAGGAATTTTGACTATCTGAGTGGTCCGACATAATTTCGAAGAAAGAAAAAGAAAGAGCAGTGGAAGAGAAAGTGAAAAAAGGTACCTGAAGAAAGTCGGCGGAAAATGACCGGAAAATCGAACAGGTTCCCAACAAAGCACAGCAAAAGCCTCGAATGCGTGAACAGAAAGAAGAAACCCAGTAAAAGGAGCACCGGAAAACGTAATTTCGCCGGAAAGTTGAAAACTTTGAAAATAAACCCTCGATTGTACCCGAGCGAAAAAGATAGAAAACACTAAAATCTCTCAAAAGAAAAAGGCGAAAAGTAACTCAGAGCACTCTTGAGGAAATTTGGTAACTCAAAGGTAGAATCTTGGTGAAGAAAAGAGGAATTGAAATTCTCAGAAAATCGCAAAAACCGAGAGAAATATGGAAGGTTGAAGACGAGGCGAAAAAAGTGAGAAGAAGAAATTAACATTTCTCAACAAAAACCAAAGTGAACGGCCGGGATGAAATGACCCATCAACTTCTTGCTTAGATGGGTGCCAAATGTCACTGCCCTAAGCCCGGCAGTGAAAAACGAGGCGGGATTTACTAAACTAGTCATGATTGCATTTTTTGAAATACGAAGTCTCCCCAGGGCAGCACGTGGCAACAGAGAAAAGTAGGGTGCATAAAAATTCATTCGCGTCCTCCATATAACATCAATGCCGGTCACGACCTCCAATGATGCTGGGGGGGCTAGTTGTATGGGTATGACCAAGTTCGCTGTCGGTCACATTTAGCTTGGCCGACATCAATAAACTTGAGACGCGACTTCATCAGTGGGGTCTCGACAATTTCCAATAAGTAGTCTGAGATGGCATTCACGACCACACTTGAGGACAATTCTCCCTCCGGTTAGACTCATCACGATCATACACGTGTCGCGAGGATTACGCACTCGTCGGATGAATAGATCGCTATAAATAGCAGAATGGTACTATTCTACAGGTACATTCTCTCACATTCTAAGCCTGACTTTCTCTCTCTATATCTCTCTCTCTCTAAAATCCTTATTGGGCACCTACTGACTTGAGCGTCGGAGGGGGTTTCCTCGCATCCCCCCCGAGGGTAGTTTACGTTTGTCTTCCTTGCAGATTTCCAACCTCGGACGCCCCCCTAAATTATTGACGGACATCTCTGTGTCCGCCATCGTTTCAACACCGAAACAAAATCTATACTATATAGGCAATTGAAAATTTTTCACCACCCTATCGCGTCAAACATTACCAAAAAAAGTGTACTGTGATACAATAGGTTTATGCGTCAAAATTTCATATAGGCGACGCGATAGGCCTGTTGTGTTAGTAAATTTTTGTAATAGGCTAATAGTGTTAGCTGAAACTAAAAAGGTGTAGCTGAAATTGAACAGGTGCTTAAACTAATAAGGTAGCTGAAGCAGAATTAGTTGCATAAGTTGATCACAAATCCTTGTATGTTCTTCCTAAAAATTACCAATATTCAGTTCATTTCTCTAGCTATTTTCAAGTACCCAACTGGCTATTATCAATTTCAAATCATAAATTTCAAAACCTAGTTTATTTCTCTTTAAAAAATATTCAACTAGAATCCCTTTATTTATATTGACAAATTAGCAAAACAAGAATCACATTCTTTCAAAGAACTGATAAAAAATTTCAGAATCCATAGGATTAATAGGAACAATTTCCTTATAAGTTTATGCTACAATTTACAATATCAGAATATCTTGACGAATCAAACCGCAAATTGTAATAGCATGAAAAATCAAATAATTTAAAAAAAATTAATAACTTGCTCCTTCAAGTTGTGATAATAATTGGGCTAGTCTTTCAAGAACTTCTTTATTTTTTCTCTCTGCATTAAATGGAAGTTTTTTTTTCTCTCTACATCAAAGACAAAGAAAGCAAACCAAAATCATTGACAAAATTGGAGAAATAAAGAATGAAATTTACGAGTAAAATTGCAAGAAATATTATATGAAGATTTCAAGGGAATAAAGAATGAAATTTGCAGGTACCTAAGTTGAGAAAAGATGCAGGAAATTTGTGAAAATATGTAGGAAGAAATATAGGGAAGAGGTAGAGAAGAAGCAGAACGAGAGGAAGCGAGTGAAATGTTAAAAGTTGAGTTTAGTTGAGAAGATTTTCAAAAATTCCAGGTACTTGATTTTGAAACGTTAAAATTATTTTAGGACCTCAAATTATATTTTAGATACTTTCCAAACACCCCTAATTCATTTTAGCACCTTATTATTTTAGGCACCTAGAATGCTTCCCTCAAATAGGGCCAAAGTGAAAGTGTGTAGATTGAAAAGAAGCGGCCTAAAAAGAAAAATATAAATTAAAAAGAAGTGGAGGTAGTAATTCTTAAGCATTCAGATTGCCAATCATATGTTGCAACAAACAAAATATTGTCGTTTATATGAGAACAACACACCTAAGAGAAAAATCTCAAATCCATAAAAATTGAAAATTAGCTACCATCATCGTTATTTGTTGGTTATTCGAAGACCACCAATATTGGTGCACGGTCACTAACGTCTCCCGCGAGTCCGCAACCAGTGAAGCAAGCACACAAGCTCGCAGCAGCGTGTCGCCAGTGTCCTTATTACAACTACTATAGGTTTTTCCTTTTTAGTTTTTGCACATTCGTGTGATTTAAAAAAAAACACCACCAATAAAGATTGAAACCAACTGCAGTACTATATGCGCAATTTTACCTTGACAAAAATGGAGATGTCAACTACTTGCATTATCATCTTTGTCATTTAAATCTATTGGAAAAAATCAAATCGTGCTTTCGTAGTTAGCCACAACTAACACTACTAATAAGGACGAAGTACGTAGGACCTTCCATCGTTATCAGCTTGTTTATTTATTAACTTGTGCGCTTCTATTTTTATTCTATACTTTCTTTTATATTTTTTTTTCCTTTTTAAAGTATGCTATTGTCCATTCAGTGTTGATGATCTTGCTCCAAATCAATCAATGTGATGCACGCATTACTGTTGATTTCTTCCCTAGATGAGATGGCCAATTGTCATCACAACTCCGATCCCAAACAATATATGGCCTGTAAAATTATTCAAAATAATAAAAGTAGGGTATTGTGTGAGTTGTAGAGTGGTCTAAATTGTTTGTCACATGTAGATGAGATGGCCAATTGTCATCACAACTCCGATCCCAAACAATATATGGCCTGTAAAATTATTCAAAATAATAAAAGTAGGGTATTGTGTGAGTTGTAGAGTGGTCTAAATGGTTTGTCACATGCATATACCATATATTTGTATGTAGAAGTTATTTATTATTGATAAAGACTACTTCAAATATAGCTGTGCATGTCATGATTGTTGGAAAATTTATAGTGTAATGGGTTTTATAAGCTCATATGGTTCTATACTAGAAGAGGAGGAGGTCTAGTATGCTAAGATTAGAATGCGCAAAATCACGTGAATCAATCAAGCAAGTCAGAAGGATGGTCGCGGGTCGCGGGTCGCGACCAGGGCGCCGTCGCGGGTCGTGACACCTGTCGCGGGTCGCGACCATGGCACTTTCGCGACTCGCGATCTGTATCGCGGGTCGCGACGTGTATTCTGCCTTGGGGCGTGAAATTTTGTGTGGACGGTTTATAACCGTTGTGTTGTTTACGTTATCCTTTTAATGACGATTAAGGATTCTTAATCAGGGGATTAAAGGGTGTAACAGCTCTAATCTATGAAGGAATATGAATATATGACCTTGGTCATTCTTATGAGGAGAAGTGAGAAAAAAAAACAGTTTTTTCACATTCCAAGTCACTTGCTTTGCTTAAGAGAAACCTTGCTATTTTCTCTCTAGTGTTCTTCACAAACTAAAAACTCAAAGTTCTTGTTGATTCACATAGAAGATCATCTTGTGAATTATTTTCTCCATTGTATCTCATTAGGTATTTCGTGTTAACCCGGTGATCCTAGAGGGGCGAAATTAAACTAATAGAAAAGCGTAGTTTTCGTGCCTTGGAGTGGTATATCCGGTTCCCTTGTTTGATCACACTTCTAACAAAATGAACAAAGGGATGGGTCTTAAGCCTATTGATCAACCTTTAGCTCAGGAAAACTCAATTTGACGTCTAATACAACGTTAGATCTCAAATTCAATGAGGATAGTATTTTTCTTAAAGGTTGGAAGCACTTGTGTTATTTACATCCCGAGGTTAGTGCTTGTTACTACAATGAAAAGAGGTTGAATTAAGTTTCTTAATAAGTCTTTGATAAGTGCTCAATTGTAGGAGCATGTGCGTAAAGATTTACCTATATAAGCTAGAGGTTTGGCCGCTTCACCAAGTCTAAGGCTTGACTTGGAATGCTTATGACTGGATATCACTAGAGGAAAAAAGGCCAAGGGCTGCGGTCAAAAGTGGCCTAAGGGCTGCGTTTTTTGACCATTGGCCTAGCAGCCCTTAGCATTTTGGAAGGGCTGCGGTTGTTGACCGCAGCCCTTAATTATTAAGGGCTGCGGTTATCTCTCAAAACCGCAGCCCTTAACTATGGATAAAGGGCTGCGGTTTTACTAAAAACCGCAGCCCTTGTGACCCAAAAAAAATAAAAAATAAATTATTTTTTTTTGCATTTTTTTGTCCCAAATGATTACAAATAGTTATATATATATAAGACTATCATTTTTCATTACAAATTATGTTTTTAATACAAATATAGAGTGTCATGACTCAATACTAGATCCCTACAACTTGGAGAGTTACTAGCAACATTTCCCAAAGCCCACAATGCCTGCACGTCAAATGAAAATAAAAAGTGTGTGAATTCTTACATCTCATAACACAATCGTCAAGAAATATATGCACAACCATGATATGTAGAGAATACACAGAACAAATCAAACTCAAAAAGCCAGATCTAGCTGACTCCTGTAATACACAGAATAAATCATAACACAATAGTGAATTCTTGCACAGAAAATATTATGCAATGGAGCATCTCAAACTTTCAGAAAAGCTATGACATTGCTTTAACTCATTACCAAAATGCAAAAAGCTTAACTCTTTACATAGCAAAATTTATGACAGAACAACTTAGATAGTACATGATCAGCTTCTATACACTACTGGAATGATTTCATCATCAAGGCAATATAAAAAAAAGATAATATACCAACAAAAGAGGAGAGAGAAAGAAAGACCTGAATCTGGCCAGCAAGAACAACAGCAACTCCAACAACTGAGGAATCCTTAATAATTTCATCAAGACCAACATCACCCCACTTACATTCTACTTCTGGGAAACTCTTAAAAGCTAACTCCACTGCAGATCTAGCTGACTCCTATAATAATATCGAATAAAACTTCCCATAAAATTAAACCATTTTCATAACATTCAATTACAAAATATAGTATATGATTCAATAAACCATTAATTTCACTGGATAAAGTTACAATGATAACAAGTATCAGGCATCAACATTTTCCACATAGAAAACATCACAACTAGGGCTCACAGAGAGCAAAACTAAAACATAATACCAGCAATTACCAATTGCACAATATACAGCATAAGCCATTTTATTGCCAGCATGGGCAACCAGATCATTAAGCATTACCTTATGTAAACAACCTTCAATCCTCTCCAATCCACAAAGTTACAGAACTTTGGACCACGGGCGAGAACCAACCCACTCAGCTCACGGAATCTTCATAAATCAGCAGCTTCTCGTTAAAAATCAAATGAAAGAGACTAGATTTCACACCAAGACTAGTTCACCAGCAAGATTATTCAATATAAAAAAACAAAACTATTTATGACGAAAAATCAGAAAGTACTAGATGAACTTTTAAAGCTTGTACCTTTGATCTTTCCTTCTGTGCATAAGGTGAATACCATTTTGTCAATCTCACTTTCCCTTGTCGATTAATAAGAACTACGAACTGAATCTGGAAATCACATTCCAATTACTACATTGATTAACCATTTCCACACAGCTTATAAATCAATCACATCTCATCTCAAGTTCAGAGAATCGATCAATTTCAGTCAAAAATCAATGATTAACCATTAGTGTATAGGTTGTGGAACTTTTGAATTGTATATATTTGATAAGTTACGAATTATTTCTCATACATAACCTCAAATTTATGTCAGCTTGGTTCCATCAACCAGTAAAGCAGCAAGTGCTCATTCAGAGTTGAAGCACACCAAGCAGTAGGCACACCAAGGGTTTTCAAAACAAGACCAAGTTCAAAAACAATTTAGTTACTTAGAACAACTCAACAAACTGATTTTATGATTTAACTTAACTAAATAGAAAGTGATCGGATTTTATAATTTAACTTAACTCAACAAACTGATTTTGCTATTATACCAAAGATTCAGAAATGGGTTTGAGGATTCAAGCAAGTACCCATACAAATTCAGAATGAAAAGAGATAGATTAGGGAGCTTAAACCTTGATAAGAATGCCTCAAATTGATTTGGGTGCACAATGGCGACAACCAACATTCGCACAACGTGCAGCAGTTAGATGAGCACCAACGGAACCGCGGCGGCGGAGTACCGCCAAGCAGATGATGAGGCAGTAGCAGCAAGAGTGGCGCACCACCGACAGAACTGAAGAGAGAAAACTTCTTGAACAGCGCACCACTCTTGCAGATCTTTAACAACGACGGCACGACCACTACACCTCCACCACCGTTGGTTTGGTTTTGTGTGGTTGTTGGTGAAGATTCACGAAGAGAGAGAATGAAGAAGACCCCTCGCCAGCGAACCACCAAACGTCGTGAACCCTCGCCGGCGAACCACCAAACGTTGTGAACCCTCGCCGGCGAAGAAGTGTGAGAGGAGAGAGATGATGCGGTGAGAAGAGGGGGGATGGGTTAAGGGGAATTAGGAGGAGAGAGAAATAGGGTTCAGTGACTGCTAAAGGGAGTAACGCGGGGGAAAATGGGAATGGGTGGGGTTTTATTTCATTTTTGGGTTGTTGAAGGGCTGCGGTTAGCCCAAAAACCGCAGCCCTTAATTTAAGGACTGCAGTTTTTGAATTAACCGCAGCCCTTTTATCAATTAGGGATGCGGTTAGCCTAAAAACCGCAGCCCTTAATTAAAGGGTTGCGGTTTTTGCATTAACCGCAGCCCTTGCACTGCAGCCCTTGCGTTTTTTTCCACTAGTGTATGGACACCAAGGCGTCATAGGTGTCGGAGGTTAAGAACTAAGTTTATGCCTATGTGTATTAGTATCTTCAATGATTTGTGGTGGTTATATGATTCAAAGCTTTGTCTATCATTATGATCGAAATTGTTGTAAAGTTACTTTTACTAAGTGGAGATTCAATCGTAAGATATTTCCATGATGCATGAGCATGTTTTGTTTGTGATTTATAGCAAGTTGGAAAACTTTTCAACATTACCCTATAAATGGGAGGAGGATTGTTGGAACATTTATAGTGTAATGGGTTTTATAAGCTCATATGGGTCTATACTAGAAGAGGAGGAGGTCTAGTATGCTAAGATTAGAATGCGCAAAATCACGTGAATCAATCAAGCAAGTCAGAAGGATGGTCGCGGGTCGCGACCAGGGCGCCGTCGTGGGTTGCGACACCTGTCGCGGGTCGCGACCAGGGCACTTTCGCGACTCGCGATCTGTATCGCGGGTCGCGACGTGTATTCTGCCTTGGAACGTGAAGTTTTGAGTGGACGGTTTATAACCGTTGTGTTGTTTACGTTATCCTTTTATAATGACGATTAAGGATTCTTAATCAGGGGATTAAAGGGTGTAACAACTCTAATCTATGAGGGAATATGAATATATGACCTTGGTCATTCTTATGAGGAGAAGTGAGAAAAAAAAACAGTTTTTTCACATTCCAAGTCACTTGCTTTGCTTAAGAGAAACCTTGCTATTTTCTCTCTAGTGTTCTTCACAAACTAAAAACTCAAAGTTCTTGTTGATTCACATAGAAGATCATCTTGTGAATTGTTTTCACCATTGTATCTCATTAGTTATTTCGTGTTAACCCGGTGATCCTAGAGGGGCGAAATTAAACTAATAGGAAAGCGTAATTTCCGTGCCTTGGAGTGGTATATCCGGTTCCCTTGTTTGATCACACTTCTAACAATGATCAATTGAAAAAAGTTTCGTCCCTTTCCTATTCTGTACGCTCAAATTATATGTTGATTACGTGCATGATGCTATTAATGAATACTAACATTTTTTGCACACTATGCGTGCTTATATTAGCTGTTTATTTTTCAAAATTAGTTTTATTCATCAGTGTTACAAAATTTTTGATTCGAACAGACATTTATAATTAATTTTAAATTTTAAATATGTTTTTCTTAAATCAATGTTTCGTTAGTTTTTTTTAGTTATTTGTTCATCATTATTCAAATGTAGTATAGAGAGAAATAAATATAAAGCAAAAGAAAGCTTGTGCTCAAATAAAGTGGAAGAATTTATATATCAGGTTCGATCGTTGAATATGAATAAAATGGAAGAGTTTGATATAATAGAGGTTACCGAAAAATTATAACGTTTAGGTTTTAAAATATTATCAGTATAATTATTAATATGAAATTCAAGTTTTTATTTTTTCTTCTAGTTGTGTCAACCAAGTTATATTATCAATTTAATTTTTTATCAGAGTTTTTCACACATACTACCTCCGTTTCAAATGAATCTACACACTTCACTTTGGGGGAGAACCAAGGAGAAAGTGCAAAAGTATGAGAGATAAATTAAAAAGGTGGAGAGAGAAACTGAAAAGTGAGAGAGATAAACTAAAAAGTGGGTTAAAATATTAAAAACTGGATGACATGGGTGGAAAAAGTGGAGAAACTAGATGTGACATGTTACCAAAAATAGAAAAAGCAACAGTGTGTAGATTAAAAAGAAACAGACCAAAAAGGAAAGTGTGTTGATTAAAAAGAAACGGAGGCAGTATGTAAGAAGAGGAAATCATTCTCCTTAAATTTAATATTTAATTGAAATTTCAAATTCAATTTCATTGTTAACTTGTTCAATATATATGGCAAGTACGAAGAAGAAAAGATTATTTAATATATACAGCAATTTAAATTTATTAAGGTTATATATGACTTTTTGTAAGAGGGACACCATCTTCCTTCCACTTCACTTGTATAATAGAAATCAATGCTTATTTTTGAAAAAATACAAATAAGATTCTTATTTCCAATAATTATATATATAATCATATATATAGTAGGAGCACAATGATCCACTTATTATCAGAACATCGTATAACCATTGTATATAAGTTGTTAAGATATTTTTTAAACCTCTATCTATTTGCTTATTAGTTAAGTCTTTATATTATAATATACCTAAAACTATTTAGTCCTTGATTGGATCTTTTACCAGAAGAATAGGAGACAATATTAAAGATTGTCCTCAAAATAAAAAGCAATGATCATTTATTAATTTCTCATCCATTTTCTTACTTAGCTACATCCTCATAAAACCATGAAATTATAAGCAATAGTTTACAAATTCCCACTCATTTTCTCACTTTCAATCACCTATTAACGTTTATTAATTTAAGAAAGCTACATCCCCTTGCCCGCAAACCCGACCTTTAGATCCACCCAAATCATCATCAATAACCACCGTAGTCAACAACATGATTCATGAAACTTTATTTTGTCAAAATTTATTTGGGTACATAGGAGGATTCATTTTCCCTTGTTTATTTTAATACAGAATAGGAGAAGGAATGAAAACAAAATTAGAAAGGATTCATTTTCCTCCTCTTCTTAATAAACCACATTCTTCCGGTGTGGCAATGATCTAGAAGGAAAATAAATGCATTCTTACTCTTCTTTCCTCACCTTCCTCATCCTCGGCCCCTATAAGGCCTTTCCTTCCATCATTATTCTTATCGAAACAAAGTGTAAATCTATATTTGGACATTACTTAGCAACCCACTAATAATATTACTCCATCCGTCTCTTATTAGTTTACCCACTTCCCACTTTCTTTATTGGGTTGTATAGTTTATCCACTTTTTTTTGTTTTAGTTTTTTTATTTGTCACTATCCTTCTCCCTTTTGGCTCATAATAAATTAATACTATCTCTTTCTATTTAAGATCCAAATACTATTTATCCTAAAACTCTGTACTTAAAAAAGTAGGTAAACTAATAAAAAATTGACCGTGTATTTCACAACAATTTTTCATTTTTCTCTGACGAAGACCTAGGCATGGAGTAATAGTTCATGTAATAATCAAGCATTAATTTATACGAGATAAAATTTAAAAAACGAAGGAAAACCACAAAGCAAAAATAACCTACCTACATCTACATGTACACAAAGTAGAAACAGTACAATTTAGCTGCAGAAGTAATACGATTAGTAATATATGTTTTTACAAAATAAAACAATCCAACAAACGCAATAATTCTAAATTTCTCCCTTACAATTAGTTCACCTAACTTCAGAAATCTGGTTATTAATAAACTCCTTAATCTCATTAAACAACAAATTAGTCTGAGGCAATTCAGGGAAAATGTAAAAAGCATGAATTGCAGTTTCATACTCAACCAACTTCACATCTTTCTCATTCTCTCTCAACCATTCACAATTAGGGCTGGCAAAAGCTGACCCAACCCGATAACACGACCCGAACCCGACCTGAAATAAGCGGGTTTGGGTTGAGATTTTTAACCCGATTACATAAATGGGTCAACCTGAACCCGACCTGAAATTAAACGGGTTAGGTTAAGGTTGAAATTTTCAACCCGAAACCAACCTGATTTAACCCGAAAAACAGAATGTCCAATTATTTGTATTCTGGGCTTGCCCAAATATTTCGGCCCTAATAAAAAAAGTTCAACAATGACCTTGAAAGCCTTAAAAAACTAGAAGACACGGAGTAGAATTGTAAACAAAACCTAAGTGACCTAACCCTAACTCACTAGTCACTACTACTCTCTTGACATTCCGCCTCTCTTCTCTCTTCTCTCTTCTCTCTTCTCTCTCAACATTTCTCATTCTCTCTTCAATCTCTTAACAATATTTGTTAAAGAAAATAAAAAGTTTCAGATCAACATTCTTAGTTCCTTACTTCTTTCGACTGAATAAGGTATTTATTCAATTTTTTCTTTCATTTTTTAAACGCAAATTTATTAGGTTTGGATTTCTGATTTTTAATTATTTCTTTCTTTTTTTGGTTTTTTATGTTTCAGCTTGAGGCTTTGTGCAATTGCTTATCACTTTGAGTGACTTGAGGTAAAATAATTTCTTATCTCTTTTCTTTTCTAATTGCTTCATTTGTATTGAATTCGCATATATGTTATTTCAATTTTTTTATTTCTCTGTTTGAAAATCATTTACGTGTTCCTATATTCTGATTTCAGTTTTTGCTTGTTTCTCTGTTAATTTGTTTTATTTCTCTGTTGGGAAATCGTTAATTATTTTTTTTTTTTTTCTATTTTGCAAATAAGGATCCTCAACTTGAGAACTTATAAGTGGCCGTGATGAAGCTTAAGGTGGAAGATATGCCAAGTCCAAGTGCGGGAATTAGCTCCGAGTTCGGTGCAAGTGCTCATTATTCAGCCTCCAGTCGGTCCACTATGCATGCGTGATCTTGGGATTTAGAATACTAATTTGTATAATTAAATTACTTGGTGGTTGTTTATTACTTTGGTAGTATTTTAATTTCATTTGAACTTTGAATTACCTTTGAACTTGATGTGTGTAATTGCTTTGAACTTCATGTGGGTTTGTAGAGTTTGTATAAATGATTGTGGGCTTGTAGACTTTTTACACAGGTTGTAAGCGGGTTAACATATTAGGTCAACCTAAAAGTTTTAGAACATATCAGTTTGGGCTGACCCAATAACAAAACTGATCCAAAAAAAATTTAAAAATCAGGTCGAAACAGATCAGGTCGGGTCAACCTGAAAAACTAGCAGATCAGGTTAGGTTTAGATTTTCTGACCCGATTCTTAAACAGATCAGGTTCAGGTTGGGGGGTTTCTGACCCGTTTATAGTTGACCCGAACCTGAATATGACACGACCTGATCTGTTTGCCAGCCCTATTCACAATACCTCTTTTGCCAATCTTTCAACGGGTCAAACCCACCAACAAACAAAACCGTTGATGGAAAATTCAACCCACTAATATCCACCGCATTCGGCCCACTTACATTCACGGCCCAATGATCACAGTCCAGCCCATCAGGCAAGAAAGCCTTCCACATCCACTCAGTTCTATCCATCGATACTATAGGTGCTCCTTCGAGTTCAACCTCCGAGTCAACTCGTTGATTCCCGCCGAAAAACGGTTGGATGTTGATTAATCCGACGACGTTTAGGAGAGAGAAAGTTGAGGAAGATTTCGCGAATTTCACGGCGAGGTGGTGCGCTAAGTTACCGCCGGCGGAATCTCCGGCGAGGAATAAGGTTGACACGTCAGCTTTTTTCGGCCATTGAGGAATATTCCGGCGGTTTTTAGGGTCGTCGAGGAATTTAAGGACGGAGAATCCGTCATTGTATTGAGATGGAAGTTTGTGTTCAGGGGAAAGACGGTATTCGACTGAGCAAACGACGGCGTTTAGTTTACGAGAGAAACGACGGCAAACGGCGTCGTATGCGCGTGATGCAGCGCTTAAGAAGGCGAAACCTCCGCCGTGGAAGAAAACGATGATTGGGAGAGGGGAGGAGACTGAAATGGGGTCGTTTTGGTGAGGGATGAAGAGACGAAAATAGAGGTTGTTGGGTTGGTCGAAAACGACGTCGTGGGAGGAGACGGAGTTAAGTGGGGTAGGGTTAGGAGGAATACGACGGTCTATAATGTTCATGAGACGGCGGTTGATAGTTCCGTTAGTGCGACGAACGAAGTCAGTGACGAAGCTTAGGATTGAGACTTGGACACGTGTCTTGAAGGGTAAGGAGATTGATTGAGAAAGAGAAGGTGTTCTGGTGGCCATGGAGGAGAGAGAAGGAATGGTTGAGGGAGGGAGAATTACGTAGGTTAAAATATGGAATATGAATATGATGGTGTATAATATAAAGTTGGGGTGATGATAATTTTAATAAAGTTAATGGAAGGAAGTAATAATATGTTAATGATGATGATATTGGGAATTGGTTAGAAAGATGCAAAGTTAATGAGAAAAGGAGGAGAGAGTTATGGCCTTATGGGGGAATGGTGTTTGTTGGTTGTGATAATCACTACTCCCTCCGTCCCATAATATAGTGCTCACATTCCTTTTTAGGTGTCCCAAAATGTTGTGTCTATTTCTTTTTAATCAATTTGTTTGGACTAAAATATCCTTAATTTGTACACAAACTTTCCAAAATACCCCTACATTTCTTTAAAAATATGTCTTTTATTTATTGTTTTCTGTGACATTCCAAAGAATATTTATTATTTTTTATATTTTTTAAAGGAAAAGACAATAAATAACTAGTTCCAAGATAAAAGCACTAAAAAAGCACTTCATTAATTATTATTTTGGAACATCCTACTACTCCTTCCATTTATCTTAATTCCCGTGAAAAATGAGAAGTAAGCACAATATTATGGGACGGAGGGAGTATTATATAAGAGAAGGGGGAGGAAGATGGTGTCCTCCTCTAAAAAGTCTAATATACCTTTAATGATTTAAATTGTCATATATATTAAATAGTATTTTCTTCGCTCTATTTGTCATATATGTTGAACAAGTTATTAATGGAATTGAATTTTAAATTTCAATTAAATATTAAATTAAGGAGAATGATTTCCTCTTCTTAAATATGTGTGAAAATCTCTCATCAAAAATTAAATTGACAATATAACTTGATTGAAACAATATGTACAAAAAAATAAAAACTTTAATTTCATATTAATAATTATAACGATAATATTTTAAAACCTAAATGTTGATTATTATTTGGTAATCTCTATTATATATATCAAACTCTTCCACTTTATTAATATTCAACGATTGAATCTAATACACAAATTCTTCCACTTTATTTGAACACATGCTTTCTTCTGCTTTGTATTTCCTTCACTTATATAATAGAGATTTGAATAATGATGAACAAATCTCTATTATATATGGGAACTCTTGAGCACTTTGGTGTCCACCTGAGTTCCCAAAAGTACCCTTTATATTTTTATTCTTCCAAGATAACTAATGAGGGCAAAAAAATCATAGAACTTTTAAAAAAAACTCTAATGTAACTGCCAAATTTTTTCCCCTAAAAAAAACTACCACATTTTTTTAGTGAAAGTAACTTCCAGATTTTTGAAAACAAAAGAAACATGTACAATATCACCGCAATGTTCGCGCACACATCGCGTGCAAAAAATACTAGTAACTAAAAAAACCAACGTAACATTGATTTAAGAAAAATATATTAAAAAAATTAAAAATCATTATAAATGTTTGTTTGAATCAATTTTTTTATGAATAACTAATTGAGAAAAAGAATGTTAATATGACACGCACGCATAGCGTGCAAAAAATACTAGTACTATATATAATAGGTCCATTTTGTAGAACATCATCATAGCACAAAATTGGAAGAAAACGTATGTTCAGTATTATGGATCTTAAAAAAAAACAAATAATATATGAGATCATTCTGCAGCTTTCTCATTTTATGAAGATAGCAAATTACAGAGCAGATTTCCACAAGAGGTTAAAGTCTATGATTGTAGAATCTATATATAATTTATATATTAGATTAGATTTTATAATTTATTATTATAATTATAATATACATTATTTATAAAACAAAATCCTAAAAACAACATAATTTTGTGATTGAAAATAGAAATTATGAGATTTTCGTGAAATAGTCTGTTATATGTTGTGTTTATTTGGAACTTTTCCAAATAATATTCAACATCCAAGGCATAATTTGTCAATAAAACCCACTTGCATGCTGAATTTGTCAATAAAACCCACATGCATGCCCTTATTTCTTTTGAAATAATTATCAATAAAACCCACTTGCATGTAGAATTTGTCCATAAAATCCACTTACATGCACCTTATTTCTTTTGAATTTGTCAATAAAAATTGGATACATTGAGAGATTAAGTATTCGGTTTATTTACTCATTTTTTGATAGATTATTATTTGAAACCAGTAATGAAAGTTAAATGGTTGAGAAGAGGACATGAGAGAAGGTAATACTAGACTAAGCAAAAATATAAATTTGAAAAGTATATCAATCAGGCTTTTTTTGTGGAAAAATGTTGATGTGGAAAATGGTTGAAAAGTAACGGAGAAAGAAGAATTTTGTTTTTAAGTAGATGATACTTGATAGTGTGTGTAGGACCTGTTGGTTATGGAAGAACTATGGATCCGTGTGTTATTGAGTTGATGGGGATTATATGGTATTAAATATTAATGATAGGACTAATAGGAGTATTAAAAATAAGTTAGGTAAAACAAATTTTTTGTTCCTATCTGATTAATGATAAAATCACAAGCTTTTGAAGTTTAACCTTTTGGTTGTAATATAGTAGACTAGTCTTATATGCACGTAATGCGTCCGAAAGCTTATAAAATACTTATGAAATTAATTGCGTAAAAGAACTGTTTTTGCATTTTTGTTTTTTCTAAAAACTGTTGTTCAGTTTAAATGTGACACTTTTTTTTTCTTTTTTCCCCTTTATTCGTTTAAATGAAGCAGGTAGTTTTTTTTTCCTTTTTGCTATTTTTTGGTGTCCTCCATGTATCTATATCTCTATTCTATATGTGAACACCTGAGGATTTGGTGTCCACCCTTAATGACCAAATTAGCCCCAACTACCAACACATATTACATATCCAACCAGTTAACAAATTTAAAAAACACTAAGAAAATAAAAGGGATATCCAACCAGTTAACAAATTTAAAAAACAATAAGAAAAAAAAGGGTAATACGGTTCCTAAATAACTGCCACTAACTTAAGAAGTTACTTCAATATACAAATAAAGTAACAGAAACAAAACAAAAAAAAAAAATACACGACAGTTTTCTCTCCCTCTGTTCTCCATCTTCTTCCTCATCACTGCAATTATTCTGTTCATCCTATTCCAGGCCCCTACAAAATTTAAAACTGAAAATTCACATCAGGTAATTACAAAGCATAATAAATTTTCAAATTCCCATTTAAAACAGAGTAGTTGAGATTGACGTTTTTAAGGGAAGCAAGGATAATAAGCAAATTTCTAACATCCTTTTTTTGTGTGTGATTCTAATTAGAGTCAATGATAATTGAACCACCATAAACCTTCAAGAGCAGCAAGCAAAGCAGGTTCAATCAGGAAAACGAAAGAAGGTATGTTTTTACATAAATTGAAAACACAATTTCAAACTGAAAATCGACATGTAAAGCATAAGTAAATTTGGTTTTCCCATAATACCTGTACAAACATAATGTCTAACATCCTTTCTTTTTTGGTGATTAATTTGAAACTGAAAATCGACATGTAAAGCATAAGTAAATTTGGTTTTCCCATAATACCTGTTCAAACATAATGTCTAACGTTCTTTCTTTTTTGGTGATTTTAATTATGGATTCAAGGATAATTGAACCACCATATACCTTCAAGATCAGCAAGCAAAGCAGGTTCAATCAGGAAAACAAAAAAAAAGGTATGTTTTTACATAAATTGAAATATATATGTGAAAAAAATAAAAAAAAATGTAGTTCATCCATATTGTTGTCAGAACAAGAAAGCTATATGTTTGTTCTTTCTTTTAAATTGATTGAATTTGATGCTTTTTTACATCACATTAAACCCAAAAAGAAAAATCTTACTTGAGCTCATTTAATGGGAAGTTGAGAACCAACTATTCGCCCACATGCAACGCTATAGTCACGAACTGCCTCGCTGCCTCACCTCCACCCGGGGACCCACCACCGCCTGCATCGGCGGAAACCGCCGAACACCCCGAAAATTTACGGATGGGAAAAATTAAAATGTTATTTGGGTTTCCAAAATTTTGAAATTTCTCCCCCTTTTTTAGTATGAACCCAATTCCATCTCCTCGATTATTCGGGGAACAAATTAACACACAGATATTAATATAAATAAACCCTTAAAATTTCCTTTTTTTTTTAAGTGAATTGCTTTTCTGTGATTTCTCAAGTGAGAGATAAAAAGAGGAGGGAGAAGGGTTCATACTAAAAAAAAAAAAAAAAAGGGAGAAATTTCGTGACTATAGTGTTGCCGGAGGTAGAGGATATAGAAACTGGGAGTTAAGAGACAGAAAGAGAGTAACTGAGAAACACAGTGAGAGAGAGAGAGAAATTAGATGATTTTGTTTGTTGGTCAATTAAATAGGGAGGCAGAAAATTATTTTGGAGCGTTTGATGTGTTTGAAGGCAAAGGATTGAGCCCTCACATCACCTCCTTTTCGCCCTTTTTCCTTTTGATAATTTCAAGTTCACAAATATGCTCTGTTTATTTTAGTATTAACAATTTATTATGGATGTCATAGAAGTATTATATAAGGAGCAGGCCCGGATTTGAGGGTAGGCAAGAAGTGCCGTGGCCTAGGGTCCATCAGTCAAAGGGGCCCAAACCAAAAAATAACCAGCCATAAGCTACGTGATATAAAATGCTTTATGCTTCCCATCAGCCATAAGCTAACTGATATTCATAGAAGAGCCAAGAAGGAAAGGGGAAAGTCAGAGAGAGAAATAATTAATTTCCTCCTCTTTCCAATTTTCCATGGCCTTTCATTTCCATCTACTGTTTTTCTCCAAATGTCATTCAATTCTTCTCATATTCCAATTGATTTCACTATTATTTCTCATGGAAAATATCAAATGCTTCCCAAAAATTGAAGAGTCAAAAGCTTTCTTTGCCTTTTTTTCCCAAATTAATGTTAACGGAAAAAAAAATTCTCCAATTTAAATAGAGCCTCAATTTCAAATATACTACTTTAAATTATATTTCTAGCGTTTCTATCGAAATCACATTTTAAATTTATTTTAGATGGGGGCCCATTTTTTTTATTTTGCCTAGGCCCATAAAATGTCAGGAGCGACATTAATAGGGAGGAAGGATTTTCATTGTCCTTGAATTGTACTAACAGTGCCAACACGTGTGTATTACCACAAGAAAGTTTTACCAAAACCTCCATTCATCAACCACTAATTTTATGATTTACCAAAATCTGTGGGTTCATGATATCCAGTATAATGATATCATTATCATTTTATTGTATATGAAAAAAGGGTTTTCATAATAATATGAGATATAGAGTCCTATTGAGTTAAGGTAATAATACTTATAACAATATCTAATTAACTATTCTTCATAAATTAATGTCCATAGATTTCGGATTTACTATAGGTTGAAGAAATTGAGTCATATTTTGAGTAATGAGTTAAACAAATAGTTACTATTAGGAAATTGAGTTATCTCTTGATATTGAAGCCACTAAATGCATTGAAAATCTCTATTATATAAGGCAACTCTTGAGCATTTGGTGTCCACCCTCTTTACCCAAAATACCCCTAATAATCAAACAAAATTACATAAACTACCACAATTTAAATTAAAAACGGAAAACTAAATTAAGAAAAATAAAAAGAGGGGGAACTGATCCCTTAGCAGTTACTAGATTTCCTGTAAAAAAATAGTTACTAAATTTACAACAACAACAAAAAGAACCCAACACACTGACACACGAACACTCTTCATCTTCGTCCTCTTTCCAAACTACAATTTAACCGCAGATCCTCAATTCTTCCCGTGCATATCTTCAATTAACTGTACATTCTCTATTCTATAAGGTTACTAATCATTCTTAAAGTGTGTATATTAAAAAGAAACGGAGGGAGTATAAGTTATCAAATATGAGTAGGTAGTCAATATCTCTATTCTATAAGGTTACTAATCATTCTTAAATAAATTAAATGTAAGTTATTGATCCTTAAAATTATAGGGTAAAATCGAAAAAAAGGTATATATATTTAGTGGTGTCAAACTGTATTATATTGCTATAAAATGCAAATAAAACACTAAATATTTAGGTTAAATAATATTATAAAGCTATAAAATTGCATTCAAAATGATATAAACACAATAAAAGATATACAAAGGCTAGAACTGAGTTGAAATAAAATTTGTCAAATCTCTATGAGAACCCATACTATATGGTTATTGATCATTGTTAAATAACTTTAAAATAATTTTATTAGTCCTTAAAAGTTATAGTTGGATTAAAAGATAAAAAATATAAACATCTAACTTTGATAACGATTTTGCACGCATCGCGTGCATATAAGGCTAGTATATATAAAGCTAAGTCCATTTATCCTATGTGTCAAGCTACTACACATCCTGCCAAATGTCATCTCCAAATTGCTTCTCGCATGTTCATCGCCAAGTGTAGTCTCATGGGTTATGCAATCAATTAATGGACTTATATTAGATATATATAAATGATAATTGTGGAAATAATTTTCTCAAATCTCGGCCAATGATTTATGCTGTTAATAAGTTTTATTATGCAATCACACATGATCTGCTCAATCATGCATGATTTTCTCAATCAAACAAATTGGCAGCAATAATGGGTCAAATGAAAATTCAAACAAATTCTTATATAATGGGTTTAATGTTTTGGTGAAGATTCATTCCCGCAAATGCCAATATAGCAGCAATTTCACGCTATCAAACAAATTACTCCATTCTAGATTTTTTTTTCTTTTTTTTTTTGGGCCATTTTCACGTCGGCAGTTCTTACGTGCAAAAGGTGAGATCAATATTATTCAAACTTAATGAATTTAAAGCCAATCTAGGATGCAGAAGATAATGAAGTAGATATAAGTTTTGTTTGGATCGTCAAATGAAGATTTATGATGTTTGCATTATGTCTTATATTGAATTTGTATTTAACAGTATCAATCATGGTGAACAATGTAGTTGTAGCTCAATTCTTCATTTAAGTACATTTATAATCATATTCATAAAAAATGATGTAATAGTATTTCAAATAAGCAATGTATGAGATATATCATTTCATCTCAATAAAATGATTACTTTTTTATTAGTCATAGACTCATAGTTATTGTCTTTTTCTTTTTATAAGTTTTAGTTTGATTATATTCCTTTTGATATATTAATAGTATCACGGTGCACATCATAAATACATTTAATAATTACGGAGTATTATACATATAAGCAAAATATGTCAAGTTTATAATATGATCAGCTTAGTTTGAATGCACAGTTAATAATATATATCAATCTACAACAATGAGTTCGAATTCTTTACTTTATATTTTCGTTAATTTTTTTTATTAGTTAGATGTTAATGTATTGTTCCTGTAATATCTTTTTCAAATTATTTAGCAAATCACTTGGACTTTTGTACTTGACAACTAATATTTCTTGAGTATTTTTGCACGATTTACCTTGATATACTATCAATGAATATGTCAATCAATTTATGATTTCTTGCTACACCTTATTTTTGGAGTAATATATGTGGTTCTACTTTCGGCCTTCAACAATAAAGTTTTATAAGTTGAGAATCCCATACTACATTGTTTTTTTTATATACTTGGCAAATCACTATTGATTTTTTATAAGTAGGTTGATTTTAATTAAGTAGATGAGAATGTATTGTTCCTGTAATATTTTTCCAAAATAATAAAAAATAATATGTAATCACTGGAACTTTTATATATATGAGTTTAATATGATATTCATTCTAAAATTTATATGAATTTGAAGATTCAAAAATCTATTACTAAATTTATCATTATTCAATAACTTAATAAATATTCAAAAGAGAAAGTTATTTGCCTAGGGCTGGCAATAAGTCGACATGAGTTGGGTTCGGGTTGACCTATTTACTTAAACAGGTTGGAGCTTCAACCCAACCCTACCTGTTTAGTTAAATGGGTTGGGATTCTCAACCCAACCCAGCCTGATAATAAATGGATTGACCTAGAACCGATCCACTAACCTATTTAATAGCATTTTCTAATTTTCCATTAACGACGACCTTTTTAGTAATTACTTAAGTACCTCACATTGTAAGAACTTCGAAATACAAAGTGTCCATAATAAGAAGACAAATCAAAATATAGCATAAAATCCTTTTTATTGTTAATTTAACTTGGAAAATTGGTTCTATGGATGGAAAAATAAACGGGTTAGTGGATCAACCTTTGAAAAATAAAGGATTAAGATAAAGACGGAGATGAAAGTATAAGTTTTTTTAATGTATTTGGGTAATCTTTGAAAACTCACCAATTTATTCAAAATATTAACACAAATAGATTTACACATTCCTAAAGCAAAGTTTATATTAAAAAAAATATTCTTAGATCAAAAGAATTATTTTGTTCAACTTATTATCAGTTTAAAAAATTTTAAGTTCAAATAAGGAATTTTTTTTAGATCAGTTCAATTATGTTCTTTTAATTTCTCTTATGTAAAAATAAACTAATATAGTGTTTGACATATAATCTACAAAAAAATGTCTACCAAGTTATGCTAAGGGTCTGTTCTCTTCGGCATAAAACAACCGAAGCGGCGGAATTGAAGCGAACCGAGCCGAATTGAGCGGGCGATTGAATCAATTGAATTAAATTATAACTAATTAATAGTAATGATAATAATTTAGGAACCGAAGCGGCCGAAAATAAGTTGGGGAAAGCTAGACCCTAAGTTCGGATACGGTCTAATAATGATATGTAGATAAGTTCGGGTAAGATCAAGAAAACCAAGAAATAAAATAATACAATTCATATACTTCCTCCATTCAAAGATAAGTGAAACACTACTCTCTTTTATTTGAGCTTTTTGAGAGAAGTGTTTCACTTATTTCCAAAATGGAGGAATTATTAAAAAAATTAAAAAAATCATATTGATATTACCCGCCCTTATAATTGGCCGAAGAATATGTGTTTGGTAAGATCGTGGTTCACATCTAGATATAATTAATATTATTCTACTTAATTGATTTTAACATAATATGGATCAGTTTAGATTTAACTTTCTTAACTTGGACTAATGAATAAGACAGAAACGCATATACACTTCTATTGGATAGTACTGAAAGTACATATCATGAATTATTTATTTAATTATTTTAGATAATGTAATCAATGTTGATAAGGGTGGAAGGACTAAATGGGTTGGGTTAGTGTTGAGATTTTCAACCCGAAACTGACACGACTTTTAACATTTAACTTTAACATATTGGAAAATCTAACATTTTAGCACCATTAGTGTATAAGTTGGCAAAACGTCAATGAATTCTTTAAATATTTCTAATATACTAGCAAGTTATTACCTAAATATTAAAGGATATTTAATATTGAACATAAAAAGTTAATTCATTGTTAATTTTTTGTAGGGATTTTGAATAAATAGGTTAAATGATTTGACACCAGACACGGTTAACCGTTTAATTAAACCTTAAAAAGGTTAGTGGTTGCATGATTGAGTGCAAGTAGTGGTGCGAATTGTGATTTTATATGAGCCTCGTAATGAAGCACTGGGCATATCTTTTTTTTTTTTTTTAAAGTTGGTCACATGTTCCACCATGACATTAGCTACATCAGTCATTGAACGCACAGGTCAAAAGCCGGTTTTAAAATATATTATTAATACATAATATGAACACAAAAAGTTAAAATCACGAGCTAATATTCAAACCATGATTTTAGGTTAAACATCATGAAATCTTAAAATTATAAAACAAAAATTTTTCGTGCATTTTGACGTGTTTTTTGTTTGATGTATGTATCTATATATTTATATATCACGATCATAAGATTTTTAAAATTTAGAATGTTGTAACAAATGATTTTTATATATCTTGAAATATAATATTACATTTTATATTCTTTCGACTTTAAATGCATGAATTCTAATAATTATGGATTCAATAAATTTGGAATAAAAACAACTACTTAATAAACAAAACCATTCCTGTGCATTTTGCACGGGTCTAAATCATATCTACATAAAACCTCCCGTGCATTTTTGCACGGGTTAAAAGCTAGTTGTCATATATAATAGAGATGCATTTGAATGATGAATTAAAAGAAGTTTAAAAAAAGGAGTACAATACAAAAGGATGAAAAATTATTAATAAGATATTTTATAGTTTACAGTTACCTTAATCCCTTGCAAATGCTTAAGAAAACTGTGTGGCAAACACCCCCTCTATCGCCATTTTTAAAAATTTTAAATTTCAAATATCAAAATGTTAATTAGCTATATTTGGATATATTAAAAAGGGGAATTGAGGTATTAATTGCCTTCCTAAAATCCAAGATTATGACAGTATTACTCACAAGTAGAATAACCAGTGTTATCCAACAACATATTTTCACTAATGAGTTAAATTTGAAGAAATACAGTGATCATAGTTTCCTAAAGGTGATAAGAGATATTTTTATATGCCACATTATTCACAAATTTAATGGCAATTTGCAAACCTCTTTTCTGTGGAGATCAGGACAATGACTTGACTTACTGAGTTGGAATCCATGAAGAAGAGGACAAAGACATGACCCACTGACTCAAGTCAAGCGGAATCGGTTAAAGAATGTCACTCTCCATAGTCCATGGACAAGCCAAGGCTTTTCAATTCACAAAATTTAATGTACCCGCCAAATCCATCAGCCTCTGCGCTGAGCCACCGTGTTTGACGGTTCTCTCTTGGAACTCTTTTATGGGTAGAAATTTCTTGCAAAGTCCCTATATTTCAACTTAGAAATTTCTTACTTTCAACAAGAACGAGGATGGTGTTTATGCCGATTTTGTACCAAGTACGCAAAAGGTATTGGGGAGCCAACAACAAGAACAATATACAAAATTAAATGTGAAATAAATAACGAATACTAAGAATATAAATAAAAGATTAAGAACGCAAAAATTGTTGACGCCGAAAACCCAAATAATGGGAAAACCGTGGGTGATACTTCGATCACCAATCCACTATGAAGACAAGCCCGTCGATGTTGGCACTTGAGTACAATATTTATCACAGTAACTTTGTAAAGAATTAATGGAGAGAGAAGGAATACTAGCTATGGAGTATTGAGAATGAGTAGATTGTAGAGAGATACGTATATGAACTATGAGAAGCGATTGAATGAATGAAATTTAGATTACATCAATTAGCTATTTATATTTGACCTAATGCTCCTCCTAAGATCCGTTGCCCAACCCCCTTGAAGATAGGTAGTGGCTTTGTTATCTCTAACTTCCTCCTGATTTTCCTCCAAAGCTTATACTTAATATTAATGCCAATCCCATGATTCTTGCTAACCGATACTTATTTCCTTCTCTGCCAATATGAGATTTCTAAGGCCCAACAATTGCCCCTAATTGATGACACTTGCTCAATCGCTTGGGGAAGTGGCAACAATTATATGCCCCAAGGCTTCTCCAAATTTTGTATATTTGTACACGCCTCCTCCCCTTATATGGCTTCAGGCACGTTGTTTGTTCTTCTCGGACGCCGACATTGTCACCAGAGAACACCATGTCGTCTGCCACCGTCGCTGCTGCTGTGATAACTACTGTCGTCGTCATCCTTGATGACGCCAAAATCGTCAAGGAAACGTCATTGAAGGAGGCAATGGATGCTATAACTTGTTGAAATGGAAACCAAAGTGTTAGCGTTGCATGAAGTGTTCACCGACGTCGCCAGCCTTTACAATTGGAAAACCAAGGCGAAGCTGATGAAGCAATACATGGAAGGTCAGACGGCGTCATGGACTCTAGAAGACAACGTCCATAAATTCCTTGCTGTTTTTGGAACTCTCAACGACCTGCATCCTGACGGTGTCGCTGCCGCTGCTGAGACGGCGACAACTGCTGAATCTGCCCCTGCTATAGAGGACAAAGATGCCATGGAGACAAACTAGTTTTCAGTGTTAGTTTTTGTGTATAAAAGTCGTTGTATATCTTTGCTGTGTGTTATGCAAATGTATGTTTGTAAGTATGTATGTACATATGTATATGACTTTTCCATCGTGACTAGAGGTTTAGTTTTAAAACTAAAAGTCGTCATCCAGGATATGTCGTCAAGTGTAGGGCCCTTATGTTTGTATGAATGTGTGTACGTATTTTGTATGAATGTGTGTACGTATGTGTGTAGGTACCTTTGATATTTGAAACCACTTGCAGTATTAATTGCTACGAAGGGCTAAATTGCCTCTTCTAATTAATTGCGCGTGGTGTTTTGTATGTTGTTGTGATGACTTCTTAAGGTGTGTGTCCCTTTGTGTATAGAAGTCATTTTACGTTCACCTGAACGCCGTCAAACCTTGATGCCCCAGCTTAAAACTGTCGCCGTCATAATAAAGGTCGACGTCAACTTTGATGTCGTCGTCGACGCTAATGTTGGTGTCAGGTGAATGTGAACATTGTGGTGTTCGATTGTCTCAAAGTTGACTGTCAATGAATCCTCGTCCCCTATGTCTGTCTTCATATAACAAAGGTGAGATGGTCGTTGACGAGGTCAACGGTCCTCCGACGCTCAAGTCAGTATAATATAAAAAGAAATAATGCTTAAAATGCAAAGGAAATCAAATATGTTGAGAACAAAATGAAATGGAATAACTCAATTTAACTTGTTGGTTACTTACCTGTAGTGGCGTCCCTTTTGTTGTCAACATAATACGATTAAAAGTGATAGAGTTTCAGATGGACGACGTTCCAACTTCAGGGAACGTGCGTACCCTCCTTGAGATATGAAATAATTGACGACGTCCAACAGACCGTCGCCGTCGCAGAGATTTTGTTGACGTCGGCATCACTTTTTGGACGACGTCCAACTAGGATCGTTTTTCCAGTCGTTGGCTTGATGAGTCTGACGGACGCTATGAACTTGTTGTGGACGATCATAAGGCTTTGGACGCCACGAACTTTCTTTGTTTGGCGTCGATTTCCTGCTGTCGACGTCATAGAATTCCTTTCTTGACTGCATGTCTTCCTCCAACCGGATCTGGGCCAAGGCTTTGGCTTGAGCATCCTCGAACGTTGGACAGGGATACTTAGTAAGTTCTTTGTACAAATCTGATTCTTCATCCAGTCCCCGTCGGAAAGCTTCAATCGCCGTCTTGACGTCGCAATTTTGAATCGACACCTTTTCCCTGTTAAACCTGTGAACAAATTCTTTCAAGGATTCATCAGATTTCTGCACGATTCTATGTAAGTCACTAGCCTGTTTTTCCATCTTACGACTGCTAGCAAACTGTAAAATAAAAATATTAATCAATTGAGCAAAGGAAGAGATAGTGCCGTTGCCAAGGTGGATGAACCACTGCAGGGCTGGTCCAGTCAACGTCGATCCGAATCCTTTGCACATGCATGCCTCGCGCATGCGACGAGGAATTGAAATGGTGATCATCCGTTGTTTGTATTGAGCGACGTGGTCATTTGGATCTGTAGTGCCGTCGTACATCTTCATGGTTGGGATGGAGAACCGCTTTGGAACCTCGACCATGGCAATGAAATCAACAAAAGGTGAGTCCGCATAACTGTTCGGCGTCGCTTTCTCCATAGGGCGTGGGACGCCAGGGATCCTGGCGATCATGTCTTCGAGCCGCTGGCGATCATGTCTTCGAGCCGCTGGAGATCATGTCTTCGAGCCGCTGAAGACGCTACTGGATGGGATCGTCGGCGACGGAACGCGGTTGCCCCTTGTCCTGGTCTCCAATGATGTCGATGTCAGGGTCGACGTCGGCATTAGGCTCGGTGTCGGCGTCAGGCTCGACGTCTGAATCATCGCCGTGGGCAGGAATGTTGTGGCCCACAGGAGTTTCGAATAGGCCTCCGTCCAGGCCAGGCATTTTGGAGATATCGCCTATGCTGCGGCGCTTAGAGCCTTTGGACTTTTGAGCAGATTGCAGGCTTTGATTCTCCATGCATGACGCGACATAGCTATTCTGCAATTCCGCCATAGCAGCCTTGACGCGGTTGAGTTCGTCTATGACTTCTTGAGTGGTTACCCAATCTCCTGCCATTGCAAACACAGAAAAAAGAGAAGGCACAAACGAAATAGTAGACAAAAAGAAAGTGATGAACAATGTATAGAGATCTTGCTGAAGGCCCCACGGTGGGCGCCAAATTGTTTATGTCGATTTTGTACCAAGTACGCAAAAGGTATTGGGGAGCAAACAACAAGAACAATATACAAAATTAAATGTGAAATAAATAACGAATACTAAGAATATAAATAAAAGATTAAGAACGCAAAAATTGTTGACGCGGAAAACCCAAATAATGGGAAAAACCGCGGGTGATACTCTTGATCACCAATCCACTATGAAGATGTCGCCGTCAATGTTGGCACTTGAGTACAATATTTATCACAGTAACTTTGTAAAGAATTAATGGAGAGAGAAGGAATACTAGCTATGGAGTATTGAGAATGAGTAGAGGCTAGAGAGAGAGATACAGTATGAGCTATGAGAGAGCAGTTAAATGAATGAAATTTAGATTACATCAATTAGCTATTTATATTTGACCTAATGCTCCTCCTAAGATCCGTTGCCCAACCCCCTTGAAGATAGGTAGTGGCTTTGTTATCTCTAACTTCCTCCTGATTTTCCTCCAGCAGTTATACTTAATATTAATGCCAATCCCATGATTCTTGCTAACTGATACTTATTTCCTTCTCTGTCAATATGAGATTTCTAAGGCCCAACAGATGGGTAGTACAGTACTAGCGACAATCTTAATAATAATGTATGATACTTTTGCTAATTTCTATCTAAATATTTATTCTTATAGTTCTGTTGCAGATGCAAGGTGAAATTGAGTTATCAAGTGTCCGTACTCTATAGTACTCCCTCCGTCCCATAATATAGTGCTCACATTCCTTTTTTGGTGTCCCAAAATGTTGTGCCTATTTTCTTTTTTGTCAATTTGTTTGGACTAAATTATCCTTAATTTCAACACAAACTTTCCAAAATACTCCTACTTTTCTCTCAAAACATGTGACCCCATTTATTGCTTTACACCATTCCAAGGAACATTTATTGCCTTTTGATTTTATTTAAAGGAAAAAGAAAATAAATAACTAGTTTCAATACAAAAGTATCAAAAAAGCACTTCATTAAATATTTTTTTTTTGAAATCCTACCACTCATTCCATTTTCCTTAATTCCCGTGAAAAATGAGAAGTAAGCACTATATTATGGGACGGAGGGAGTAATATACTTCCTCCGTTCTCTTCTGTTATTCCTCCATTTATGACTTGCACGTTCCCCAATACATTTCTTTGACTATAAATATTTTTCATTGCATAATAGTGAAGTATAATGATATGACATTAATAAAGTAGTCACTGAAATGGATCAAATAAGACAAAACATGACTATATTTTTTCTTATATATTAATAAAATTTTGAAAGATTGTGAATAATGTCAAGATTTAAATGAGAAGAATAACAGAGAATGGAGAGAGTATATTATTTTATTTTAAGCAAGCACTACACGTTGGGGCACCAATTCAGTTAATTAGTAGAAGTTACACATACCAGTAGAGTGAGCATCCTATACATGAATCAAGACAAGGTCAAAGGACAAAAAGCGTGCAAGTAATAAAATAAGCACGAAGATGCTCATCTAATTCTATCAGAAGAACGTTAATGTAAATCAAAAGAGCATATTTTGTTTTTAATTATGAGACTCAACGCTAACCTATATATTCAACTCATTACTCAGACATTTGAAACTCTAACCTACTCAAATGGCTATGAAAAGGCGACATAACGCTAATGTTCTCTTAAGCTCTTCAAAATATTTGATTCCTAATATAAATTGTGCATTTACAATAAAACTCACAAAACCGGAAACAACTTAACTTTATAGTACCAACCGTTAGCTTATATTTTTAAAAAAAATTATTACTCTACTATTATATATTACTCCCACTATCTATCTCTATTATATAAGGAAAGGGGGAGCTATGGTGTCTCCATTTGAATAGACTGTTTTACCCCCTTCCCTTTCTAAATTACAAAACTAATTTCAACCAAAGCGAGGCTTCAAAAAAACTGCCGGAAATACAATTATAACAATCAATCACAAGTCAAGTGAAATTAATAAAATTGCATAATTCACGTTATACAAATCACTCAAATGAGGAAACTTTACAAAAACAAGAAAATTCAATTACAAACTATAACCCATTAGCAATTACAGACTCCGTTATCAAGAACTATTTACAATTACATACTCAGAAAATTTACCAATACAAAACAACGTCAATACAAATTACAAACTAAGAAAAACATATGATTTCGAGAGGGAAATCACACATTTGTCCATTGGCGATTTGCGAACTTTTAAAAAAGGTACATAATTCTTTTTAATCTTGCAAGTTATTTCAAATTAGTTGAAAAAAAAACTAGCAATTCTTATATTCGAATTACATGAATAATTTAAGTCTGTATTGTATGGTATAAATTTCGAAATAATTATTAAAAAATCAGTACATGTTTGTAACAAAAAAAGGCATTATAAAATATCAAGTGTAACGAATTACTTTCAAATTTGATGCCCCTCATTTAATTCGTCAAACAAATAAACTTCAATTTCAACCCCATTCCGACTAACGTTCTTCAACATTACCACCCGATCGAAATGAAATCCCAAAAAGACCCACAAAAACATAGACCAAAATTACCCTAAAAATAATGGAGCGTTGATGGGGTTAATTTTGACACCAAAATTGGCTTATTAATGTGGTGTTTGATGTGAATATGAATATGAAATCTCAATATTTTTAGTGAGATATGAAAGATAGTGAACATGAGGAGATGAGTCGTTCTAATTTTTTGAGGGAAGGGAAGATATAAGGTTGTAGGTGGGAAGATGAAAATGTGGAGGATTAGATGAAAAAAAAGTGAGATACATCATTCATATGGGTATGTGGGGTGGATAGTTATATGGGTAGGTGGGATTGATAGTCATATGGGTAGGTGGGAAAAATTATGTGGGTTTGTTACTTGCATACATGTGGCTTTGTGGCTTTTGGCTACAAATTTTTTTTGACTATTAACAAACAACTAACGTTAATCATATACTCAGTTAGCTACAAGTGAAACAACAATATTACATAAAATCATGAAAACAAATTATATTTGTCTTGGCTCCTCTTTACATGATTTGGCATGAATCTCAATCCATATCAATCTTGACTAGCAGTATTTATCTCCTCTTTACATGGTTTGTTTTACTACTGAGTAACTATTATGCCCAAAAATATCGTCGCACGCATCGCGTGCATACAAAGCTAGTTTTGGAAGTATTGAAAGTCTTTAGGATCCTTCACATGCCCATTGCCCATGCATTCTCGTGGTTATAGTCTTATAGAGGACTAGTAGTAGAAGTAGTACAACTGTACAAATGGACGATTTTTTCTACTTTCTTCCAGTAACAAAGAACGCAACAATTGGGTATTATTTCATGGTATAAAATATTCAATTGTTGTATTCTTTTTTGTTACGGAGGAAGTATATATATACCACCTAAAACTTAATGCAATCTTTGTATGTTATGAGTATTATAAAACTATAATTAAGCTCATATGATTTGTGGAGAACTTTAAGGATACTTAGTTAAGAATGGAGATATTCAAGGGAGATTAGTTAAGAATGGAGAAATATAGGGAGATTAGTTAGGCTATGTTTTGTTCAACTTATTTTAGCTTATTTTAGAAAAATAAGTTCAGATAAAATAAAATAAATTTAGATAAGTTTAAATAAGTTGAATCAAACGGAGCATTAACAAATATTAGCATATGCATTTTAACTTATGTCCTCCTTCTCTCTTTGTTTTACAATAAATTGAACATATATTTATGACAAGAAAATAAGGGAGAATGAGATAGAGGGATAGAAAGAGTATAGACATATCTAATGTGATAGAAGAGAGTAAGATATAACATACACGCAATAATACCAAGCTAAGCTTGGTCTAGTGGTTGGGATTGTGCCTTCCAACCTTGAGGTTGAGGGTTCGATTTCCACTAGGAGCACTTTGAAGGTAGGGATTTCCATTACCCTCCCCCTGTAGGGCAATTCATCTTACCAATCCAAACATACACGCAATAATGTGTGTGATACCTAGGTCCTGTTCTTTTGGACTTATTTTCAGTTCAGTTAATTTCAGTTCAGTTCAATTCGTTTCAATTCAATTCGTTTTAGTTCAATCTTATGTAATGTTTTAATTTTTTTTTTCAATATTACTATTAATATTGTTATTATTATTAATTTTGTAATTATAATAACAATAATGTTTTATTTTTTTATATTTCTATTGTCATTATTTTTTATTATTATTATTATTATTATTATTATTATTATTATTATTATTATTATTATTATTATTATTATTATTATTATTATTATTATTATTATTATTATTATTATTATTATTATTAATAAGTATTGATAATATTATGTAAATACTTATTGATTATTATCGATTATTATTATTTTAGAAAATTAAATATACAATTCAGTTCAGTTTCTCTCATTTCAGTTCAGTTTCTCTCATTTCAGTTCAGTTCAGTTAATTTCAGTTCAGTTTAGTTAATTTCAGTTCAGTTCAGTTAATTTCAGTTCATTTAATTTAATTTCAGTTCAGTTAATTTCAGTTCAGTTCAGTTAATTTAATTTCAATTTAGCCAAAATAAGTTCAAAAAAATAGGGCCCTAATATAGGTTATCTTTTCTGAAATAATTGAAAAGAAGTTGAACAAAACACTGTAAAAAATGGAGCAATACAATAATATACTAGTGGATGGGTTAAACACTTCCAATATTAGTAGTACAAGTGTACAAGTGTACAATTGGTAGTATAGAAGTAGTACAAGTGTACAATTGTTCAAGTGGACCACTTTTTTTAAGAGTAGCATCTAAAACTTAATGCAATATTTGTATATTCCCTGTTTGTCCAACTTCTCATTTGTTTTTTTTTACACGGATGTTAAACCACGTTTTTGACTGTTTATATCTACAATTATGTATTGGCAAAATATAAAATGTAGATATTTTGGATATATACAGTATACATTAAGGCGAAAGTAACAAGACACATGATTTTGATTCAAAGTTACCAATATTGACTTTGAAAAATAAGAAATGAGAAGTCATGCTCATATAATTTCTAGAGAAATTCAAAGAGGTTTTGTTTATCCATATTATATAGTCATGGTCTCTCTGTTTTACAATTATCTAAACTTATATCTATATCTATATTCTATACCCATTAAAAAGCCACAAACATGGTTACTGTTCTTAGGTTCAGTGCCAAGACGCTTCTGCCCCTCCCTTGTTCACATAACCACCTTCCTGCCATCCAATTGCCACATGTTTTTTTTCTTCTGCTGTCACGTGCGACTAATCCTGGTTTTCCTCCATGCCATTCATCTTCACCAGAGCAGCTCACTTCGAGTATATACAAGAAGCAACAAAAGCAGCAGAAAGGTAGGAGGAGAAGAAGAAGAAGAAGAGGAGAGAGAAAGTAACGTCGGGAGGAAGAAGACAAAGAATAATATGAGAGGAAAACATCAACAAACAGTTGTAGATGAGAAGTACGCTCAATGGAAATCTCTTGTACCTGTTTGGTATGGTTGGCCTTCTCTCTCTTGCCGGTACTTTTTTTCTTCGATTTTAGGGTTTCAGGTTGTCAATTTGTTGTGTGATTGAGGAAATGTGATGCCCTATATAGATTGATTCAAATGATGAATTCATCTTCCCTTCTTCCAAAGAATAGCAAAGATCAACAACAAAGCAAAGAACGAGACGCAATGTTTTTTTTTTATCTGATTTTCTCTACTTTTGCAACTCTTTTCTCTTCAAACTCTTCGATATTTCTCCCTCCTTCATTCATTTTTCTGGTAAGTTTACTGATTTTTGCTGTTTATAATTTCGAGTTTCAGCTTTTTTTTCCCATTAATTCTTCTTCCTCTCATGTCGTTGATGTTGATTCTCATTGTTTATTTCAAGTTTTAGGAGTTCAGCTTGATGAAATGAGATTAATTGTCAAGGAGGATAGAGAAGCCCAGATCGAAAAACATCTCATATCTTATTTGGCGCTTTTCCATTCACTCAACTACTTCTGTTTATTTCGTTCTCTAGGTAAAGTTTCGCTGCCTCATTTTCGCTCTCCTAATTGCTATGGAGTCGTTGATATTTTGACTCTGCGAAAATTATGGATGATTAATTAATTAATTGATTGATTGATTGTTTTAAATCTGAAATGCTGAAAAATCGGTTGTTTCCCTTATATCTTGTGGATTTGTTGTTTTTATTTGGAGATCTGAGGTCAGAAATGGTTAATTGAAATGATGAATCGTATGAAATGTTGAATTAGGGTTTCCGTGTGTCATTTTTCGCATGATTTGAGTCGTTATTATGTTGCTTACTGGTTGATTCATATGTTGTTGGAAGGATCTGAATGTTAATCGAGGAATTTTGATTTGAAATGGTTGTACGGTGAATGATTAGCTAGGGTTTTAGTTTTATACGATGATTTGATTAAATTAGCTTCAGAATAATTGATTTGTGTTGTCGGTTGGTGAGTTGAAACCATAGTTAGCTTGTTAGATCTGGGGGAGTTATTCATGAGTTTTAGGAGTTCAGATTGATGAAGTGAGATTAATTATAAACGACATGTTGAGCGAGAAGTGAGGCAAGAGAGTGGGGAGTTGGAAGCCATAGGAGAGAGATTGGAGGTCGGCGAAGGAGTAGAAGCGAGGGCAAAAGTAATATTCGAGGAGAGAAAAAATGAGAAGTTGGAGGGAGTGAAGAGAGTGACGGAAGTGAAGGTGGAGATGAGAGGAAGAGTGAGAGACATGGAATGATAGCCGGAGTTTGAAAGGACTACAACGGCGTTTCAGCTTCGCAACAGGAGCAACAACAGCATCATCTAAGGTTTGTGATTTATGGTGTTGAGTAAATAATTTACAACCCCTTTATCTCTCTAGATTCATCCATCTCCAATTGCGAGTTAGTAGATAATAGCACCAAGACTTAACAAAAATCGATGAAAAGTTTAAGCTAAAAATGCAATATTCAAGACATAAACACAAGTCAACTGAAACGAGAAAAAGAAATAGCTTAACAAAAATCGATAAAAAGCCAAGTTTGAAAATTCATTCATTTTGATTTACAATAAGTTCCTAAATATGAACTCAGGAAATCTCCTAAACTTGTGGAAGGAATCTGCATTTCAATTCAATTAAGAGAGAGATGGAGGAAGTGTGATTGGCAATGGAGCAGCACTTGAATCAAATGGCGGATCTTATTCACAAGTTGTCTTCTGAGTTTCGCTCTGGTATGGGCCCCATTTACGATAATTTCATCGGTTTTTTTGCACGCCATTGATTGGAAGGTCTCCTCTCTCTCTTTAATAATAATAATTATTGTTATGGTAGAATAATTCGTTTGATTTGAGTTTTTTTTCTTCTATTTTTTAGTTATGTTAATTGAATGAGCTTCAAATTAGCAATAATAATGGAACCACTTTGTCGTTTCTATTGTTGAAGAATGAAGTCATGAAAATCTGACCTAGGTTTCCCAACATTCTAAGGAATTTGAAGAATTGATCACCCGTTAAAAAGGGGAGTGAGGGGGAGTGTTGTGTTATGTTACTCTGATTCAAGTACTTGTATTGGACACGGATAATTAGCAAATTTCTGGTTATTTTCACGAAAGCCAAAATGAAGTGTCGAAGTACCCCTGGACGATACATCAATACCTATGTCTAAAATGTCGAAAACTTGACACAAGTAAACAGGAGGTAAAATGAAGAGTGTGAGTAACATGGGGGGATGTATGGGGGGCTATGATGTATTCATGTATATAGTGATTTTGTTAAGGCAATTAGATGCTGACTAATTTGATTGCAGCTTGATTAACAAAAAGAAAATTAGTGATTTTGTTAAGGCAATTAGACACTGACTAATTTTATTTAAGCTTGATTAACAAGAAGAAAAATAGAACAGAAAAACTCATTTCATAACCCTTTTCCCTCAATTGGTTTGCTTTGCTTGTAATCATTAACAATATCGTCATTAGTGTAATTTAGGTGTGTGGGTTAAAATGGTCTCAGGATTAGGGCTGGCAAACAGATCAGGTCGTGTCATATTCAGGTTCGGGTCAACTATAAACGGGTCAGAAACCCCCCAACCTGAACCTGATCTGTTTAAGAATCGGGTCAGAAAATCTAAACCTAACCTGATCTGCTAGTTTTTCAGGTTGACCCGACCTGATCTGTTTCGACCTGATTTTTAAATTTTTTTTGGATCAGTTTTGTTATTGGGTCAGCCCAAACTGATATGTTCTAAAACTTTTAGGTTGACCTAATATGTTAACCCGCTTACAACCTGTGTAAAAAGTCTACAAGCCCACAATCATTTATACAAACTCTACAAACCCACATGAAGTTCAAAGCAATTACACACATCAAGTTCAAAGGTAATTCAAAGTTCAAATGAAATTAAAATACTACCAAAGTAATAAACAACCACCAAGTAATTTAATTATACAAATTAGTATTCTAAATCCCAAGATCACGCATGCATAGTGGACCGACTGGAGGCTGAATAATGAGCACTTGCACCGAACTCGGAGCTAATTCCCGCACTTGGACTTGGCATATCTTCCACCTTAAGCTTCATCACGGCCACTTATAAGTTCTCAAGTTGAGGATCCTTATTTGCAAAATAGAAAAAAAAAAAAAATAATTAACGATTTCCCAACAGAGAAATAAAACAAATTAACAGAGAAACAAGCAAAAACTGAAATCAGAATATAGGAACACGTAAATGATTTTCAAACAGAGAAATAAAAAAATTGAAATAACATATATGCGAATTCAATACAAATGAAGCAATTAGAAAAGAAAAGAGATAAGAAATTATTTTACCTCAAGTCACTCAAAGTGATAAGCAATTGCACAAAGCCTCAAGCTGAAACATAAAAAACCAAAAAAAGAAAGAAATAATTAAAAATCAGAAATCCAAACCTAATAAATTTGCGTTTAAAAAATGAAAGAAAAAATTGAATAAATACCTTATTCAGTCGAAAGAAGTAAGGAACTAAGAATGTTGATCTGAAACTTTTTATTTTCTTTAACAAATATTGTTAAGAGATTGAAGAGAGAATGAGAAATGTTGAGAGAGAAGAGAGAAGAGAGAAGAGAGAAGAGAGGCGGAATGTCAAGAGAGTAGTAGTGACTAGTGAGTTAGGGTTAGGTCACTTAGGTTTTGTTTACAATTCTACTCCGTGTCTTCTAGTTTTTTAAGGCTTTCAAGGTCATTGTTGAACTTTTTTTATTAGGGCCGAAATATTTGGGCAAGCCCAGAATACAAATAATTGGACATTCTGTTTTTCGGGTTAAATCAGGTTGGTTTCGGGTTGAAAATTTCAACCTTAACCTAACCCGTTTAATTTCAGGTCGGGTTCAGGTTGACCCATTTATGTAATCGGGTTAAAAATCTCAACCCAAACCCGCTTATTTCAGGTCGGGTTCGGGTCGTGTTATCGGGTTGGGTCAGCTTTTGCCAGCCCTACTCAGGATGATAGGGAACTTGCATCAGGAGGCAATGACAATCAGGTAATTTGGTAGAGTTCAAACTTTAGAAGTTATAACTAATTTCCACAGTGCAAGATGTTCTAGAAACTGATTGTGACTACATATTTCATGAAAATCTCAGCTCTTGGTTTGGAACCAGCATTCTCAGCAGCCAATTCTGAAACTAATTGAGCACACAGCTGTAGGGAACTTGCATCAGGAGGCAATGACAATCAGTTAATTTAGTAGAGTTCAAACTTTAGAAGTTATAACTAATTTCCACAGTGCAAGATGTTCTAGAAACTGATTGTGACTACATATTTCATGAAAATCTCGGCTCTTGGTTTGGAACCAAAGCATTCTCGAGATCAATTCTGAAACTAATTGAGCACACAGCTGTAGGGAACTTGCATCAGGAGGCAATGACAATCAGGTAATTTGGTAGAGTTTAAACTTTAGAAGTTATAACTAATTTCCACAGTGTAAGATGTTCTAGAAACTGATTGTGACTACATATTTCATGAAAATCTCGGCTCTTGGTTTGGAACCAAGCATTCTCGCGACCAATTCCGAAACTAATTGAGCACATGTAATGAACTAATAATTTGGGCGGTAAAAATAAGGGAGAAGATGATGGTTTTTGATTGATGACAATGAAAATTACGAAACTAAAGATAGATTTGCCAAGTTTTCGAGTGACTTGGTCACACTCCCAAGCTAACAACTAGAATGAACTCTCCAATATTTTCCTCATCCCCCTTTCTCTCCCTAATCTCCTCTATTTATAGTCTACTTGCCTTACTCCTCAAGCTAACATAATAACTAGTATTTATTACCAATATTGCCCCCGCCCCCTAGGCTAGTCTATTACAATACCGGCCGCCTAAACTTTCACCTTGTCCTCAAGGTGGATAGAAATTTGCACTGAATGCTCGACAATTGAATCAGCAGTGGTGACTTCCATCTTCGGAACATGGTTCGCTTTGTCGTTTGAGCTCCTCTGTGTCTAGTGTTGATTTCAGCAACTTAAGTGACTTACCCATGGCCGAAGAATTCAGCGGCTCGGACGGGGAAAAAGTATAAGTATGAGTAAAGTGGGTAGAGGTTGAATTGTAAAGGGGAGTGTGCGGATTACGGGGACTTGAAAGGAAGTTTGGTGGGAAGGTTTTGATGAGATTAGTAAACAAATGGTTGGGTGAAGTAGTGAGTTCTTTGGGTAGGGAAAAGTGGCGAGTAGAATTTGGTTAAAAGTCTTTGTGTTAATGATTGAATAAGCAAATTTGGGTCCAAGTTCATATCCCTTAAGAGAATTGAAGTAAAGAGAAAATAAAGTGGAATAAATGGGTTTGAAAATGCGGGTAAAAAGGCTAGGCTTTGACAGGTGGTAGAACTATGGATTTAAATGTTAAAAAATATGTGTTGAAGAATTGGGTGGGGTGTTTGGGTTTTAAATTAGGTTGGTCAGATTGGAGTACTTTCTCTTTATACTCAAGTGGGCCGTAGCTTTTTGGGTACAAGAAATTAAGAGGGTTTTGTTGTAAAAGTTTGGTGAAGAAAATAGAAAGTGAGTGAGGCTCATTGATGGGTTTTATAATTGGTGGGTTGGAAAGGGAATGGTCAAACTTGGCCCCCAGCTCATTGTTTAAAAGTGGGCCGCAAGTCTTTTGAACTGGAAATGGGAAGTTGGGCTTAGGTTTAATGGGCTCATTAAAATTTCGGACTTCATAAAGCTGAGAAGAGGTGGGTTTAAAATATATGGATTTAAGCATCCTGAACTCACCTGAAAAATTATGTGCCAGGTCATTGAAATGAACTGGGCTATTTACTGAATTGCCCCCAACAGCAGCTTCTAGAATTGTCTTCCTCTCCAAGGCAGTAAGGAACTCAATGTGGTTTCTCCCAGCCAACGACGACTTCAGGAAAATCTCTTTGCACGCGCCACCCTTCAACAACAAAATTCCAGCAGCCTCTCTTTGACAGCCACCACCACCGGATCTACCTCTTCTCGTGGCGGCGAGCTTGAAAACTTCACTGGCGATCTTACCTGGCCCACCACCGGACCCGCATCCCACTGCATCCATTTGCACCACTCGTTTTCCTCTCTCCGGACTGAGTTGGAGGCTGGTTCCCTGGTGGTTCTCAATTCCTCCGCCAACATTGTAGCCGTCTTGGCCACCCCGAGCACCGGAACCGCAATTTTCAGCACCACATCTCTCGAATACTCCCCGAGTTGGGTCACCCATGAGTCCACCTGACCCACCACCCACTCCTCCAACAATGGAACTTTCAGATCTACTTTCTTTTACATCCATGAAACCACCAAATCCACCTCCACTGGTGTATACTCCTGCAAACCCACCAAATTTTCCGCCGGTCAAGTCTGGTGACTCTTCGCCGGTGTGATAAACTCCAACATCATTTTCAAAGGCACTATTCTTTAGATTTGTCTCTTCCGCTTCGACCATAGGTTGATTGTCTTCCTCTTCAAGTTTCTCTTTAAAGTTAATGGTGGTGATTTGAATTTCTTGGGGGGAAACCACCGAGGGTTTCATCACTTCTACCACCTCTTTCGAAGCTGGTTGTACAACCTGCACTTGACGCGAAAACTAGGTGTAGAAGGAAAACACCGCACCACCGAGTAACTTCAACTCATCCCACTGCTTGGGATGGGCCGCCGTTGATGCTCCCAGAAAAACCATTGTAATGCTTCACCTTCGCATCCAACAATGGCAGCCTTCAACTTCTCTGCTTCACTAAACCAGAAAAGTTGGAAGTACTCTTCCATCTCCCAAATACATTCATCCGGATTTCTTCCATCAAATAGAGGGAGTTGAAGCTCATACCGGATGTGTTGCAATTTCTTCAGATCTGGATACCATGAAGTCAAGCTCCTTATGATTTCTGTGTACCCCTCACTCATCAGATTTCTTATCTGCTGCATTCTTCCTTTTTTGTTTTTTTTTTTTTTTGAGTGTGAAATCAAAAAATCGAGCAACTTAACTTCCCCGAATCGAACCGCTTCTGGTACCATTTGTAATGAACTAATAATTTGGGCGGAAAAAATAAGGGAGAAGATGATGGTTTTTGATTGATGACAATAAAAATTACGAAACTAAAGATAGATTTGCCAAGTTTTCGAGTGACTTGGTCACACTCCCAAGCTAACAACTAGAATGAACTCTCCAATATTTTCCTCATCCCCCTTTCTCTCCCTAATCTCCTCTATTTATAGTCTACTTGCCTTACTCCTCAAGCTAACATAATAACTAGTGTTTATTACCAATATTGCCCCTGCCCCCTAGGCTACTCTATTACAGCACACAGTTGCTGTGAAAGCCATAGCTTGGTCACCCCACCAGAGCGGTCTTCTTGCTTTCGGATGTGGTACTCCAGACCGTTGTATTCTATTTTGGAATACTACAAATGGGAATCAGATAAATAATATTGATACGGGAAGTCGGGTATGTAAATTTCTAATATCGATAATAATTTGTCACAATATACTATGGTGAGCTAAAATTTTGCATAAATTTGTTACGAAGGTATGCAATCTTGCATGGAGTAAGAATGTAAACGAAATAGTTATCACTCATGGGTATTCTCATAATCAGATAATGGTGTGGAAGTATCCTTCACTTGCAAAGGTAGGAATCACAAAAATTCAAACTTTTCGCTCATATAATTTTAGAGGAAAATTCGGACTCTAATTGTACATGTATATATACGAAGTTGCTATTTTGACGAGCCACGGTTTGCGAGTTCTCGTATCTTGTTGTTTCTCCCGATGGTCGGGTAATACGGTTCCGTTGTTTGCGGGGAAGAAAGTCGTTCAACAATTTCCATAATTGATTGCTCTTTAGTTTGCATATATAGGTCAATGTATCGGGTTTGCGTTTGATTTCGGTTGTGCTTAAAAATATAACTTAATAGAATTACAAAGTATGATAGATGAGTCAAATTTGGGTTTGGTTCAGGTTTGACTCGGTTGTGCTTACATAGTGTAAAACTTGGTAGAATCACAAAATATGATAAATGAGTCAAAATTTAGGTTTGGTTCAGGTCGGGTGGGTTCTTGTCCCTAACAATATCTTGATTTTGCGGATTATAGTGACTTGGAGCGGAGACGAGACCCTAAGATTCGGAATATTTCCCCTTCGTTAAAACACCGGTATGTATCGAATGTTGAAAAGACCGCGAAAAAAACAGGAATTTGTATAATATTAGATCGCTAACTTTTCTTTCTTCTTGAATTTTTTAGGCACCAGTCAAAGAATCGGTTTGTGGTCATTGGGATGAACCTATATTCGCTGAGGATGTTCCGGTTATCTGTCCAAGTTGTGAACGATGAGGTCCATGAATTTTTTAGGCACCAGTCAAAGAATCTGGTTTGTGGTCATTGGGATGAACCTATATTCGCTGAGGATGTTCCGGTTATCTGTCCAAGTTGTGAACGATGAGGTCCATGAATATAGAGCAAAGTGAGACATGTTCTCTTTCTTTGTGTTTTGAACTTCAATTTTTCCGCATACGTGTTTTGAGTTCTCTTTCTTTTTCGTGTTAACTTGATTAGTTGATGTGCGGGTGCACTTGATTATGGAATTGAACTTGTTTGTTAGCGAGACATGTTCCTTGAGCTCTTTTCTCTCCTGCTTATGTGGGTGGTTCTGACTTTGGTGGTATTGGACGAGGTGCATGTTGGGATTTCTTTAATTTGTTTGTCAAAGATTAAATGTTTTATTTTTCTATTGTGTTATATTTTGTGTTTTTGGTAATTTCAGAAAAGGATTTATTAATAAACAAAAGAGGAAATTATGGAGAATAGATAAATGGTTAGATAGACAAGGCGAATATATATGGATAGATAAATGGATAGAGAGGGATCTAAAATATGGATAGTTTGATGGATAAACAAAGAAAGAAGGAGATCATATATATATATATATATATATATATATATATATATATATATATATATATATATATATATATATAGAGAGAGAGAGAGAGATATTAAGGAGAGAATTAGCGCGTTTAAGGAGCATGTCTAATATCCATTGTATTATATGATACACTTTCGCCGTTCTTTTGAGGAATTTGAGAGTGAATTTGAGACAATTTCTACAAAACGCAAACATTTCACTTAATAAAAATGAGGGAGTAAGCACTTGTAGGAGAATATTATATTCATTTTTAGTTTCTTTTTGGAAAAAAAAAGATGGTAATACGAGGGAAGGGGAGAATTAGTAAGACGGATGGAGAAAGGTATAGAAGAGGGAAGATGAGCAGATAAGAGTTGAGGAGAAAATCTGAAGTGTTAGAGGTTGAGGAAGAGAGGGGAAAAAAAGAATATCAAAATGAAAAAGAAAGAGTGGAGTTTGGAGAGAAGAATAGAGTTGTTCGAGTGTTCGACCGTATTTCTTATTAAATAAATATGATTCCATTCTTTCCTTTATACTCGCACTCTATTTTTAGGAAAGAATGGAATCAATGCAAAATTAAAAACGGAAAAATGACTCTTCTACTCCACTGAATAGATTTACTCTAAAGATTCCTCACTCACCATCCTATCATTGCTTAGGCAAACTCAAGTTGGGTAGTTAGGCCTATATTATGCCTAGGTTTAATTGCTCATATTTGCTAAAAAAAAAAAGAAGAGAAGGAAGTAAACTAAGTTAAAGCGAATGCCTGAAATCATGAGAGAGAATATTCTTGTAATTCGATTGCAATTTGTGTGATATCTAGCAAATTAGCTTAATTGGGTGAAACATATCTTATTGATTTGTTTGTAACTATATGCCTACTAATATGTTCTTTTTTCTTTCTTTCTTCTCATGTTTTTTACTTAGAGATGCAAGGTTTATCAAGCTATGTTACACGTCAATGTACAAATTAGGAATAATAATGATTATGATCATGATGATGATGACAAAAATAATAATAATAATTATAATAATAATTGCTAGAAAGAGAAAGAAAGGTGAAAAGATTAATACACAAATACATTAGAGTATAGTGAGATGGAGAGAGGTGGAGGAATCAAGATGGGTTAATGGTAAAGGAGAGAGGGAAAGAATATGAGGGCCAAGATGAGAGAAAGAGGAAGGAGGAAGAGATAGTTATAACTTGGACTATAAGAAAGAGATAAAGAACACTATTACATCATCTCCTAAAACTTGCAAAAAACATATTGGCTGGGAAAGAGGAGGGATACAGTCGACGAGAATTTTTAAGTTTACAAAGCTATATAATTAAATAAGCGTGATACGTAGAGTGAAAGAGGGAGCAAGCAGTTGGTTGAGAGAGACTAAATAAGATCAAGACACGAGAGAGTGTAGGAAAGAGGATGCAGGAGTAAAGATGAGGAACTGAGATAAGAGGGAGGAAGGAATGGAGAGCCTAAGGAGACTAATCTTAGAGTGTAATTGAGAATGAGATAAAGAACACTTCTAAGAGATTTTTAAAAATTCAAAAAATCATAAAAGACGAGAGAGAAGGAAAGAAATATAATGGGAAAGAGATGGGGAGAAAATAGTAATTGACTTTATAAAATTTACGTGATTCTTAACAATCGGGAGAGAGGAGCAAACAAATAGAGAGGAGGACTTTCAAAAGATCTTATATATTCGCGAAACAACAAAAGGAGTGAGAGATTGACTTTGGGAATTTCAGAAAAGGATTTAGTAATAAACAAAAGAGGAAATTATGGAGAATAGATAAATGGATAGATAGACAAAGAGAGAGGGATAATCAAGGCGGATATATGGACAGTTTGATGGATAAACAAAGAAAGAAGGAGATCAAATATAATATATATATATATATATATATATATATATATATATATATATATATATATATATATATATATATATATATATATATATATATATTATACAAAAATACTATTTAGTAGTAATTGGGGTTACTGGAGATAATAATAGATTAGTTTTCTGATTTAAATTGACATATCAAATTTGACACATTTCTCTTTTAAAAGTGCAATGGCAGGGTGGTGTTTGGTAGCTGAATATTCCAAAGGAAAGTGGCCATTCGCATTACTTAAGCCCAACTATCAAAGGTAAAAAACCTATTTGTGAAACAAAACTGAATTGGACATGCTTTGTAGAAACGTAGGACATTTTTTAGGTGGCTTTCCCTTGGAAACAAAACAGCTCTTCGTATCTTGCTTTCCCTTGGAAAAGTATACCAGAAGCTCTTTTAATATTATATTTTCCTTAAAAATAGCAAGGGCCTTTCCTTCTTCTGCACACCTAATTCTGAGACTACAAGTAAATTACTGTTTGAAGTGATTTTGACTTTACTGTTTACTTGTTTGTTGTCCCAGCAGTACTTCTCTTCTGTGTTCATAACTTAAAGGACAACTAACCACTGCTCATGTACTATAGCCATACCTCAGTAGCGGAGCCACTTGGTAACAACCCTGAAATTTAGTTTAGCTACCGTTTAGGCGGTCGCAAAATTTTTCAGCTACCGCTACAGCGGTCGCTAACTGTATTAGCTACCGCATTTGCGGTCGCAATTGAGGAGAGAGCTAAGATTCCAAATTTTCCGCGATTGGTGGTTGAAAATTGTTGGTAGAGTGGGTAAAATCTGTTGAAAACTATAATCAATGATGACGAAATGGTATGATTGATAAGGAATTTCAGAGAACAAAGAGTTGGTGGAGATAATTTCTTCCATGGAAAGTGTGAGATGAGAGAAATTTTTAGGAGTCAGATCTTCAGTTTGGGAAGATGATAGTTTTTGGAATAGGTGACTACCGATCTGGTGAGGACATGGTTGAGTCTTTAGTAGATAATGCAGTTTCAAGAAATATTATATCTTTCAACGCCTTCGTGTTTGCTTGTACAGTAGGTCAAAAGCCTAGCAAAGCTCAATCCTTTGTGAATGACACTGCTGAAGTCAGACTTGTGCTTGAATGTAAAGCTCAAGGAAATTGAAATTTTGTTTAAAAGGAAGCTTCATTATGGAAGAACTAGTTTTTTTAATTTCCGTTTCCAACTTTGAAAAAGGCAATGGAAGAAAGAGACGTAGAGAAGATGAAAAGGTTAATATTAGTTGAGTTATAATGAGATTTAGAAAATATTAGTTGAATTAATCAATAAATTCTTGTGTTATGTGTATTTATGTATTTCTAAATCACGAACATAAAATATCTCAAACTTTTTCTTAAACAATGACCCCTAATGAAAATTGAATTAATTCTAATCCAAAATTTCCTCCAACTCAGCCAAGCTAACTACCAAAATTCTTCTTAGAAAGGGACACAAAATGAAAGTTGTGATAGTTTTGTAATTAACTTTACAAATTTAGCCAGCTAAAGAAAACATGGTAAGTGATTTTTCTAATAGAAGAAGGTAGTGTTGTTTGGTTAGCAAAAATATGGGAAAACTTCCTATAAAATGGAGAATTTTACTTACCTATAGGTCCTTCTAAATAAATGGAAATTACCATGATAAGTTAAAATAAAAAATTATATACATTTCCTAGGAAAATACAAATTCTTGTGAAAACTAACTTATTAGGAAAAACTACTTCGCATGTTAAACAAACACTTAATCAGTGTAATTTATGGGTTTTTTTTCTAACCGATACCGTAGAGTTACGCTACTCCTCACTCAAAATCCTGGATCCGCCCCTGCCATACCTCTTGCCTTTCACCTACTTTTTCTATCTTCTCCTTATTTAGATTGCATATCAAAATAATACTCTTAGCACTTGTAATTACATCTCCTAGAGGCAACCAGCAAAATAAGTATTCCTAAGCCAAGTGAAGGTGCGTTTAATTTTCTTTGTTTTTCTTTTTCACACCTATTTAATTTTGACATTGAATGTGGTGATGACAGCTTCCTTTGATTCTTTCCCTGTTTCCCTTTTGCCATTTATGTCTTCCAAGCATATATATTCATGCTGACATGCTAATAACTGTTGTCTTGCAAAGTTAAGCAACAATATGACATTAAAATTCTGTTTTTCAGTTCCTTTTTTGGCACCTTCACTTTTATTATAACTGGTGTTCTTGGATCAAGTGTATTTTCAATTCAGATTTTTTCGCAGCGTGAGAGATAACTTTTTTGAACAACAGAATCTGTTGTTCATTTTGGAGTTAAGATTTTGTATGAACAACACATTCGAGTGTATTTTTAATTCGAGTGTATTTTTACACCTAGGCTCATGGATTAACTTCAATACATACAATTGATTCTTCACTTTTTTGCACCTTACTACACACAATTGATTCTAGAACTCCCCTTCCCTTTTTTAACATCCAAGCTTGGTCCATTTGTAAGACATATTAGTATTTTTTGCTAAGAATGCTGAAAAAAGTTGTAGCTTACTTCGTACTTGCTTACCGTTTGTCACTTTGTCGATTTCAGACCGTGAGTCATGAAACCTGAATCTACATTCCGTGATTGGCTTTCCCCCAAAAGCAAGGCTTATAAGGTCAAGGTTAAGGTTATTGAAAAGCGTCGTCCAACAGTATCTCCAAAAAAAAAAAGGTGTCTTGTACCCGTCACTCCTAGAAGATGAAAAGGTATTATAGCTTATTTACCAAGTCAAATACTCTAATTATGGTGTTAGCCACTGGGTGATTAAACGACTTAGATAAAGAAATATGGACCTTAGATTTACTGGAACTAACTAATTGTTATATTATAAATTAGAGAAACAAAAAATGCAGCTCATCTACTCCTCAAACTCAAAGTGAGGTGCGCACTGAACTTAGACAAGTAAATTCAAATTTGCTTCAAACTACTACTCAACTTTATTTATCTTCCCAAAGTACACCACGCACTGCACATAGTAAGTAGATAAGATAGATGTAGACAACATGTGCTGTGAGTTTGGTATAATTCGGCTTGACGTATGGATATCTCTCTACTTTTTGATAATTTTTCTCTGACTTGTTATGATTAGTAGGAACTACTTGATCTTAGAGATAGGATTGAAGTGTCAACACTGCGTTGTGTGAAGACAATTACCCAAGTGCTTGACAGAGACTGTGTACTGTTCGTCAGATCAGTTTCAGGAAGAAAGGAAGATGTGCAATATGCATGGTATCATTTTACTCCATGAAACTTACCTTCTTGTGGGATATTGACATTTGCCCATAATACTAAATTACTGAGTATATTCTTAATCTCTTATATTAATCACTAACAAGTGAAGTTAGGATGGATTTTTTTAGTCAGGCTTGCTATGGACAGTATATACAGATAAATGTATGCCTATAATCTAATTTTATATCTTTCATTAAATTAATAGAAAAAATATATGAGTACTTCTTATCACAAAGTAACAAAATAGCAAAGTAGATCCTAGGAGAGCAAACTTTGTAGATAACGAACTACAGATGGTCTCTGGCTGTTATTTTTGTTCTGTCTTTATTGTTAAAACTATTGTTTGTGATACTGAAGCAGTTATCTTGTAATGGCAGGAGGAGGTGTACAGGCATATGGATGATTTTGGAACCCTAAAGCTTATGGCCACTATTACGGTATTACCATGTCATTGTCAGCTGCATCAAGAAATGGTTATCAATGAAGAATATATGTCAGATCTCCAAGGGCCCGGTTATGCTAGAAAATACAAAGGAGAAGTAAGCTAAAGCTCCGTGGATGCTTTTTAAGTTTTTATATAACTCCATTCTTTGTAGATGTTACACGTGTAAACATGGAGAACTTTCCTCAAATGAAGTATCTCATGTAGAAGTACTATTAAGGTTATGCTTCGTGGATTGATCAAGAACAGGAGAAAGTAGTTTATCCAAGTCTTTTATTTGCATCTTTTGTTGGACTAAATCATATGTGTAATCTGTTTAGCTGATAAAAATAGTCAGCCTGTTTAAAATTAATGCTTGTCGGTAGTTTACTGTATGTAAATTTCGTCTCAGCCATACTAAGACTGAGAGGAAGATTATTTACCAAGCAACTAATAGAGTTAGTTTATACTTATTAACTAACTATTACCCTTAAACAAGAGTAAATTCAACCTGAGACAGTGGGGACTCCTATTCTCCGAACTTGTATCTCAAAACTAATTAGTCGACAACTGCTATCTCACAACAATTAAAAATATCTTGAAGCAGTTAAGGAAAGTCGGTTGTCAGTCAGCAAGAACCCCGGTTGTTTTTCAGAATTTAGATCCAAAAAGAGCAGACTTCAGTTTCAGCATAAAATCTATCATAAGTTATTACTCTTTATTTGAACTAAAAAGCGAGTGTTAATGGAGTCCATCAGCGTGACCAGAAATAATCTTAGTGACCAAACTACCAAATACTACCGATCTTATACAACAATGAGGAAGAATGGCAAGTTAAAGCCTTATTCTCTGTATCGCTTAAATAATTTAAGAAAGTTTTTTGATGTGGTCATAAAAGTAAGTTTTGTTAATAATATTGAGATTTTTTGTAGTGAATCTCGTGATTAGGAAGGGTTCAATATCAGTGATGTCGTTGTAGTCTTGTGTGTAGATTGTAACCATTTTAAAGTGGTTAAGGATTGCTCCTACTTAAATTGCCACGTGAAAAAAGCATTATAATTAGATAAGGGAATATTTTGTTAGGAACTTTATAAAAATATGATCATAAATTTCATATGAGTATTATTACAAGTACCAATAAATTTTGTTAAACTGTTTTTCGACCAAATGTCCCCATTTATGTTTGTTAAAATATAATATACACCACAAGCACAATCAAGATAATTAAAGTATTAGGTTCACGTCTTTACCATTAACTTCCCGAATTATCTAAATTTCACTACCTTGAAGAAACCATGAGCATAACTTGTGATATGAAAATTCGTTTATATGCAGTGTTGTTAAATCGTGCTATACTACAAGCTTATGATAGTGTACAAATGTTTCCTTTTCACTACATGGCCATATTACACAATAACAGTTACATAGTACAAATTGTTTCGGTTCATTCGGACAATAAGCATTACATAGCCATGTTACACAACAACACACTTGAGATAACATCTCTCAATTATAATTCTTATAAATAATAGCGAGCTCTGAGCAATATGTTTCTACCATAAATACAAACTAATATTACATTCAACTATCATAATTAAGATGCTTTGTCTAAAATAATAATACCATTAATGTTATTAAGTAAATTTTGCTATCTTGGGGGGACCATGAACTATAGCGCACGTCCAACAACTGGTGTTTAAAAAAAGTCAAAGTGTTGTAATATGTCAGTTTTCAATAGCAAAGGAAGTTTGGTTTTGCACTATAAATTACAAATTTTACTTTTTGTTCTTTAATTGCTATCATGTAAAATATTCTTTATTTGCCTCCAAAGTATATCTTCCATGTATCAATGTTTTATAATTTTAACAAAAATATTAGTTAGGATAGTGATCAAATTTATATGTCCATATAATAAAAGCCAAAAAATACAAGTACACAACAAAAGAAGTATGATTTTGATTTCATGATAAGTATTTAAAATTGTTTGGCAGAGTATAAGAAGTTATCTTTAACTAGGGAAAGGTAGATAATTAATTCCTCCATTGTTAGGAACGAAGGTAAAACTTCTTATTTATCTATGACAACCAAGCAATTTTTCAAGTTCTTAATCTACGTTATTGTTCAGTTCCCGTGTTTTTCCACCACCCAATTATTACCCGACAACCAACAAGAATGAAGGAAAGGAATAATAGGCATTTAATCGTTAGATGTGAATTTTGCGTGTAACACCCCGTTTTGACACCAATTATTCTTACAGTTAGTACCAAAAAAAAATCAATTGATACCCAAATCCCCAATTGAAGGGAAAAGAGTCAAAGATAAATTTCAAAAATTAAAAGATGCCCAAAATAGAAGATTAAATATCTATAATATTTCTTTCAAAAAAAATTACTACCTAATTAGTCATTACCATCTAGACCAATAGTACAAAGTATTATCTCACTTAATCTAATACACTTCCAGTTCCCATATGAATCGAACAACCATACTACCACTAAAATTACCAAGAATGATAATGAATTACTTTAGCAATAAACACACTTAGATTACAAAATTTTACATAAATGCAGTTTAGATTTTATCAACATTCAACAAAAACACAAGCTGCCCTTTGGACCACTTCAGGCAAATCAGGCCCTCTACTCCACTCCTCAGTCCCACAATCAAAGATATACTTTATCAAATTTTTCTACTTTGGGGAACGGCTATCTAATTACTTTATCTACCTAACTACAAAGTTCACATGCTTTGATTTTGCTTAAATCAATCATGCTAATACTTGCATTTAGTTATTCACCACTATTTTCGCTACCTTGGGGGGACGCGCGCGATAACGCGCGTACCAACAACTAGTTTGGAAAAAGAAACAAGGGAAAGGAAAGAGATCGATAAAAAGAAATAAATATTGTTCACAAAAAAAAAGTACACTTATATCCCTGTGAATATGTGATAGGAGAGAAGGAAGCAATATATAGAACACATCCAATAAAGTGTGTGATAAGTCATTTGGATTATTTTTTCTGAAATAAGTGAAAAGAAATTGAATAAAACACTATCTAAAAATAAGTACTTAGGTAATACTCTAATATTTTAGGTTGATGGAATTTTCCTTTCGATATTATACTCTAAAAATAAGCACTTTTGGACCGGGATCGGAATTCGGACCGGAACCGGACCGGACCGGAAAATTCCGGCCAGGTCCCCGGTCCATGAAAATTTGGGATTCCGGGTTTCCGGTCCGGTCCGGTCCAAACCCGGAATTTTCCGGTAGGGACCGGCGGACCGGAATTCCTGTTTTTTTTTAAAAAAAATGTTTAAAGGTTAAAAAAAAAGTTTAAAAGTTAGAAAGTTAAAACCTCAAATTTATTGCCTTTAAGATTATTGCTTTTAGAATTATTATATTTTAATATGTTGAATTTATAAATATATTTAAACCTAAAAAAAAGTTTTTTTTATTAAAAAAATATAAATTCCGGTCCAACCGGTCCAAAACCGGACCGGACATGACCGGAATATTCCGGTCCGGGACAAAAAATTGGATTCCGGTCCACCGGTCCGGTCTGGTCCGATTTTAAACCCGTGCACACCCCTGGTTATGGTATCGAGTCTGTTCTAAGCAGGTTCGTATTATTCCTACAATTTCACCTTAGAAAAATGAACTTCAAATAACTGAAATATCTCAAAATCAATTATTCGAGATGAAAATGTTTAGATGGGAGATGAAGGTGAACGGGCCATATTGCATTAACTTGGCCTTAGAATTTTAGATTATAATCAATTTGTGTTTGCCGTGTAGTGTAGTGTTCATTTGCTGGCTGTAGGTTAGCTTTGCTTTGAAGTTTCCTATTTTTAGTCTAAAATATTAACATTGAAGTATTGTGTATTTGTGTTCATATCAAGTTGTCAGTTATGAACTTTTAGACTTTCAGGGGTGTACTGGCCTGTCACATACGGTGCACATGTGTGACAGTGTGAGTCTTCCTTTTTCTTTTGCATTCATTTACAATTTACAACTAGTTCCACTCCCAATTGTCTAATTGTCTTCCCTATTTCATTATTTGTTTCATTAAAGTAAAAGATTATAAACTATTACTTTGTTAGGACTTAGGTTTATTCTAATTTTCTATAACCTTTTCTAGTTAGGTAAGATAAAGAACTATACTGCTTGACACTTCTTGCTAACATAACCAGCCAGGTTTGTGGGTCAAATTTCTTAGGAGGAAGGGGGGATGACAAGGGAAATATCATTCCCAAAGTTCCCCTAGTGGGATTTAATCCCATGACCTTAAAGTCATGCAACCAAACCTTTACCACTTGGTCAAGTCTTGTGTGCCTTGCATTGATAAAAATATGAAATAAAGAAAGTTAGTTGGTTTGGTTAGACGGAAAGGAGCAAAATTGAGGGGGGGGGGAGGTTTCCAAGAAAATAGAATTAGTATTGGTGCTTATATAGTTAGGTATCTTTTTTTTAGATTGATAAGATAAATAACTTTTGGGTTGTCCTCGTACAGGGCCCAAACACTTGGAAGGAGAAGGGTATGCCGGTATGGTAAGGGAATTCCTCCTCCAAGTATCCCTCACTTAGTGGGATTCGAACTCTTAACCTCGGCGCACGGAATCAATACCCACCAAATATGAGTCAAGCCAAGCTTTGTATATATTTAGGTACATAATAAATAGAAAATAACAATATAGACATCTCTAATGAATATCTTCATCATTTCCCTCACTTGTTGTATAAATAACTGCTGGGAATTTCGTCACACTTGAGAACCAGCTCAGGTGTGAACCGGCTCACCTCACTTGACCATTACTAAATTGATTTTTTTTACTAATTAAAAATGGTTATTATTACCATTGTATTTTTGTCATGCAGTTTAAATTTATATACTGCAGAAAATGATTTTGACTTATTGAAACTGAATTTGACTGATGAGCACTTATCTTTAATCAAATATTATTATTTGAAATGGAAGTAAACAGAGCCTTACGAGAATATGAGTTCATTGTACTCACTTTATTAGATGTTGGATACATTGAGAAGAATATGACATCCAACATCATTCATCTTCCATCGCAAACTTTGTTTCTATATACAAATACAAGATTACATCTAATTAGCATACAAGTTGTACACAAAAAAAGGTTTACAAGTAGATAAAACAAGGAAGTATATACTTATATTAGTTATATACGATCCAAGTACTTCTATGCAACCGCATTCATTTCAGTCAGTCATTATTGAGTAATTGACTGCACATCTTTGTGCATTGTTCGAAGAATTGTGGTAACCTGCTCTATCTGATCTTCACTTGAACAAGATGAAAGAAGAACTTTTGCAGTTCCTCCATCCGGGTAACACCCAGCATCAATCATTTCTTCAAATATTTCTATACATACCTTGTACTGCTTCTTCCTCGAGTATGCTCCTAGGCGCGATGTCCATGTCACGACATCAGGTCTCATATTTTTGTCTCCGAGTGAATGAAACAAATCCTCCATTTTCTCGAAATATCCAGCTCGTCCATATATGTTTATCAATATATTGTACGTACTTAGATCAGTAGCTACATATGGTTCACCTTCCATTGCACTCAAAACATTTTCCATCTTCTCAAACTGACCAAATCTACCATACAAATTCAGCATGCTATTCATGACGTACGTATCTGGCTTAATACCTGAGTTGATCATCTCGGCTACAAATTCTTCACTCTTGATTATGTTCCCCGCTTTTGCGTACGCACAAAGTAACAACATGTAGGATTTCATGGTTGGAGTCATGCCGAGGGACTTCAGCTCCCTGAACACACCTTCTGCATCTGAAAATCGAATCACAAATTTAACACCGGAAGATAGAAGACTTGACATTTTGCAAGGCTGTCTTTTGAGTTCATTATACATATACATATATAATCTATATTCACTCTCTATGCTCTTACAAGGTACGCTCGATGTTCATTAAGCTTTTTGTCAGGCAATACACGGAGATGTATTTTCTGGACACAATTATCTTCTTTAGCACCCTTGTTGGAATATCTAGTGTAAGAGCTTGTTTAACCTAGGAGGCTAGGAGTATGTTTTCAAGCCATACAACCCTTGTTTGAACTCGAATTCTGTATCCAAAGGACACTGTACCAAATCAAACCCTAAAGATGTATGCAACAGAAAGAACATCGAGCATGTAATGGCTATTATCTGAAGAGCATGATAATATTCGACTGCAAAAATTTGTCATTTCTTGGCATTGCCGCTCTTCTTTAAACTCCACGGGAATTGGCTTATTTACAAATTACAAGAGCTAATGTATCTATTATTTATATAATTCAGCAATGTTTGGGGTAAGCTCCAAGTACTAAGATGACAAAGTTTTTACCTTCAACTAAACCAGCTCTACCATAGGCATCTACCATGATGTTATAGGAGGCTCTATCTGGCTCACATCCCATGTGTTGCATGAGTGTAAATATCTCTGCAGCGCCATATGGGAACCCTGCACGGCTTCAAGAAGTTTAAGTGAAGGAACTAAATTAGTTCAAATCCAAAATTTCTATATCAAAAACAATCTCTTTTATATGTATCCTTAGTTAAAGACATTAAATTAGGCCATCTTACACATGTAGCAAGCGATCCAATATGCTAATCAGCAACCACAATTCAGATGTAATCTACTCATTCTGGTGAATTTCGAACATTTACTTGCTGGTGGGATGGAAACGATTAACCCCTATTCTAGATACTGACCTGTAAGCTTCCATCAATGCATTATAAGCATAAACATCAGGCTCCAGACCAGCTTCTTGTAGCAGCTCAAATATTTCTTCTGCTTTCTCACATTGACCAGCCCTTGCAAATGCATTGATAAGTGCAGTGTAAGTGCAGATATTTGGCTTGCACTTCTGAGTTCTCATTTCATTGAACATCTTGAGGGACAGATAAGCTTTATTTGCCTGCATGCATAATGGAGATTTGTTCTTCTGATCAACTTTTGCATCTAGCCTACACATAGATTCAATTGAATATCAATGCCAAAAAGACTGTCGGTGTTGTAACAAATAAGAGAAAACTCCAAGATACCAGTTTACAGTATACTTCCTCAGTTTCATATTAGTTGTCAAACTTGCAACACATTGACTTCTAAGGTCTAAGAGAACTTTTTGAGTATATGAGCTCACCAATATATACGAGGATTACAGTAGCCATGTGGGATTTTGTTAGATTTGTCTCAATGTATACTTTCAAAATAACTCTTCATAGTTCTTTTCTATATAGGAACTTTACATAGTTTTTACTAATATGTAATTAAAGATATAATGTTCAGAGCAATACATTAGAAAACGTGAAAGTATGAACTTATGTTTTCTGAAACAAGTCAAAATAAGTTGAACACAACACTATTAAAGTATGAATACATGACAATGATCAAAATCGAAGAGAAAATGAGCAACTGTATTTAGAACAAGGTCCAAGAAAAGCTAAGAGAACATAGTTGAATGGAATGTATGACAAAACAAGCTAGGTGGCAGATGGCTTATCACTTATGTAAAAGATAGCTGCTGATGGCTAACCTTTCCATATAAATTGATTAGCATTGTGTAGGTTTCAGTAGTTGGCTCACAGCGTTCCTTTTTCATCCTATCATAAAGCTCCAAAGCTTTTGTGGTGTTTCCTCCTTTTATGAGTCCTTCAATATAAGCATTGTATACAATGGCACCTAAAAAAAACAAGTAAAATATTCAATTGTGGAAAATACAAAAATCAACATATAAATTTTAGGTATCAGCTGTCGTCAAGGCTACTCGATTTTGGGTCTCCAAGTATTAATCATAAGCCTTACACAATTTTATTGTGCAAGTCTAATGCAATGCTATGGCTATGTAAAGATGTTGTTTTCTTCTATATACGAATAAGGTAATACCAAAAGCCATTCAACGAGCATTCTCAATATTATGCCTTGAAGAGGACTCAAACCTCCACGCTGTTTAGCACCATGCTCTGTTTATTAATGTATACATGAAAATATTGGGGTTAGTTAAAATTTAGCTGTGTAATTATTGAGCATTGTTTAACCAAGTATACCATAAAGAACAACATACATTTTTCAATGCAATCATAACAATAATGACCCATAACATACTCCAACTTCATCTCTCTAATGTAGTTGTTTATTACTTATTTTAGGTTAGGAGAAAACTTTGAAGGGAACTTTTATTTCATAGGAATAATGGGAAATTTTCCATTAGAAGTGAGCGGATAGTATCAATTGTCCACTATATACTCGATTCTATATGAAATATATTCATTCAAATTTTGGAGAGGATTACAGCAAAAATATTCCAGATAAAGAAAATATGCAGAAAAGAGGAAGAAAAATGAAGTAACTGGATGGAGTAAAGACATATACTTGAATGGAGGCCATATTTTCTCATCTCAGAGAAAATAGCTTCAGCTTTTGCATACAATCCAGATGCACAGTAAGCCCTCAACATAAGTGCATACGTATCTTCAGTAGGAATGCATCGAGCTTCCAGAAGTTGTAAGTACGTTGCTTCTGCCTTCATATGCTGTAATCTCTGTCCAAAAGCATCAATCATCAAATTGTAACACAATATATCTGGTCGGAATGAGCTCCTAAGCAATATCCATTGACATAGCTGCAAAACAAGCACAAAGCGTCAATCCTTCTAAACGATAATCAACCACATCACCCTTCCACATTAACAAAATATAACAATAAGGCCTTGTTCACTTCAACTTAGAAAATTATATTCACTAAAAATGGGTTTTAGTAAAAGTGAACTGCACAAGAGAGAAAGCCTAAAGAATCAGTAAAAAGCATTGATATCAGTAAAAATCAGTTTTAATCAACAAAAATCAGTTTCAACAAGTAAATATAAGTTATAAAATCAGAAGACTTATTTTTGGTTCAGAAAATCAGGGAAGTCAACAGGTCTAACAAGGGAAGAGACAGTTTATTATTAACAGGAAGTTCACAGGTCTTCCAATACGTTATTTTTCGTATCATAATCATGTAAAAGAATAATTTTCCAGGCTTGTAATTTAGATAATATGCATATCGAGACATATCTAGCTTTTAAGAAGGAATATCCTGGTGCTGATACATGTGAAAGGATCACTCTCTCAAAAATTTAAGTCGATAGGTAAAGATAAATAAACAAGAAGTTTCATATACTATCCATACCTAATGGAAATGTCAAATTAGCTACAATTAACATGAAGCTATACACAAAACTGATGGAGGTTTACAACTTTCCTCACCACCACAATTTCATCCCATTTTTTTTTCAAGCGTAGTTGGACAGCTACATTGATAATGTCGTCCCAAGTGCTATGAGTTTGAGGAAGGGTGTCAAGAACGCTCCAAATTTTGTTGCTATCTGCTTCCTGCTCTACAAGTTCCAAAATTTTTGAGCTATTGGGCTAAGCACCGGAAAAATTCCATCAATAAATCCTGAACCAAATTTCCATCCACGTCCCCTTAAACCACCACCTAGTTTGGAACAAGAAACACCAAAACTTTAAGCAGAGTCCACCATATATATTGAAATTTATATAATAAGTGTTATTCAATACTTAGATAAGTGGTAAGAATTACAAGTGCATACATCGTTTCCTAGACACTTTTTTGCGATCAAAGCTTCTCAGTTTGCCTTTCCTATCAACATAAGTGCTATCACGCTTAAACTTCCCAGGAGCCTCCACATTGGAACATTTTACTTTCCAAGGAATACGATTGGCATAGCTTCTTAGACTTAGATATATACTGCACAATAGCCATAGAAAATCCTTGAGTATTGTTCCACGAAAAGTAATTACATAAGTTTGAAGTTATGATTTTTGAATACTTTTAGTTCACCGATATTTGCCCACAATAACAAGGCAAATGGGAATGGTAAAAGTAGCTTCGAAAACAATTCATAATTAGAGTATAATTTGCACGGCTACGGCTGTATAAACCTCACTCATTCACAAGGTTTGAGAAAGTCACACTCTCTCCATGACCACTATAATCCCCACTAGAGAGACCTACAAGGCTATATTCTACCTTTGATAAAAGTAGCAAAATCTGAAACTCTGGATGCTCAAAATTCGAATAATAATTTCATAAACTAAAGCAGCTAAATCTTTCAGCAACTCAAACTAGTTAAACAAACTCTCCTTACTCTATGAAGAGTTATGAGTAAAAATGCATCTATATTGATTGTAAAATCTATACTATATAGGCAATTGCTAGATAAATGAAGCAAATGTTAACATATATCAATCGCAATTTCACAAGTGTCTCCAACCTTATCTACATGCATGTGTGAACCCAAAGATATATTCAACCCTATCCATAATATGATCAATACCCAAAGTACTTGAATCTTTCCATTCATCAATCATGAATTTACACATTGATCTTAGTGCACCTTAAAATACAAATAAAGTGACTCACTTTTAGAGCTGGTAAAATATTACCCAATCCGCCAACCCAACCCGAACCCATTAATAATGGGTTGGGTTGAAATTTTCAACCCGTTTAATTAAATGGGTCGACCTGACCCAACCCGTTTAATTAAATGGGTTGGGTCAAGTTGAAAATCTCGACCTGATTTTAACCCGTTTAACCCATTTATGGAAACAACCTAAAAACCCTAACTAATTTCACAGCTAAAAAAAATTGGGCTAGCCCATATAGAAAGTTAAAAAGTAAAAATTCTAACTCATTACAGTTAATGTTGAACAATTGATTATGGAGTTGTAATGGTGTTGATTTTGAACAACAGTTGGGTTGATTTTGAACAATATCTAGCATATGGTTATGTAATGGCTTAATGCTAAGTTGTTGCCTACTGTTGCTTTGTAACATACTCTTTGTTGTTTTATTTTTTTTTTCTGGAAAAAACACGAAAAAAAAATTAAATGGGTCGACCTGAAGATTGACCCGTTTATCATAAGGTTGGGTTGGGTTGGGTTGTAATTTCCAACCCGTTTAAGTTAACAGGTCGGGTTGGGTCAAGGGGTTCTCAACCCGTTAACCCGCCAACCCAACCTGATCTTGACCCAACCCGACCCATTGCCAGCCCTACTCACTTTCATAGATGCGATATGTAAAATGAACAGATAAAACTGGCACTCTGGCAGCCACACAATCTGACTACAAGGGGTTAGAGACAACAATAGATCAATTTGCATATGCACAGAGGAGGATGGAGATGACAGTGCATCAATCAAATAAGAGATCTTACATCCTACCCTGCATTCTTCAAATTAATGGCCCTCCCACGTGGGCCATCACTAATGCCTTCGTCAAAGGAAAATTTGACCACATACAAGCACAGTGGAATTTTATCCTAATTGGGAATAAGCGTTAACACGCTCCCCACTAAACATGTACTAGGTGCTCAAGCAATTTAATTATCTCTCTCTTATTAGTTATAACCATTATTAATTTACTTACTCAAGATATAAACTTCTAATACTCCTAAAAGTACATAATAGTCTCCTTTTAACAAATTCCTCATTCAAGATGTCTATTGGATAACAAAGTATTATTTCCAACTTATTCCACATGGTCAAACTAATTCCCACTCTAATAACCCATTAATCTAATCTAGCTAAACCTAAAAGAGAGAGAGCAAATTTCTTGGGTTCATCCTCCTTAGCAATCTCATATAAGTGGTCCATATATCCAAGTATATGAATTTTCATCTTCTAAATACAATTAGGGAATGCTTGGATTAGGGGTAATGGTTTAGGGGAGTATTAAAAGTCATATCAACTTAATAAAAGGAAAATGAAGATTAGTTGAGGTGGTTACAAGGGGGATGATGTAGTGGTGCCGTGATGAGAAGGGAGGGAACAAAGAAGTTATTACCCTCCAAATGATAGTAACAATTACCCTCTTCCTTCCCTTTTCTTCTTACTAGCACTAGCTTATCCTCTAAGGCTCTAACCACCTTAATTTTCCTTAGTTCGACTTTTATTACCCCCTTGATACATTACCCTCAATCCAAGCATGCCCTTAGTGGTAATCTACGGTATTAAACCACACTATAAGTGATCGATGTTTGGGTTGAACATATGGAGTGGTATATCCTAGGAAGTAGTTTTTCTCTTGAACTTCCATTTCTTTGGAAGTGCAAAAAGGTGTTCGGTTGATCATAGGAAATTCTACTCATCTACCAGACCTCCTAAGAAGTGCTACTTCCTATAGCATCATCAAGTACCAACCAAACAACTTCACATTAGCTTACTTCCTACGAACTTCCACTTTCACATGTTTCTTTACATCAACCAAACAAACACAAGGACTAATTCATCTACAATAAGAAAATTAGTATTCACTAACAGCATTTTCGGTACGAAATTACAATACTTTATATAGGGTCTACATGAACCATAAACAGAGTGATGAACTAACTCACTAAGTATATGCCACTGAAATTATATAATGCCATGCATAATTCTCTTCAAATTTGAAGACCCATTTAGATATAAATTCAAACTATACATATTGCTGATAAACAAACCAAAAATCACAACTTTATTGAATGTAAATTACACTACTCACCCAAGGTTAGAGTGATGTGCAACTAAGAATTTCCATCTTGTACAATGCGTAAAAGCGAGTTCCGGCAATGACCCACCAGTGAGAGCGGCGGTGATGGGGTGTCCGACCACCGTCATCCTCTTGAGTCTTGTTAGTGTCAACTGTCAAGCAGTAACTTGCTCTGCTTTTGGAGCCGCCTCCGCTTCTAATCCCTTACTGGATAATAAGATGAGGTAACACAAAGTTCTTCCTCAAATTGTCTTCTCAAATCCCAAAAAAAAAAATGTCTTCTCAAATTTGTCTTATTTGGATTTTGAACTCATAATCTATCGTTTTTTTTTTATCCGTAAAAATAAATTTGAGGTCTGATTAGGTCCAAAAAAAACAACATTGTCTTATTTGGATTTTGGACTCATAATCTATCGTTTTTCTTGGACCGTAAAAATAAATTTCAGGTCTAATTAGGTCCCAAATTTGTCTTATTTGGATTTTGGACTCATAATCAATCGTTTTTTTAGTTCGTAAAAATAATTTTCAGTTCTTATTAGGTCCAATCAGAATTGATTATACTGATCATGTATAAACATAAGGACTTAGTTTCAATCATGATTCAGGACAAAGTGTGGTTTTAGATAAATTTAAGTGAGACTAATGCATGCTAAGGGAAATCCTTTATATGTAACTAAGCAAAAGTTGAGAAGTAAGAATCAATGTTTGGCCTAGTTGGTTAAAGGTCCTCATTCCACTCCTACTGACATATGTGTATAGACGTATAGTAACATATCAAGTACCATTTTTTGTAATAAACCTAAAATTAAATGTACTTTCTATTTGTAACTTGACTTTTTAATTTTATCTTTATAAAAAAAAACTTCAATCTATGATAGTGGAGTAGTATATTTAGTTAATACAATAGTATATTCTTTTGGCTTTATTACAAAAATGTAATTTTCATATGCTATTGTATATATTTCCCCGATATCAATGAGTCATTGGTCTGGTTGTAAGATGTATGAACATTTATCACTTTACAGTTGGATTAACAAAGTCAGTACCATACACCCACTTACACCCAAGGCTATTTTAGTTTTTTTTTCGTTCATTCCTCGTTTTTGTTTGGCTCTATAAATGATAAGTGACTAAAAATTACACTATTGGGTGTACGGTACACCTAAGTGTATGATATAAATTGCAAAGTTTTGTTTTGTAGTATAATCTTTAATTGGTTTATCAATTTGGAAAATGGTATAGGGTTGCATGAAAGTTCGAAAGTGAAAAGATTAAGCATTAATAAGATCGACATATACATGATTGAACCAAGAAAAAGCTCCATGTATTCCCTTTAAAAAGAATTCCATGTATACCAAACAGAGAAAATTGATGCGTAATCGTGTGATGATATAGTAAGTTTTCATTTGATATTGTCAGTTTTCTTTTGATATAGTTAATTTATGTATGATATAGTCAGTTTTTGTACTAGAGGTGATCAACATAGCTTTGTTCGGCCGAATTTGGGCGGGTATTGGAAACGCATGACCCGATTTTTCAAAAAGCGGGCTGCGGACAACTTAAATATGGAAAATTAGGCTAAATTGTGACATGTTTCGAAAATGGCATAACTTGGCCCGGCCCGATTTAGCGGGCTTTGGGGAGGGAATTTTAGTACGAGGCTTTGGTTTAGCCCAAACGGAGGCTTTGGCCCGAATTGGGTTTTTTTTTGGACAAAGCCCGACCTAGCCCAACATATGATCACCTTTATTTTGTATGATATATAGTAAATTTGCTGATATAGTCAATTTTCGTATGATATACTCGGTTTTTTTTGCTGATATAGTCAGTTTTTGTGTGATAAAGTCAGTTTGGGTGCATAATAATTTATTGTGAATCCGGTCCATCCTGAACGTTTTGAAACTTTAGAGTGTCATTTATAAAAAAAAAAAAATTAAGTGGATCTTAACAAAATTTTCAAAAAGAAAGGAGCGAAAATGAAAAAAAATGAAAATAGGGCGGAAATCCAAAAACAGGGACATTTTGGGAAAGAGGGAAGCAAAAGATCACTCTCTCATCCAAGTAGAGAGAGATCCATCATCCATCCAAGTAAGGTAGTAGTGTGCGTATTCTTTATTGACTTTTCTGAAAAAACTAAAAAGTTTCGAAACGCGCAAAAACCCATTTTCTCTCTCCTCTACCTTCTCTTTCTCTCTCCTCTGTACTTTCCGACGAACCACAACTTCGACGACGATGATCAGCGTCGAAGATTCGAAGGCGTTGTTTTCGCTGCTAAATTCAGAACAACGTTCTTTCGATGAAGTTATGGCGGATTTCAACTCTAATTTTCCTTCATATCTCCACTTCACGATATGCACTGCTCTCGCTACTCTTGTTGAGGTTTCTCTCTCCTCTTGATTTTCAATTTTATGCAATATTGAGCTTGATTTGATTGCTTTTTTTCAAGTTGTCGACTGTGATTTTCGGTTTTTGGTTCTGTTGTTGGAATTGTTCAACTTGATTAGGGTTTCTGGAGTGTAATTTGATTGGAGTTGGTTTTGTTTGTGTTTCTAGTGATCTGAGATAGTATGATTTTAGTTAAGATATGGTGAGCTTTGGAATTGTTGTGAATTTGATGTGGGTAAAAAATGGTAGGATGCTAGTTTGTGGTGTGACTGTGAACTGATGAGCTGTGGAAAGGTATCGCCTTTCGTACGAGATTGTAGATAAGGTATAGAAATGAGATTATGTATGTTTGTTGAAGAACAAAGTAGTGTACTCAATATTGAGCTGGTTTGATTGAGTGATTAGTGAAGAACGTTTCATAATTGGGTCTTAATGGATTTAATTAGATAATTGATTTAGGTGGCGTACTTTTTTAGTCACGGTGTGATAGGATAATCCTCTCTACAATGCAGGGTCAAGGTTGTTATATTTGAGCCAATTTTGATCTTCGGTTTGAGGATGAACCTCTCAAGAGCCACGAGGCGATGGTGTGGTGTGTCCGTGTGTGTATAGGCTAACTACCATTTGGGGGTTTGAGAGTACATTAGTTTGAAACTTAGGCTCGGACTTAGCCTTATGCCGGTTGTATGCTTTGAAAATGGGGGTTCTGTTTTTGCTCCTCTATCTTGTGCTAAGTTACCTGGACTCGTATACCCATGTCCGACACGGGTACGTGTCCAAGTGTCCGACTCCGCTATTCTATGAAAATTTTCAATGATTTTGTCCCAAAATGAAGTGTCCAAGTGTCCGTGTCCACGTTCGAGTGTCAAGGATCCAACACTGGTACTTGAGGTGAATTGAAGAGTCCATGTAACTAAGATCTTGTGTTGTTCTTGTTTTGCTTGCGTTATTGGAGGAAGTTTGATATGATTGTGCAACAAATAAATGGGAGTCACTTTGATTATTTGCAATTTGAAGGGAGTTAGTAGCAGCGTTGCTACCTTTATTGATTGCAAGCTTTCATTTGATGCATGTTAGGGTTGAAGAAACTTGGTGGGTTATTCTTAGCAAATCCTTGCTTTGCCATTGTTGTTAGCTGACTTTGATCTTTGAGATGGAGCTCTCTTTCACAGCAAGGGGGCATCAAGCAGCGATTTTTTAAGGGACTTTGTTTTACATTCTATGGCCTCTTTATCAATGTGGCAATCTATGTGGTTTCTAGATACATTTTTTTCTTTGTTTAAGTAATATATACTTGCATGACCTTTCTATCTTCTCTTGTTTCTAAGTGGTCATTTATTATTGTAATAATTATTTTGAAATGTATTGGGCCTGTTATACTTCGGATCTACCTTAATAATAATTGGACTTACTGTTGATTTGTTATTGTAGGACAAACCCATGCTTCTTCCAAATCAACGTCTACATGCAATTTGTATACTCTATCGGGCATATTCTTCTCAGCAACCTTCAGAAAACCCTTTTATTTCGCTTCTGGTCAATGTAAGTGTGAATAGTTCTCTTATGTATATCTGAGAATATATCTCGATCTAATTGATTCGTATACTACTTGCATTTGAAAGTCTTGTATATGTGTTGTAGTATCCAGAGGATCTGTCTACTTTCGACATTTAATGTGTAATAATTTGCCTCCTGTGCTTGATTGGTTCAATTGATCACTCAGGCGATGAATTAAAGAATAGAGATAATCTGGTTTTCATTGCCCTTGGTCTTAGTCAGGGAGTGAAGTAGTCTTAGGTTTTGAAGCAGTACAGTTTTTTACCCTTACTAAGCTTCCTCACAATTTTAGTACACGGCTTATATAAGTTGGGGGAGGGGGCTCTTTGACTAAGATGCGGTGCCAAATAATCACTGACATTCCAGTTGCTTAGACACATGTGATCCATGTTGATATTTGTGCCGTGAATCTGATATTGACGCTTGCATCTCTGTGGAGTTGCAACCTCTTCGAGAATTAGTAATCAATTTCTACTGTCATCTTAATAATTATGGCTCCAAATGTAAAATCATTTTATATTTGGAGCCATAATTATTGATTTGTCAAAAGATTTGTGAGAGAAATTGGCCATCTGTTGGCACCAGAACGTCTGGTTTAACTTGTTTAGTTCAACAAAATGGTCATATATGGTGTGTCGTTGGTTTGCTTTGAACTTTGCTGCAGAGAGCTATTAACCTTTTTTCCATATCATCTATGCATAAATAACTGAATGGGAAGGAGCTGACGTTATGAGGTATCAAAATATGACGTGCAAGTCTAAAACGTTTGTTTTCAGACTGGATTTAGATCCAGGTAAAAAGTGTTCAAGAACTTCTTTGACTAGAGGCAATTATTTGAGAGGTTCTTGCAACCCTTTATTTGCCTTGGCCCTCCACATCTATTTTTTTTATCTTTGTTTGGCTTGGGGCTAAGAGCCTAAGACCGTATATTGACTACTCTTTAGGCTTTTTTATTGATCTGTAAAATGCCATAATATTCACATGGCTGGTAAATAATGACTGTCTTAGCTTCTTGGACTGTGAAGGTGGTATATGAATCTAAGTGCTACGTAGCCTAAAGATGTAAAATTTGCAATTGTCTACCGACTACCATTGTGTAGCATGATATAGCAGTTATGCTCTACTATCTTCATTGAGTATGTGCTAATGAAATGTTGTCATCTGTGATCTTTTGAATGTTTCAGGCTGCATCTGATGAAGAAGGTGCGAAGTACGAGAGGGCATTAATTCTCCAATTGTTGGGTTCAGCATCATATGGCAATGGAAGTGACAAGGAGGTTATAGATTGATGTCATTTTTATTTGATCACCTTGTTTTAGTGTATTTAATTTTTGTTCCTAGCTGCTTACATATGAGTTGCAGTAGTTAGGTGAAATTATTCTGGTGCATTGGTCATGGATCTTTCTCGTTAGAGATACGTTACAGATTTGGTTCATTGATACAGGTTCTTAAACAGTCTGCTTCAGACTATATTAAGGGCTTTGATTCTTCATCTATTGTAAGTTTGAGTAACACCCGCTCAAGTACATGTGAAATTGTTGAGATGCAATGTAAAAGTAAAGCTGCAGTGTATTGCTTTTCAAATAATAGCTTCTTTATGTTGATGGGAATTGTTATGTTTGCTTTCAGACTTTTCCAACTCGTGAACATTTGCAAGAACAATTTTGCAGTAAAGTTCGTCCAGAGCCTTATAACTGTTTATTTAAGAATGCCTCTGTCAAGAAAGTGATTCCAGATCCGGACATGCCACCTCAATGTGATGCAACATCAGAAGAGTATAGCTTCTTGTCTTATTTTGCAGTGTCAAAAGCTTGAACTTGATATTCAGTTTGTTAGTAAAAGTACCTCATCACGTATCCTTTTTTTGTCAGATTTGACCTCCAACCTGGAGCCAAACCCAAAATAGGATCTGGCGATAGAGACGAAGCAATAACTGGGCTATTACAAAATCTCTCTCTAGAAGGGCTAGAACCTAAGTGGATCAGGCCTCTTCCACCGAGGCTTCCTCTTCAAGATGGGGAGGTAGATCCTAGTCAGTTTAATTAATTTGTGGAAGTACCTATTATATACTGTTGTACATAACCTGCTTAAGCCCTCTACAGCTGGTTTGGCTCACCCTGACAATAATCATGAGCTTTTATGGGATTATGGCATGTGTGCGGATACAAGTAGAGGGGCAGCTGTAAGAGATTTAATCGCAAAGGCTTTAAAAGGTCCGCTTGCTCCTGCGCAACAACAGGTGCTTGACTTTGTCATTGAACCTATGTTGTGGTAAAATGTTGTACTCCTTATCCCAATTTAGTTGCCACAAGCATTTTGGCACAAGTTCTGATAGGAGTAAAAGAAAAGTAGAGAGAAAAAAGTAGGTGGGTGGAAGTGGGAGCCAACCTTAGAGAAAAAGTGGAGAGAATAAACTTACCAAGAGGTATTTAACAAATAAATTGGATCATCCAGAAAAGGATATATGGCAACTAATTTGGGATGAACACTCACAGAGTTTAAAATTAAGTATAACATTTATTATTCTATACTACTAATTGGACTATTTGCAAAATGTTTGACTTGTCATAAAGTTCTATTTCTGTTGTCAAATGTATTCTGTGTTCTTTGTCTGTGTATAATGTATATCTAGATTCTAAAGAAATATAGATCAATATAGAGTCGTGTTATCTTTACCTGATTTTTGTAGAATTGATGGAAATTTACTTTTACTGATTCATTGTTTTATATGTTATATTAAGTTACCAATCTTTGTATATGTTCTATGAAGTTACCAAATTTTGTGTATGTTATATGAGGTTATCAGTTTTTACTGATTAGATTCGATCTATACCATTTAATACTGATTTTTTATGATTTAAACTTTTTTCCGGCTAAAACCTATCTCAATTGACTAATTGTTGTTTTCCTTATTCCTAAATGCTAGTTGCCATGTGATTTCTATTATTGAACCTGGGAAATTAAATTGTCCGTAACGAAACAATGATGCTTGTTACCATCTTTGGACAAGTTGAATGTGCAAGCAGTTGTAATGTATTACCTCTTTAAGTGTGCACATTTTGTATTTTTTCAGTTTCCACTTATGTACTAATCCTTCAGATTCACTTTATATTTATCCACCTTGCTTTTCATCAAAACCAAGGATATGGGGGGGGATTTGGAGATTGAAATGGACAAGGTGAGGGTAAGGGAGAGAGAAATAATGATAAAGTAAGTATATTTGAGTTATAAAGTAAAAGATGTGGCGGGCCTCATGTCCCTCAATAGAAAAAGTGAAGTGATTAAATATTTGTGAAACTTACCAAAAAGGAAAGTGAGTAAATCTTTGTGAACGTACCAAAAAGGAAAGTGAGTAATTCTGTGGAACGAAGGGAGTATATGTTTCTTATGAGTTATGACTTTGTATGAACACTCAGATGCAAAAATTGCTTAGTTTGAGCTGTGTGAGTGTTGGTCGTATTATTATCGAATAGAACTATAGTGTTTATCTGTTTTTATTTAGCAGCTTTCTTAAGTTAGAGTTTGTTTCACACGTTGTTGAGATCTTATTTTTCTGTAATCCTTCTCTCATTATTTTAATTTTTGCTCTGTTAGCAAGTGTTAGTGGAGTTGGCAAATGATCCTAAGCTGGTCTATCATTGTGGGTTGACTCCAAGAAAGCTTCCTTAAATGATTTTGTGATATAGCTAATGTTTTTACTGCAATTGTTATTTATTGATATTAATAATAGCGTTAATTGTCAGGAATTGGTGGAAAACAATCCTCTTATCGCAGTTGAAGTTCTTATCAAGCTGATGAACTCGCCTGAAATTTCAGAGTGCGTTTCTGTAGTCTTGCTATTTTCCTCTCTCCTACAACTGCTTACTTGATATGCTGTATGCGTCTGCTTTACCCCCTCCCCCCCAAATTTTTTTTTGTTCCTGTTATGATTTCTTTCACTTTTTGGATGAATGCAGCTATTTTACAGTTCTTGTCAATATGGATATGAGTCTACATTCTATGGAAGTTGTAAACAGGCTTACAATAGCAGTGGACCTCCCCCACAGAATTTGTGCATATGTACATAACAAATTGCATATCCTCCCTTGTGAAAACATCAGGTAAATTCCTTCACCTTTCTTTCTGATGTCTGGTTCAGCTTTTGGATGACAGTATGAGGTACTCTTTGTCTTAGAGAATAATATTTCTCTAGTTCTGTGGAAGCTCTGCTATCAATTATGTATAATTTGCACATGAAGATTTGGTAGGGTCAAGTTCTGACTAAATTTTTATATTTTTGATAAGTAATGTAGAATTGTACTTCATTAGAAATCTTCACTGAAATAATTTCTTCCTGAGTCAACTTTGGTGCATGATCTATGAAGTGATGATTCTGGTTGCATGTCTTTTCTTTTCTATGGCCTTTCTTGGTTGATGCACATGCTTCTAGATAAGTTGTCTACGTACTGCAATCAATCATGGTCAATTGATGTGCGTTGCAACAGCTGTTTAGCAATGAACCTTATTACTGCGATGGATGACTTGTATCAAGTGATAATGTTAAATGTTGAGAAAGGATTTACCTGACACACTTTTTATTTGATTACATTAATTCTTAAAAGC